>CM053772.1:175753480-175773022 GCA_028658325.1 Potorous gilbertii | reverse complement strand
CCATGGAGGAGCTCAAAAAGGATTTTGAAAATCAACTCAGACAGGTGGAGGAAAAACTGGGAAAAGAAATGAGAGAGATGCAAGAAAAGCATGAACAACGGGTCAATACCTTAATAAAGGAGGCCCAAAAAAATGCTGAAGAACAAATGCAAATGAAAACGCTAGAAAAAGAACATATTAAAAATCCCCAATTAAATACCAAATTAGAAATACTAAAAACCAAAGGAGAGATTAATAAAATGGAAATTAAAAAAACAATTAACTAATAAATAAAACTAAGACCTGCTTTTATGAAAAAAAACTGATAAACCTTTGCTTAATCTGATTTAAAAAAAGAAAGAAAAGAACCAAATTACCACTATCAAAAATGAAAAGGCTAAAGTCACCACAAATGAAGAAGAAATTAAATGTATAATTAGGAATTATTTTGCCCAACTGTATGCTCATAAAGTTGATAATCTTTGTGAAATGGATGAATATATACAGAAATATAAATTGCCCAGATTAACAGAAGAGGAATTAAAATACTGGCATAACACCATCTCAGAAAATGAAATTGAACAAGCCATCAATGAATTCCCTAGGAAAAAAGTGCCAAGGCCAGATGAATTTACAAGTGAATTGTATCAAATATTTAAAGAACAATTAATTCCAATACTATATAGAATATCTGGGAAAAGTGATGAAAATTCTACCAAATTCTATTTATCATACAAATATGGTACTGATATTTAAACCAGGAAGAGTCAAAACAGAGAAAGAAAATTATAGATCAATTTCCCTAATGAACAGAGATGGAAAAATTTTAAATAAAATATTAGCAAAAAGATTACATCAATTTATCATGAGAATAATATACTTTGACCAGGCAGGATTTATATCAGGAACACAGAGCTGGTTCATTATTAGGAAAACTATCAGCATAATTGATCATATCAACAACAAAACTAACAGAAACCATATGATTATCTCAACATATGCAGAAAAAGCTTTTGATAAAATACAACACCCATTCCTATTTAAAACACTAGAGAGCATAGGAATAAATGGAGCCTTCCTTAAAATGATAAGAAGCATCTACCTAAAACCATCAGTAAGCATACTATATAATGGGGATAAGCAAAATGTGTTTCCAATAGGATTGGAGGTAAAATAAGGATGTCCACTATCACCACTCTTTTCTATATGGTACTAGAAACATTAGTTTTAGCAACAAGAAAAAGAAATTGAAGGAATGAGAATAGGCAAAGAAGAAATTAAGTTATTACTCTTTGCAGATGATATCATGAAATATTTAAGAGAATCTTATAGAATCAAATAAAAAACTACTTGGAAACAGTAAATAAACAACTTTAACAAAGTTACAGGATATACAATAAACCCACATAAACCATCTGCATTTCTATATATCACTAATAAAGCCTAACAGCAAGAGTTAGAAAAAGAAATTCCACTTAAAGTTACTGTTGACATTATAAAATATTTGGGGGTCAACCTGCCAACACAAACCCAGAAACTATATGAACACAATTACAAAACACTTTTCATACAAATAAACTGAGATCTAAATAACCAAAAAAAATCAATTGCTCATGGGTAGGTCAAGTCAATATGATAAAAATGACAACTCTACCTAAATTAATTTACTTATTCAGTGCCATACCAATCAAACTAGCAACAATTATTTTCTAGAGTTAGAAAAAATAATAACAAAATTCATCTGGAAGAACAAAAGGTCCAGAATATCAAAGGAATTAATGAAAAGAAATGCTAGGAAAGAAGGCCTAACCATACCAGATCTTAAATTGTATTATAAAGCAGCAATCATCAAAAGTATCTAGTATTGGGTAAGAAATAGAGGGGTAAATTAGTGGAATAGGTTAGGTACTCAAGACACAGTAGGCGATGATTACAGCAATCTACTGTTTGATAACCCCAAAGACCCCAGCTTCTGGGATAAGAACTCATTATCTGACAAAAACTTCCAGGAAAGCTACAAAACAGTATGGCAAAAACTGGTTATACAACAGTCTGACACTATATACCAAAATACCATAAACAAATTAGGGCAGTAAGGAATAGTTTATCTGTCAGGTTTATGGAGAATGGAGGAACTTCTGACCAAACAAGAGATAGAAAACATATGAAATACAAATGGATAATTTTGATAACATTGAATTGAAAAGTTTTTGCACAAACAAAGCCAATGCAACCAAGATTAAAAGGGAAGCAGAAAACTGTAAAAGAATTTTTACAACTAATGTCTCTGATAAAAGACTCATTTATAAAATATATAGAGAACTGAGTCAAATGTACAAAAATACAAGTCATTCCCCAATTGATAAATGGTCAAAGGACATGAAGGCAGTTTTCAGAAGAAGAAATTAAAGGTACCTATAGTCATATGAAAAATGCTCTAAATCACAATTGATTAAAGAGATGCAAATCAAAACAACTCTGAGGTACCATAAACCACCTATCAGATTGGCTAACATGACAAAACAGGAAAATGATCAATGTTGGAGAAGATGTGGGAGAGTTGGAACACTAATTCATTGCTGATGGAGCTGTAAGCTGATCCAACCATTTTGGAGAGCAATTTGGAACTATGCCCAAAGGGCTATAAAAATATACATACCTTTTGACCCAGCAATACCATTTCTAGGGCTGTATCCTAAAGAGATCATAAAAATAAGGAAAGGACCCACATGTACAAAAATATTTAAGCATCTCTTTTTGTGGTGGCCAAGAACTGGAAATTGAGGTAATGCCCATCAATTGGGGAATGGCTGAACAAGTTGTGGTATATAAATGTAATGGAATACTACTGTGCTATAAGAAATGATGAACAGGTGGACTTCGAAAGACTTATATGAACTGATGCCAAGTGAAATGAGGAGAACCCCAGCCCTTTGCAGCCATGTAGGACCTAAAACAATTCCAAGGGACTCATGATAGAAAATGCCATTCATATTCAGAGAAAGAACTATGTAGTCTGAATGCAGAGTGAAGCAGACTATTTTCTTTTTTTTGTTTGTTTGTTTTTTCTTTCTCATGGTTTCTCCGATTCATTCAGGTTTTTCTGTACAACATGACTAATGCGAAAATATGTTTAATGAGAATGTATGAGTAGAGCCTATAGCATATGCTGTGTTGGGGAAGGAGGAAGGAAAGAAGGGAGAGAAAATTTAAAATTTATGGAAGTGAATGTGGAAAACTCAAATAAACTTTTTAAAACAATTAAATAAAAGTTTATCTGTATATAAAACTTAAAATGATTTTAAGTTTTAATCCCTTTTTAATGATAATTTCAAAAAAATATGGTAAGGGACTTTACTAATAAGTTCAAGAAGTATAATGGAGAGCACTTGATTAAAGGTCACAAGAGGAGAAAAAAATATGTAATTCTGTCATCAGATAGATCACCTGTCTAGAAAGAGAAACTAAATGAGGGATGCAGGAATAGATCATAAATCTGGCATAGAGCTAGAATCCAGTAGTAGGGAGAGAGGAAATTTTCCAAATATATATTACAGCACATCCTCTCTCTCTCTGCTAAATGCAGATCAGCTAATAATTTATTTGTTAAAAGTATGAAGAATCAACTAAGGGAAATTTCAGACTGGAATCAATCTTTACTAGAAAGTAATTGGTTCTTGGAATGGAAATAATGGGAAATATAGGAAGAAGTTACCACTCCCAGGTAAAGTCTGTAATACAGGACAAGAAAATCAGACTTTGACATGTATACTAGATCCTGGGAAAGCAGACTTCCAATAGCTAAGAGGAAGGATAGGTAGGCAGGTTTTGATGGACTAAAATTCTATAGAAGTCAGCATAGGAGAGATGAAAAAGTCTTAAAAATGAAATTTCAAAGTCAAAGTGAAATTATTTCAATAAGGAACAAAAATGAAGTCTGAAGAGAGTGGTATAGATTCACAAGGAACATACCAATTAATCAATTAATAAACATATAATAACCAGATAGTAGGTCAGGGAGTCATCTAAGTGGTGGTAATAAAAAAAAAAAAAGCAAAAAACATATTTACCTTTAAATAAAAAGCAAAAAAACTTCTTGCCTTTAAGGAGTTTAATGGGGGAGACATCATACATATGCAAAGGTACATAACAGAAATATACACATGGAAGGTAATATTAGAGAGGCAGATTGGAAGTATGATACATGGATAGCAACTAATTTAAAACCTCCTAGTATCATCTTCTTATCTGTAAAGGCAGGGTATTAGGCTGGTTGGTGTATCTAAATTCCCTTCTAAGTTGTCAACCTCTGAATCTAGGAAGGCATCAGCAACTAAGGGAACCAGGAAAGGTTGAGCTAATTCTTGAAAGAAGCCAGGGATTTTGAGAGAATATGGGTAGGAAAAAAAAATTAGGCCTGGTCAACAGCCAGTATAAAAAGAATGGAAACAGAAGATGGAGTGTCCTATAAGGAACAACATGGAGGGGAGAGTGGCTCCACCACAGTGCACATGGAAGGGAATAAAGAGTTAGAAGATTGGGAAAATAAAAAGGGTCAGGGTGTGAACCATTTAAATGCCAAAGAGATCAGCCTAGAGCTAACCAAGAAGTAAGGAGGAGCTGTTGAAATTAACTTAGCAAAGAGAATTATACCTTAGACGTATACTTTTAGAAAAAGCACTTTGTAGCTACATGAAAGAAAGACTAAGGAGCAGGAAGAGACTTGTAGGGAATCAGTCAGAAGGTTTTATCATAGAGCAGGTAAAGGGTGCTCAAAGTCTTAACTCGGGATCTGATTCTCTGAGTGGTAAGTGGGTATAAAGTAGGACGTATGGAGGTAGAAGTGATAAGAACTGGCAACTGACTGAATCTGTGAGGTAAGTGAAAGGAAGAATTGAAGATATGAAGATAAAGGATGGGTGCAAATTTGTGTGATTGGGAGTCAAGTCCAGAGGTTAAGAAGGATAAGTGTTGAGAAAAGGTCATGTGATCTGACAATGAATACATTCCAAGTACCTTTGGAGTGAACAGTTTCAGGTAAACCATGAGGTTGGTCGCTGAACTGGAAAGCATACAGAAATAAAAGAAGTGGCAGCCCCTATTAAAGACAAATTTTTTGCAGGAGTTTAGCTTGCCAATCAGCCCAGACTTTAAAGTACAGAAAATAGAGCAAAGACTGGAAATGGAATAATGTAAAAACTATCCTGTGAACGGTCTTATGTATCAGCATCAAGAATGCTAAAGCCCCAAAGGAATTGAGGCTGGCAAGAACAGCTCCCACAGAAAGGGGTCTGGAATAGGAATAGCCATATTATGCAAAAAAAGGGTCAGAGAATGGATAAGACCTTTTCTTGGGATGGGTGGGATAAGTGGAAACAAAGCAGGATGGACCTGTTCAATTCCTGTCTTGCTTTTGATTACTCTTGAAAGGAGACTAGCCAAGGTAATGTAATGTGAAAATAAAAAATGGCTCGCAGGGAGCTGGTACACAAAATAAGGAAGTAGTATGAGAGAGTCTAGATGATGATGAATTCATGTTGTCTAAATCCTTGGGTACTGAAGGAATGGCACCCAGGATTGTTAAGCCATTTTAAGTAATAAATGAAAAATCACAGAAAACAGGAAAAGGAATACAGGTCTAGATAAGAAAGGATGCTGTTTTCTTTTTTAAAAGAAAAGAACAAATGAAGAACATAATTCACAAACTGAAAACCAATGGGTTAACTCTAGTACCTGGAAAAATTGTAGGATAGATCAATTAAGACATTGTTAATGAGCATCTAGAAAAGGAAGTAGTGATTCTAAAGAGTAATCTTTTTTACTTTTTTGACAGTTACTAAACTAGTAAATCAGGGGCATGTGTAGATACTATTTGCTTAGATTTTTAACAAACCACTTGATAAATAATCTCGGACTTTTCTTAGTGGAAAAGTGGAGAAAAGTATATTACATGATAATAAAATTAGATGGATTTACAGTTGATTGTATGGTCAAAGTCAGAGTAGTCATTAACAGTTCAACACTGACCTGGAAGGACATCTTCAGATCTGAACATGGTCCTGTGTTACAACAAGTGAATAATCAAGTGGATAAGGACATAGATGACATGCTCACAATATCTTCAGATGACACAAAGCTGGGAGGGATGTTTTTATATTGAATAACAGACTAGAGCACTGGGCAGAATCTAGTAAGAAGAAATTCAGGAGGAATAAATGTAAAGTCTTACACTTGGTTTCAGAAAAATCAGCCTTATCAGTACAAGATGATGGAGACAGTAGTTTATGTGAAAAGATTCTAGGGATTTTAATAATTACCTCAACATGAATCACCGGTGTGATGTGGTAGTGGGAATCATTTGCATAGAGATGATCACTGAATCCATAGGATTCAATGAGGTCAGCAAACAAGTTAGTATAGAGAGAACAACGAAGAGAGGCCAGGACAAAGTCTTGGAGACACCCAGAGTTAGTGGACATGGTATGAATGAAGATCTAGCAAAGGATGCTGAAAAGAAATGGTTAGCAAGGTGAAGAAGAATCAAGAGAACAAAGTCATGAAAACTAGGAGATAATCACATCAAGTGCTCAGAGCACCACAATTTAAGAAGTACATTGATAAGTGGGGGCCGGGGGGGGGGGGAGGTACTCAGAAAAGAGCAAACAGGGGAGTAAAGGATTTTGTTTGAATTCAAATCATATGAAGATCCAGTGAAAGAATTGGGCAGGTTTAGCTTAAAGAAGAGAAGATTCCATGAAGATGTGAGAGCTGTCTTCATATATTAAGGCAGCTTGGTGATATTGGGCCTGAAATCAGGAAGACCTGAGTTCAAATGTGATCAAACACTTACTAGCTCTGTGACTCCAGACAGGTCCTTTAACCTCTGTCGGACTCAGTTTCCTCATCTGATAATAACAGCACCTAACTCCCAGGGTTGTTGTGAGGATCAAACCAGGTAATATCTGTAAAGTGCTTACCAGAGCCTTGCACGTAGTAGGTGCTTATTTCCTTCTCTTTCCCTCTCTCCTAAAGGCTATCCCATGAAAGAGATTAGATTTGTTCTATTTGGTTTCAGAAGGCAGAACTAGGAGCAATGGGTAGAAATAATAAAGAGGCAAATATAAACTTGATGTCCAGAAAACCTTTCTAATTATTAAGAGTTGTCCAAAAGTAGGATGGACTGCCTTGAAAAATTGTGCATTCCTCTTCTCTCCTCTCTTTAAGCAGTGGATGGATGACTACTTGTTAGGAATGTTACAGTAAAGATTTCTTTACTTTCAGTTATTGTTTAGGCTATTAAGTCTATTTTAAATTTTAAGTTCAAATGTAAAATACAAAGCTGGAAGAGTTTGGGCTTGAACTCAAGTAAAACGAATCCAAAGGCAACACTGTTTTTACTTCACTATACGGCAACAATAACTGAGTCTTAGTTCTCTGGTTACAAATTTCTTTTAAAATCTCTTCTTTTAGTCTCTTCCATGGTCCTGTCTTTTCTTTGGTCCAAAAATCTCATAGCCTCTCTGTTTTCCTTCTTTTTGTATGTTTGTGTTTTCCCTCTCCACTTTTTTTTATTTCTTTGTGTGTCTGTTGCATGTGTGTGCGTGCATGCATGCACATGTGCATGCCCCCCCCACACACATTTATACACACACTCTCTCTCTCTCTCTCTCACAATCATTAGCTCAAGCAAACTTCGTGCAAACTATTTCACAAGCCTTTACAAAAATGTAATCATCTGCTTATTCTTCATGTAGGTGTTCTGGCAAACACCTATAAAGAGAGTATGCAATAGTTAGTTATTATGTGCATATTTTTCTATTTTTGTCTAAAATGTTAACAAATGTGCAAGTCTCTTACTTCTTTCCTGGTTCGTATAGCAGCCTCTTGTACAAACTGAGACATTGTTTCTTTCATTTTCTCAATATCTTCTTCCTTTTGTTTCTCTTCAAGCAGTGCCTTCAGAAAACAGTAACTAGTATTATTATAAAAAAGTATGCTTAATGATAAAAATAGCATATAGGCAGAAATCTATTCAATAATTACTTACTGGTGAAGATTAAAAACTGAGTTTTTAATTTTCTATTTCCAGCTGCCTACAATAAACCCAGAATAGAAATCAACATCTCTTATGACTCAATGGACATTCAAAAAATCTCTTCTATCCAAATATATCCATTCTTTCAAAGGTAGGTAGGACTGAAGGCACTTAATAAATAATTACTGACTGTTCTAAAAACCTCAGAATCCTATCTGACTCTCAATTTCCCTGTATTTTCTTTAAGGAAATTGAGGGAATTGAAGGGACTAGGACAGCAAGGGGTTAATTGTGAGAATTGAGTGAACCACTCTGACTCCATCTTTGACTCAATTCTGAATCACCTCAGTTTCCTTTCTATTCAATTATGGCTCTAGTCCAAATTCTGTCCTGTGAGAAAACTTTACTCAATTGTAGGAACTGAAAAAAAAACCAAAACAACCTTATTGCATTGTTTCAAGCTAGCCCTGTGTGGCTGGGAAGCTAGATCACTTGCTGCTTAGAGATGCTCAACCAAGAACCTAGATTATGCTGACCAGAAACCTACTTATATGCAAATATTGTTGCAAGGAATTTTCTCACAATTGTACATTTCAAGCAATCTATATGTATTATCTGAAAACTGGCCCCTATATCAGTTACAGGTACTTGAAGAGAGTGGGATGTTCCCCTTTCTGATTTCAGGGAATTGAACCTGTTTGTTCTCTCCCACCCAATTCGGGGAGTCCCTAATTTTTCATCCAATTAGAAATCAGATGATCTCATGTTATAGTTTCCTTTTAATTAAATGGCCTTATTTGGTTAATTTTTTTTAATGTGAAAATTCTGTCTCCTCCTGTATTCAGGGTTCAGCTCTAAGCTGAGGAAGGGGCCTGGTCCTGATTTGTTAAGCAATTGGCATGAACTGCTTAATGAATCAAAGTGCTTGGAAGCTTAAACCTTTCTTTCTTCAATCATTTCATCTTTTACCCACCACATCTCTACCTAATGTTACCTAAACCTAGCTTTTTATCTTTAAAATAGCTTTGGGATTTTTCTTTTTCTTGTCTTTTGTACCTGGACTGACCACCTCATGTCCAAACCACTGTCAGAGCTCCTAGCTGGTCTTCCTGACTTGATTTTCTTCTTCCAATTTTTCTTGTTGCTGACATTGTAATCATCCTAATACACATCTCTGATCATAAGAAAATTACTTTCCCTCACTGGACCTCAGTTGCCTAGTTTGTAAAACAAGGAGGCTGAACTTACCATCCTCTCAGGTCCCTTTCAGCTCTAAATATATCCTCCCATGACTCTATATAACTTTTCAGTTCAAAGTAATTCACTGGATTTCTAAATCAAGCACTGAACTTACAAGTTAAAGAGCTTGTGGAAGATTATGGAAAATTTGGTGACCTGAAGAAGTTCATCAGTATTGTAGCCAGTCCCTCAATAGCATGTTTGCACAGGTTCTGGATAATGAACAATGCCCTCACTTTCCCAGTCACCATTGCAGTGAAGCAAGGCTGTGCACTTGCTCCCATGCTTTTTTAGCATGATGTTTTCAGCAATGTTGTTGGATTCCTTCAACAAGGATAAAAATGGCATCCAAGTCAGCACACTGACAGTAAATTATTTAACTTGAAAAGGCTACAAGCCAAGACTAATGTGGAAGGAAAGTTGGTGTGCAACTTTTTGTTCACAAATGACCATGCACACAATACAGACTCTGAGTTTGAGATGCAACAGATTACGGAGTGATTCTCTGCTGCCTGTGTTAATTTTGGCCTGACTATTAATACCCAAAAAACAAGTTCTCCACCATCATACCATCTCTACATGAAACCATCGGTTATAGCAAATGGAGAGATTCAGAGTGATAGAGATACATTCATTTACTTCTTTTACCCTGGCAGTATACTCTCCGGCGATATACACGTTGAAGATAAGGTTGACACACACATTACCAGAGCTACCTCAGTGTTTGGGAGGCCCCCCAAGAAAAGTGCAGGAGAAAAGAGCTGTTAGGCTGCCTATCAAGCTGAAGGTCTACAGAGATGTGTTGACCTCACTATTATATGCTATAAAAACTGGACGGTATACCAGCACCATGCCAGAAAATTGAATTGTTTCCATTTGAATTGTCTTAGAAAGATTCTGAAGACCCATTGGTAAGATGAGGTACCAGACACTGAAGTCCTTTCTCAGCTAAACTGTCAACATTTCAAAATCTACTTTAGAGAGAACAATTCCAATGGGTTGGCCATGTTGTTCAAATGCCCAACGTACACTGGCCTAAAAGGCTATCTTACAGAGAACTCATACAAGGCATGCACTCATATGGAAGCCAGAAGAAGGGATACGATGACACTTAAGGTCTCTCTGAAAAACTTGGGAATTGAATGTGATACATGAGAGACACAGACATAGGACCACCCAACATGGTGTGTCTACATCAAAGAAGTTGAAAACTTTGCTCCTTGAGCAAAGTAGAATTCCAGTAGCTCAAAAGAAACATGAGATTCTCAAATTTAGAGACAATTTCACTCTAAATGTTTATGTGGATTATTTGTGCCTGGCCTGTGGCACAGCATTTCAAGCTTATATTGGTCTGATCAGCTGCAGTCAGACACACTAAATACACTGACTTCAAAATAATGATATCATTTTGGTTCTCTTCAAGTATTAAGGACAACAACCAACCAATCACTTAACAAACAGTTGTTGAATCAATAAATTAATGGACAAACCAAAGAAACAGATTATGTCTTTTAATGTTATGTCTTGCAAGCAAATGTGTTGATGGTGATAGTGGCCAAAGGCAAAATGATTACAATCAAGAAAAGATAACACATCACACTTCAGGAGAGATTCTCTTGGGAAATTCTTATGTGGGAAAATGACGACTTCTCTTCATGACTATACCTTAGATATATTGCTCCATTACAATTCTTTCTGATTTCATTTCATTTCCTTTGCTGTATTATCACCTGCTAAAGTTTGGTCAGAAGATTCAGTCAGTCAATCAACCAGGATTTATCAAGTAGCTCCTGTGTGTCAGTGAGATGTCACTACTGTGGTGAGTGAAGAAGCAGTAATGGCATCAGCTGGGGAAAAATAAAGGCTCAAGTGCTCTCAATCCACACCTGAAAACAATGTAATTATCTAAGAACGAAGTAACAGGGAGTTAGAGATGTAAAAGCTAGTAATTCTATTATTTAAATTGAGAACTATTATAGTGATAGTTATGAAATAGTATTTATCCCTGTCTACCACAGTGTTCAGCCATTTATATTATCAGGCTCACTCTGCCTCAACTATTGTTCCTACTTTGGTTACTAGTCACCCTTAAATCTTTATTCATAGTTTCATGTTTTTCATCAGTTTCAAACTGCTTTAATATTTTTACTTATTGCATGTTAGTCTTTTTTTTTTGCACTTTCTCTAACAAAGCCTTCTGTCCCAACTAGAGAGGGAAGGACACAATACAGAAGAAAGAACAAAACCATATATCCCTTGCTTAGTAATCCAAGCTAGCTCCCCATATGCAGGGATCTTCAAATGTTCAGCAAAAGACTATTAGCAAACTATTATTTTTTTCTATTTTGACCTTTTTCCAAAAGAATTCTTTAGCTGGTGGTTTGCATTTCTCAGTAGAGGTAATAGCATATGAAAACAGGGTTTGTTAAACTTGGGGGAAAAAATAATTATTCTTGTTGATACAGAATGGCATTGTGAACAAAAGAACACTGACTGTATAGCATCACAGAATCTTAATCTGAATCTCAGTTTTGCTGCTTATTACTTTTGTGACCTTTACAAGCTGCTTAACCTCTGTGGACCTAAGTTTCCTGATAGGGGATTAGATTAAATGATCTTGAAAGTATAAATTCTATGATTATTCTATGTTCAAACTTACAAGTTAAGGAAACCATCACAATGAACACTAATTATTCACCTTGATAAATGATAGCAAAATCCTAATTACTCAGAATACTCACTATCTAAATACCATAGCTCTCTCCTCCAGGTAATTACTTTGCATGAACTTTGGATATATACATGTAAGATTCAAGAATGTCAGAATGGTTTCATTTTTGTCTCTATCTCTTCTGCCCAGTACAGTGCCTACCATGTAGTAAGCAATTAAAAAGTGCTTGTTGTACTAAACTGCTGAATGCTTAGAAAATGGATTATTCTGGTGAGTGAACTTTTTGGGTCATTAAGGGTTGAACAGAAAAGAACATTTTTGATTGATTCGTAGTTAATGACATCTTATGATGCCCCCAAAGTGGTCTAAAACATGCTAGAACAAAAATATTTTTTTTTAAATCTTTAATAATTGTAGATTTTGTAGAATGCTTCAGAGTAATAATTGTACCAATTCATAATGGAGAATACCAAAGAGACAGGAGGTATAAGAGACAGAACTAAATGTATAAAGACCCTCAAAACACAGCCTGAAAACTTCTTTAAACTAAATTCCTGATAAGTTTTTCATGTTATTTGAATTTTTGTCCTAAAAGTGGAAATCTTAAAAGAAAAGGAAAATTCCAGTTAATTTAATGCTTGATTTAATGAATTTTTCTATATCAGAATAAACAAAAAGGATTACCTGACAGAGATACATGCTTTCATTTCTATATACTAATTCTGTGTCCATTAATAAACTTAGTTTTTGTCCCATCATTAAAAGTTAACTATTTTATTATTTTAAGATGTGTATTTTCTTACCTGATTTTTCTGAAGGTTAGCTTCTTCTAAGAGTTGCATGCTGTTCCTGGCTCTTAAAATTGCTTCATACTTCTCATTTTCTAAGTCAGCATATTTTACTTGAAGCTCTTTTGTCTGTTTTTCCAAATTAGTTTTTTCTGTTCTTAGTTGGTCCGCTTCTTGGATTGCTACACATAACCTAAAAATTAATATTCAAATTTTATTAAGAACTATACTGAAATTATTTCATTACTTTTAGCTACTAAAGAATGTTTAGAATAATATCTGATCAAAAATTTACTAGTAAAATGATATTCATTGAGACCATACCTATCTAGAATTCTTGGGAAATGAGATGTGGATCAATGGAGTAGGATCAGTAGTAAAAGAGGTAACCTATGTAGTCATAAATTAATTCTTTATGAACTAGAATACTTTTACCCATTTCTATGGAAACCTTTACAAGATGCAATAAAGATACCCTTATCTTCTTAAGAAGAGTATATCACACATAACTAAGACATTTCTTGACTCACGTTTTAACTTTGTTTGGTATACTCTGTTTAAGTTCATCATTATGAACTATCAGCATATGTAGACACAGTAATATTATCAACATTATCATAAACAAGCTCTCATGTCCTATTAAACTATACCATTTGGCAAACCTTGAATGTGGCAAACTGATGCCCTTCAAATGCCACTGGGTGACTTTGCCCTCTTCCCTTTCCAACAGTCATGCATAGTTAGGTGGCACAGTAGATAAGAGTGCCAGGCCAGACACCGGGTTCAAATCCTGCCTCAGACACTTATTAGTTGTGTGATTCTGGAAAAGTCACTTAATCCTGTTTGCTTAAGTTTCCTTTTCTGTAAAATGAGCTGGAGAAGGAAATGGCAAACTACTCCAGTATCTTTACCAAGAAAACCCAAATGAGGCCACAGAATGTTGAACATAACTGAAACAACTCAACAACAAAAACCATATAACACTCTTTACAGAAATAATGTGGGGTTTAAATAACTGGAGAAACATTAATTGCTCATGAGTAGGCTGAGTCAATATAACAAAAATGACAGTATTACCTAAAATAATTTACTATTAAGCTACATATTAATTAAACTACCAAGGGACTACTTTATAGAGATAGGAAAAACCCATTTGGAGGAACAATCCCAAGGGAAAGAATGAACAAAAGTGGGAAGGAAACCAGTGTACCAGATCGTAAACTACTCTACAGAGCAACAGTAATAATAAAATCATTTGATAATAGTTAAAAAAAAAGAATTTGATCTTTGGAACAGGGTAAGTACGCAAAATGCAAAACTAAATGAACCTAGTCACTAAATGTTTTCTAGAACCCAAGGTCCCAGTTACTTGGATAAGGATTTACAAAAAATTTCTGGTAAAACTAGAAAGCAGTCTGGCATAAATTAGACTACACACCATATATCATAATATATCCACAATCCTATATCACATGTGTCAAGATATGGCTTAGATATAAAAGTTTACATTCTAAATAAATTAGAGGAACAAGGAAGAAATTCACTTCCAGATTTAGAGAGGGGGAATTATTGATGACCAAATAAAGAACAGAGAACACTGAAGATAAAATGGACAATAATGATGACATAAAATGTAAGAGATTTCATACAAACTAGTACAACTAAAGTCAGAAATTGAGGGGAAAATCCTTATAGTGAGTTTCTCAAGTATAGCTCTAACTTCATAAACATATATATACTTCAATATATGTCAAATTTTCAAGTTATATGAATAAGAGTCACTTTCCCTCAACTGATTTGGTCACAATCTATTTTCTAGTAAATCCATGCATCCTACAAATCTCCATCCTCTTCGTGGGGGTACCACTACCTTCCCAGTGAACTACATTTGCAACCTGTGTTACTCTTGAATCTTTCTTCTTCCCTTCCTGCCATTTTCAATAAATAGTTAATGTTTCTCAACTCAACTTTCAATCACTTCTCTCTACCCCACATAGTCATTATGCTGCTAAAAGACTTCATCACTTCTAGCTTGGGCTATTTTTTATGACTTCTGAATTGATCTCCTCACTTTGCAGGCTCTATAACCTTTCTAATAATCCATTCTGCAAATCAATTCCATTTTTCAAAACTACAGACATGCAATAGATGACTATTTCCATATACAAAGTGGAAAAGGAAAAAAGGATTGAACATTAAAGTATTTATATTATGTATTGTTTTTTCTCCTATCATATAATAATGAATTTAACATGGTATTTTCAAAGCTGCCCAATTTGTTTCCTACTGACTTTCTTTCTGTTCTCATCTTTGGCATTTTTAAAAAAGCCTCACTAACCTTCTTTTTTCTGCTTTTCTCTGTCTTTTTCATTTGCATACTATTACTGGTAGCCTTCAACCCCTCCCTCTAAAAGAATGAAAAATAAAACCCCTCTACCAAACGTACACAGTCAAGTGAAAACAAATTCATATACTGGCTATGTCCAAAAATGCATGCTTTATATTGGGCCTTGAGTTCATCTCCTCTATATCAAGAGTTAAGTATATATTTCATCATGAATATTGAGGAATCATGATTGGTAAATTCACTAATAAGAGGTCTTAATTCTTTTCTTAGATGTTTTCCCTTAAAATATTATTATTATATAAATTGCCTCTGGGTTCTGCTCACTTTACTCTATATCAAATCATGTGTCTTTCCCAACTTTCTGTGAAACTGTTCCATTTGTCATTTTTATGGTGCATGAAGACTATTATATTCACGTATCATAATTTGTTCAGCCATTCCCCAATTCATGAGTTCACTCATAGTTTATAATTCATTGCTACTACAAAAAGAGCTGCTATAGGTATTTTTTCTACGTAAGACTCCTTTGCTTTCATCTATGGCACACAGAACTGCAGTGCATAGATGTTGGGCCTAGAGTCAGGAATCCCTGAATTTAAATCTGGCCTTAGACAATGACTAGTAATGTGACCCTGGGCAAGTAACTTAACTTCTTGCTTGCCTCAGTTTTCTCTACTGTAAAATGGAAATAATAACATCACCTACCTCATAAAAAGAATTGAGCAGTGTCTGGCACAGAATAGATTATATATGAATTCTTATTCCCTTCCCCTTCCCCCTTTCATTTCTCTGAAATAGAGACCTAGTGGTGATATCACTACATAAAAGTTAGACTCAGTTTAGTGAATTTTGTGGTATGATTTCAAACTGCTTTCCAGAATGCCATAGCAATCCAAAGTTCCACCAACAGTACATTATTGTAATTTTTTCTCCACAGTCCCACGACAGGAATAATCATATTTTTCTCATGTCACATTTGCCATCTGAATTGGCAAAAAAAAAATTTAAAAAAGGAAACAGAGTTGTTTAATTTGCATTTCTCTAATTATAAGCATAATTTTGGAGCATAATTTTTTTCCCCAATATGAATGTGGAAAACTTAAAGTTCTTCATCTGAGAACTGCTTGCTCACAAACTTTGATACTTTATGTATTGGTGAGTGGCTTTCTTCAGAGAAGTTTGAACCAGCTCGATATAGTTACATCTATAGACATATATACATATATATATACATATATATATGTGTATATATATATATATATATATATATATATAAAATATCAGAACTTTATCAGAAAAACTTGAGATTTTTTCTAATAATTTGTTTAGTTTCTCATTTTAGCTAAATTAATTTTGTCTATGTAAAACTTCCCAATTTTATAAAGTCAAATTTGTCGATTTCTTACTTGGCCATGAACTTTTCCCTGTCAATACTTATGACAGATATATCCTCCTCTGATCCTTTAATTAATGATGTGATCTTTTACATCTAAATCATGTATCCATTTGAAAGCTAATCTTGATATATGGTATAATGTGTTGGTCTAACCCTAATTTCTGCCCAATTGCTTTCCAACTTTTTCAGTAGTTTTTGTGGAATCTTGAGTCTTTGACTTAGTACTTGTGGGGGGAGGGAGGTGTCTTTGGGATCCTTGAACACTATATATTAAGTCCATTTACGTATAAGCATGTTCTCTAGCAGATCTATTCCAATGACTAATTTTTCCTTTTACCAAATATCTCTGATAATTATTACGGTGTAATACTCTGAGATCTGATGCTTCTAAGGTCTCTTCCTCTTCATTTTTTGCTCATGATTTCCTAGAAATTTAAGTTTTTATTATTAAATTTTTAGCATCATAATTTTAAATTTTTATAACATGCTTTGGCAATGAATAAATAAAGATAGAAAGTTTTATCATTTCTTATTATATTGGTCAAATCCAGTGATAGGCAATTAATATATTTCCAGGATTTCAGGTCTATTTTTCTGTAAAGAGTATTTTAGATTGTATTCCGTAGTTTTTGTGTGTACCTTGGAAGATGGACTCCCAATTAGCTTATACATTCTGTTAAATATTTTGAACATAATATCAATAGTTCCTTCAACAGTGTTTTATTGATATTATACAGAAAAGCTAAGGATTTTTGAGGGAATATTTTATATACTGATTCTTTGGTAAAATTAAGGTTTGAATTAAATTTTGACTTGATTCATTAGGATTTTTCTAATTTCACTATCCAATCAGGTGAAAGCAAAAATTATTTTCTCTTTCCTTATGCTTACCAACTCAATTTCTCCTTACCTTATTTGCTATAATTAGCATTGTTAGAACTATGACAAACAGGAAGACTGAAAATAGACAACCTGGAATGGTTCTAGTTTATTCTCATAACATGTCATGCAAGTGCATGATTTCGACTAGATCTTATTTATCATATTAAGGAAAAGTTCATTTATTTCTATAATTTTTACTATTTTTAACAAAATAAGTATTGCAATTTGTCAAAATTTTTCCTTGCACATATTGATGTAATCTTGTGATTTTGATTGTGATTGTGATTTGTGTTCTATTAACATGATCTATTAAGCATATTGTTTCCTAATAGTGAACTATAATAGTGCATTATCAGATCAATGTCAACCTCATCATACTGAATAATCTTTTTGATATGCTGATGCAGTCTCTATGCTAATATTTTATTTTTTAAAAATATTGTATCAAGAAGATGGCGGAGTAGAAAGATTCACATATGCTAGCTCCAAACCCACAGCCCATGGATTTCCTGTAAAAAGAACTCCAAACAAATTCTGGAGCAGTGGAAGCTGCGCAGCAATGGAGTGAAGGAGATTTCCACTCTAGAGAGCCCTGAAAAACCAATCCCAAAGGTCCGTCGCTCACTGGACGGGAGAGGAGCCTAGCCCTTCCCCGGCCACATGGCACCAAGAGGAGCAGATTCGAGCAGGTTTCAGGGACGGAATCTCCAGTGGCTGCAAAGGTCCCTCCATCCACAGGCACTACAGGTCAGTGAAATAGACTCCTGGGCTGTCCAAGAGGGGAGTGGGGTGTTTCCATAACTCAAGGCCCCTCAGGAGGCAGCAGCACAGGCAGCCGCGGCCAGAGGCTCCCGGAGCAGGCAGGACTTCAGCTCCATTACTGAAGGTCTCTGCATAAACATCCTGAGGGAACTGAGCCTGGGAGGCGGCCCTGCCCCCACCTGAGCACCAGAAATTAAGCACACACTGAATAGCAGCCAGGCCTGCTACTGAAAGCCCTGAGGCTGGGGAGCAGAATTTGAATCTCAGACCCAAAGCACTAGCTGGACGGATCTGGGCGGGGGTGGAAAGGAATCTCAGAAGTCAAGTGATTGGCTGGGAAAATGCCCAGAAAAGGGAAAAAAAGTAAGACCATAGAATGTTACTTTCTTGGTAAGCAGATGTTTCCCCCTTTCCTTTCTGATGAGGAAGAACAATGCTTCCCATCAGGAAAAGACATAGGAGTCAAGGCCTCTGTATAGATATCCAATAAGCTCAGGCCATGGAAGAGCTCAAAAAGAATTTTGAAAATCAAGTTAGACAGGTGGAGGAAAAACTGGGAAAAGAAATGAGAGAGATGAAAAAAAAGCATGAAAAGCGGATCAATATCTTAACAAAGGAGACCCAAAAAAATGCTGAAGAAAATAACACCTTGAAAAATAGGCTAACTCAATTGGCAAAAGAGGTCCAAAAAGCCACTGAGGAGAAGAATGCTTTCAAAAGCAGAATTAGCAAAATGGAAAAAGAGGTGCAAAAGCTCACTGAAGAAAATAGTTCTCTCAAAATTAGAATGGAACAGATGGAGGCTAATGACTTTCTGAGAAACAAAGAAATCACAAAACAAAAGAATGAAAAAATGGAAGAGAATGAGAAATATCTCACTGGAAAAACAACTGACCTGGAAAATAGATCCAGGAGAGACAATTTAAAAATTATGGGACTACCTGAAAGCCATGATCAAAAAAAGAGCCTAGACATCATCCTTCATGAAATTATCAAGGAAAACTACCCTGATATTCTAGAACCAGAGGGAAAAGTAAGTATTCAAGCAATCTACTGATCACCGCCTGAAAAAGATCCAAAAAAGAGAAACTCCTAGGAACATTGTGTCCAAATTCCAGAATTTCCAGGTCAAGGAGAAAATATTGCAAGCAGTTAGAAAGAAACAATTCCAGTATTGTGGAAATACAATCAGGATAACACAAGAGCTTGCAGCTTCTACATTAAGGGATCAAAGGGCGTGGAATAGGATATTCCAGAAGTCAAAGGAACTAGGACTAAAACCAAGAATCACCTACCCAGAAAAACTGAGTATAATACTTCAGGGGAAAATATGGTCTTTCAATGAAATAGAGGACTTTCAAGCATTCCTGATGAAAAGACCAGAGCTGAAAATAAAATTTGACTTTCAAACACAAGAATGAGAAGAAGCATGAAAAAGTAAAT
>CM053772.1:175709643-175752980 GCA_028658325.1 Potorous gilbertii | reverse complement strand
GCGGGAGGGATGGGGAGAAACTGGAACTTAAAGTTTTAGAACCAACTGTTGAGTATTGTTCTTGCTACTAGGAAATAAGAAATACAGGTAATGGGGAATAGAAAGTTATCTGGCCCTACAGGACAAAAGAGAAGGTGGGGTAAGGGAAGGGAGGGATGATAGAAGAGAGGGCAGACTGGTGATATGGGTAATTAGAATTTCCAGTGTATCGGGGAGGGGGGAGGGGACAAATGGGGAGAAAATTTTGGAACCCAAAATCTTGTGAAAATGAATGTAAAAAGTTAAATAAATTTATTAAAAAATATAAATAAAAAAATAAAAAATAAAAATAAATAAAATAGCTCTTAGTTTTATTTGTGAATTCAAGAGTTATCTCCCATTTTGATTTTTATTAACCTTTGATTTTTAGAATCTGTATTCTGCTATTTGGTTGGGCTTTTTGATTTGTGGTGTCTATATTTCTTACAAAAAATTTGATAGCCCAATTCTTATGTCTGTGTTTCTCTCTCTCTCTCTCTCTCTCTCTCTCTCTCTCTCTCTCTCTCTGTCTCTCTCTTTCTCTCTCCCCTACTCCCATGAGATAAATTCATTTTAGTCTATAAATTTTCCCTTAGGGACTGTTTTAGGTATATGACAGCTATTTTGCGATATAAGATTCATCTATATTCCTTTTTAAGTCTCATTCAGTACTCATCAGAGATCTACTATATATAATTTTTCTAGAATTTTATTCTGGGCCCTAAGTGATTTCTTTGTTCATCTTTGTGCTGGATTGTCTAGTACTGAAATAGAAAATTATGGCTCATCCATTTTATGGGCAACCCCTGGTCTCCAAAGCACCTACCTTTGTTTATTAATTCAGTGGCTTTTTTGCTTTGAATTTTGTTAATCTCTCCTTTTTTCCAAATTAATATTCTGATACTTGATTTAGGGTGTTTTAGAGAACTCTCTTATAGAGTGAGGATAAAAACCAGTTTCTAGTCACTAGTAAACATTCATGTTTCCTTTTTTATGTATTCTTGATGTCTAGGTTTGTATGTCAAATTTTATACTCAGGTCTGATATTTTCACTAAGAATTCTTGGAGCGTTTTATGTCACTTAAAAGTCTATTTTTCCCCTGTAGATTTATACTCCATAAGTTATTTTTGATTACAAGTCTAGATTTTTTTGCTTTCTTGAATATCATATTCCAAGTTCTTTGTTTCTATGTGATGGTGGCTGCTAAACTTACGTGATCCTGATTGTGGTTGCTTGGTACTTGAATTCTTTCTTTTAAGTTGCTTGGAATATTTTATTTTCCACTTGGGAACTCTGAATTTTGAGTGTCATATTCTCATGAGTTTTCATTTTAGGGTTTCTTTGAGGAGGTAACTAATGGATTCTTTTTATTTCTGTTTTGCCCTCTGATTCTAAGAGAATTTTTTCATTTAAAATATTACAATATCTGGGGTTTTTTTGGTCATGACTTTAAGATAGTCCAAAAATTCTGAAATTCTCATAAGTCTCTTTCTAGTTTTGTTATTTTTGATGAGATACTTCCTATTTTTTTCAATCTTTTGACTTCAATATTTCTTGATGTCTCAGGGAATCATTAGTGTCTATTAATTCTAATTTTGAAGGAATTATTTTCTTAACCAAGATTTTATATCACCTTTCTAAGCTCTTAATTTTCTTTCCACATTGTTATTCCCACAGCTCTAACTTTTTCCCCCATTTTCCTCTATCACTCTTATTTAGTTTTAAAAAATCATTTTAGAGCTTAATAAAAAAATTTTTAATAAAAACTCTTACTTTATCTTTTCCAAATCTCCAAACCTACCCCTCTTCCAAGCTTTCGTATTATTGTCAAAGTAACCACCAGTTAACCTACCAGACTCCCAGGAGTGTAATCTGGCATTATCTTAGACTCTTCTGCCTCACTCCATCTAACCAATCAGTTGTTCAATTTTGCAGTCCCTAAGTCTACAAAATCTTTTAATACTATTTCTCTCTATTTACACAGTTACCTTACCTTAGTCAGACACTGGTTACTTCTCACCAGGATTATTAAAATTAGTAATGTAAGACCTCATTTGTCTTCTTGCTTCAAATCTCTACTCACTCCAGACCTTCCTACGGTCACATGCAACAGTCAATAAGCACTTACTATGTGCCAGGCACTGTAGCTAAAGTAATTTTCTTTGAGTTCAGATCTGAACATGTGATTCTCCTATACAATCAACACTAGTGGCTCCCTTACTGTCTTGAGAAAAAAAGAGAAACTCTTTTGATTAACTTTAAAGTATTTTACCACCTAACTCCAACTTATCTTTTCCTGGACATTACTTCCTGCCCATACAATGTGATCTAGGCAAATATGTCTTATTCCTGAAGATGACAATATATTACTCTTCTCTGTGCATTTTCACTGGTCACCCCAATGCCTGTATTATATATGTTGTCTCTCCTGCGAGAAATCAGTCATTACTAAATATTGATTATAGTATTCATATAACAAATCTTATTAAAATGTGCACAGTACTAGGAATAAATAGAAATAAATAATCAACCCTGTCTCCACTACCATATTAAATATATAGAGGAGATTTCTTCATCATTACTTTTAATATCTCAGTGTTCACTTAAACATTTCTTCTGAGAAAAGTGCTGATGACGGGACTTTCTTTAATCACTTTATCTTTGATGTAGGTATATATACTTTTTTACCTTCTTAAGATAATTCAGGCCATATTATGACTTTGAAAGTTAAGAAAGAAGGCTCCAAACAATGAGACAGTAGCATAAATTATGTATTCTAGAAACGAGCAACAAGCATTTTGAGAGTGCTATTAGAACAAAAAAGCAATGAAAGTCACTTATTCTGATTTGACTATGAATTTTTGGTAATTAAAATTCATTTTTAGGACATAAAATTGAAAATATGCTTAGGGCTTTTCTTCTTCAGGTTAGTTCAAAAGATTTTAGGAGAAAAGGTAAACAGATAAACCAAATGTTGGTACTAATCTTTAGAATGAAAGAAAATTACAGTGACATCAACATTTTGCAATTACAAAATTCTTTTATAATAGATAATTTACAGTGTGTTTCAAATCAGTAAGTTCTCAACATGTGCACAGGAAAATTACCTAAATTAACATTCTATATAATAGATGCTACAAACAAAAAGAATTTGAGCAGTCTACTAAAGAAAAGGAAACAAATCAGCAATAGATCTAATTAAAACATGAGACCTTGACAATCAAAGGTACACAAATCCCCTGAAAATCCAACTTGTTGGCACAGGGGATAGAGCTCTGAACTTGAAATCAGTAAGACCTAAACTCAGATCCAAAACAGGACACTAACGAGCTGCATAACCTTGGTCAAATCACTTAACTTTGGTTTTCTTCCAATTTCCCCACCTGTGAAATGGGGATGATAACAGCACCTGCCTTCTAGGGCAGCTGTGAGGATCAAATAAGAATAATTGTAAAGCACTTAGCACAGTGCTTTTCACATATATAAATGTTAGCTATGGAAATATTAGTTATTATTATGTTAACTGTTATTAACCTCTGTCTGACTTAGTTCCCTCATCTGTAAAATGGATTAGTTTTACTTTAACACAGAATGTATATTATATCAAAGATTTTCATGTCTTGCTTGAGTGAGTTATGACTGTGAAAATTTAGGCTGCACCTTCAAATGTGCAAATTAAAATAATCACTGCTTTCTAAAACTCCATGAAAATGTTCACTAAAGTTAAAGATGGTAAAAATTCATCTCTAATTAGCTATATCGGTGACAGGGCAATTTTTCCTAGTTCCAAGGGTGCTTAGCAGGGATCTGGAATACTACTACTGAATATATAATCTTATATTTCCTATACTTCCTTTGAAGGGGATAAGAAAGGAGAAGAGATGAAACAAGTGGGGGGAAGATAAGGTCAGGAGAATATGGACTGTGAAGAATAGATGAGAAAATATTTTTCCTTTCCTTTGGATAAGTGGGAGCAATGGAATATCACATACATACTTTTGTATTCAGTTGACAGAGTTTAGTATCGCAGATCTGCTTTCCCAGGCTTCTTTTACAAAATATGGTTGCCAGGGAAGGGGAGGGAACAGGTGAAATATAAATGTAGTAAGAAAAAAAATTAATACAAATTTTAAAATAAGGCTTGTAGTAGAAACAAAACAATCTCAAAAGTAATAAAACTAGGTTGGAAGATAAATTGAAAAATCACATCACGTTTAGATATAACTTTTGGAAGCTTACCTTGTTTCTAACTGTTTTATACTAGATTGTAACTGATATAATCTCCTGTCTGATGCTTCTTCCCTTCCTTGGGCAGATTCCATATCTTCCACCTTTAAACCAAAGAAACTAGAATATTTATTTCAAAAGTCTCCAAAAATTCAATACTTCACTACACATCACATATTCAGTGTTTTAAATTTACTGTCATAAATACTATGACAGACCGAAGGAACAGAATCATGTATATACTAAAGTCATCAACACTTCTCAAATTATATTTGTCATGTAATTAGGTAACAAATACATCTCATATTTATAATAACAACAACAAAAAACAAACAAATTATCCACTGCTAACAGATTCAGGTAAATTCTTTAATCTACTTCCATAAAACAAATCGAAGAAATCCAACCAACTACCCTGTACTTTAATGCTTAAATACTGGCAAAAACACAAGGAAATGACCAATAAAAGCCACGCTAATTTTAACTACATTGACATTTTCCAAAAAGCCAACAAAAAAGTAAAAAGGGGAGGGATTAAGTATATTTCCTGATACTTAAAGGTAATGAAATCATTTAAAAATAAAATCGCTGTGCCATTTGTAAAAGATGGCTAGCTGAATAAAAAAACCAGTTAACAATATTTTATTTTGCATAGAAAAAATGTGTCATTTTATGAAGATGTTATTTGTTACATATTTGCTACACTGATTCTACCACTGCATACAAAGTAGAGAAGTAATGGTATCTTTTGAGCAGATAAGTTTGCCCGATAGGCAATCTCAACATCTCTCTCAGTTTATCCTGACTTTCCCACAAATGTATTAGCATTATTAACAGTTCAACGAAATAATTACACTTAAAACGATTTGAAACTTGCTTAAAGTAGACAACTAAACCATAAGAGAAATGTAGCAGGATTTGGGAAAACAGCACAGTCCCAATTAAGATTATTTGTAAAGCTGATATTTCATTTTCAATAACAAAGTAGAAATTTTTTTAAAAAATTAAAAAGCATTAAAACACCCTGTCACATACAAATCTACTTTTTCTCTTAATTTAAACTTTTCAAGAGATGGGGAAAAATCAAAATAATGTGCTTTAGGCAATTACAGTATGCTATGAGGAAATCATTCACTCTCACTGATTAGGTTTCAACTGAACCTAAACTTAATTCTTTCTTCAAGTCTCTCCAAAGTTTTGAGAAAGTTTCGTGGTTTTCTCATTTCACTAATATTTTGATTAAAAAAAATCGACAACTTCTAACTCCTCTCAATCTGAAGAGGTCTAATTTCAAATGAAAGTTATCTTACAAACAAGAAGAATGTTGACTGATACACATACAAATTTTAACTATTTTAGAAACATCTAAATACCTTCCTTTGTATCTGTCCTTGAAGGTCTTCAACTAATTTGGTCATTTCTCCCACTTTTGCTGTAGCAACTCTGAGGTCTAATTTGGTTTGCCTTAAAAAGAAAAGTATGATAATTCATGAAACATTAAAGAGAATATGCTGATCTATAAATTTCTTGACCTAATGAACACTGGTTTAACTCTTAAAAAAAAAAAGTTGAGAAGTCCTGAGATGGACTTCAAAGAACTCAAGGAAGAGGTTAGAGGAGCATGCACCAAAAGGATAAACACTGAAAATGGAATGTGTGTCATATTATCATTTATTGTTGTTTAGTCATTTAGTTGTGTCTGATGCTTCATGATTCTATTTGAGGCGCTCTTGGCAAGATACTGGGGAGGTTTGCCACTTCCTTCTCCAGCTCATTTAGCTAGTAAGTATCCGAAACTAGATTTGAATTCAGCAAAATAAGTCTTCCAGATTCCAGGCCTGGCATTCTATTCACTCCACCATCTAGCTGTCCTATGTTATTTATGTACCATGCTCAAACTATTAGGTGAAGGCAAGTTAGCTATTAGGCTTGGGAAAGTAAGAAGTGGAAGAAACTTATAACTGGAAATATCTAGTCTTTAGGAGCTAAAGAGGTGAACGCTTAACTTTTTTAATGTGTCCAGTAATAGTGACAAGGGACTTTTTAAAAATCAAATTATGCAGCACTCTGCTTTTTAAGTGATTAAGTTAAAACAAATATTTGCTGTATTTGGCAATTAAAAGTTGTTTGAGATCTTAAGAGATCTACATTGCAAAGAAGTTAAGAAATAAATGATCATGTTATTATGGTATTCTAATAATCTTTAACAAAGATTCATTTGCCTACTGGTTTACAATAGGGAAGGGATCCCAAAACATGGTTTATGACATCTTCAAATAAAGATTTTAATTTCCATTCAACAACTGAAAAATGAAGAATCTTTACTGAATAGACACTATGGTAATAGATGTTTAAAATACAAGATACTATTCAAAAATTATGGGACTACCTTAAAGCCATAATGAAAAAAAGAGCCTAGACATCAGCTTTCATGAAATTATTAAGGAAAATTGCCCTGATATTCTAGAACCAGAGGGCAAAATAAATATTGAATCCACAGATCACCCCCTGAAAGAGATCCTAAAAGAAAAACTCCTAGGAATATTGTAGACAAATTCCAGAGTTCCCAGGTCAAGGAGAAAATAGTGCAAGCAACCAGAAAGAAACAATTCGAGTATTGTGGAAATACAATCAGGACAACATAAGATCTAGCAACTTCTATATTAAGGGACTGAAGGGCTTAGAAAATGATATTCCAGAAGTCAAAGGAACTAGGATTAAAACCAAAATTCATCTACTCAGCAAAACTGAATATAATACATCAGGGGAAAATATGGTCATAGAGGACTTTCAAGAATTCTTGATGAAAAGACCAGAGTTGAATAGAAAATTTGACTTTCAAACACAAGAAGCAAGAAAAGCATGAAAAGATAAACAAGAAAGAGAACTCATAAGGGACTTACTAAAGTTGAACTGTTTACATTCCTACATGGAAAGATAATATTTGTAACTCTTGCAATTTCTCTCAGTATTTGGGTACTTAGAAGGATCACACATACATACACACACACTTACACACACACACACACACACAACACAGAGCGCAGGGTGAGTTGAATAGGAAGGGATGATATCTAAAAAAATAAAATTAAGGGATAAGAGATGAATATATTGGGAGGTGAAAGGGAGACATGGAATGGGGCAAATTATCTCTCATAGAAGAGGCAAGAAAAAACGTTTTCAATGGAGGGGAAAAGTGGGGAGGTGAGAGGAAAAAAGTGAAGCTTACTCTCATCACATTTGGCTTAAAGAGGGAATAACATGCACACTCAATAAGATATGTCAATTTATCTAACACTATAGGAAAGTGTGTGTTCGTCCTTCATTCCCAAAGAAGACCATGCCATCAGAGAAATGATGACATGACTTGCACTTGACTTTGTTTTGAGTGAGGGATGGCCTATGCAGGTTACCAGACTCACTTCTCCTTCATAGCCATCTGAATCCAGTGACCAGATATTCATCAGGATGACTGGAGATGACCAAGGATGAGGCAATTAGGGTTAAGTGACTTACCCAAGGTCACATAGCTAGTGAGTGTCAGGTGTCTGAGGTGAGATTTGAACTCAGATCCTCCTGACTCCTGCACTGGTGCTCTATCCACTGCACCACCTAGCTGCCCTTACCTTAGATCTCTAGAATTTGTAAGAAACCAAGAGTCAGAGAAATTAAAAGGAAAGCTGGAGTTATAACAAGAAACAGCCCAAAAGTTTGAAGGCTGACCCAGTTATCTCCATAGTCTAGTTTATTCCCCCTGTACCTTAATAGGTTTAGAAATCAGTGCATTCTTCATTCGCTGACACAACACCCCCTATCCCCCACTGAGAAGATTCTTTTATTCCATTAACTCTAAATTTCTTCCTCAGTAGTTTTCTCTCTGCATCAGGAAAGTAGGGGATAAAGGGATAAGTGGCCTATGAGGAGAAAGATAGAAAGGAGGGCTAACAGAAGGAGGGATTAATTAGAAGTAAACACTTTAGGGGAGGGACAAAGTCAAAAGAGAGAATAGAATAAATGTGGGGCAGGACAAGATGGAGGGAAATATAATTAGTCTTTCACAACATGACTATTATGGAAGTCTTTTGCAAAGCTACACATATATAGCCTATATTGAACTGCTTGCCTTCTCAGTGGAGAGGAAGGGAGAAAAGTTGGAAATCAAAGCTTTAAGAACGAATGTTGAGAATTGTTTCTGCATGCACCTGGG
The DNA here is from genome assembly GCA_028658325.1 of Potorous gilbertii. Taxonomy (NCBI): domain Eukaryota; kingdom Metazoa; phylum Chordata; class Mammalia; order Diprotodontia; family Potoroidae; genus Potorous; species Potorous gilbertii. The sequence goes on along the minus strand of CM053772.1, from coordinate 175,744,527 downwards.
AAATAAGAAATACAGGTAATGCGGTATAGAAATCTATCTTGCCCTACAAGAAAAGAGAGAACATGGTGATAAGGGGAGGGGTGTGATAGACAGAAGGGAAGATTGGGGGAAGGGGTAATCAGAATGTACAGTGTTTTGGGGTGGGGAGGGAAGAGATGGGGAGAAAATTTGGATCTCAAAATCTTGTGAAAATGAATGTCGAAAACTAAAACTAAATTAATTAAAATTTTAAAAAATTGTAAGTTATTTTAGTGAATAATACACATATATTTTTCTGTAGGATGCTATGGAAAGTCTATGAATATAAATCAATAAGTAAATATTCATTAAGTACCTACTATCAGGGAACAGAGAAAGTTGTGGGAATTGAATGAAATACACTGGATCTTATGACTCAATTCTGGATCTACTCAGTTCCCTTTCTCTTCAATTATGACTCTACTCCAAGTCCTGTCATATGAGAAAACTTTATTAAATTATGGGAATTATGAGAAAACTTGAATGCACTGTTTGACCCTAACCCTGGTATGCTGGACCACCTTTACCTATTGCTTAGAAACTCTTTACTAAAGATCAGAAAGTCAATCAGATCCAGAGGTTGATCTTCTCAAAATAGCATATCTAAAGCAATCCATGTCTTATTTGAAAACTGGTCCCATACTGGTCCATCAGTTACTGGTTGTTTGTTCCTTTGAATAAAACTTGAGAGAGAATGGGATCTCTTCTTTTGATTTCAGTGAACTGTACCTATTAATTCTTCCCCTCCCAACTCAGAAAGCCCATAATCTTTCTTCCAATTAAAAGGCAGCTTACTTAATCTTGCATCCTGATTTATATACTGCTCAATGTTTTCTGTAAATGCATAAAAACTCTCTTCTCCCACATTCAGGGCCCAGTCAGTGCCAAGCTTGGCCGGCCTGGCCCTCATCTGTTTGCTACGTGTGCACGGCTTTAAAATAAAACATTATGCTTAGAAGCCCAAGTCTTCATTTCCTCAGTTATTTCAGATTTCACTTGTCTTTAAAATGACTGAGATGCCTTTTACTATACGAAATTACACACAAAACTAAAAATTTTTCTAAATTTTTTTAAATCCACGGAGTATCATGTAAGGTCACAAAAAAAATAATAAATATTTACCTATTTATTTAATGTTTATAAAACACTTTCTTCATATCACCAGGATGAGTTAAGTAGAACACAATGGTCCTTCTACTATACAGACGAGAAAACTGAGGTTATGATTTGCCAAAGGTCACAGAGTTAAGAAAGTAATATGAGTGAGGCAGAAACAAATGTCAGAGTTTTAGGATTACAAGATTTAGAGCTGGAAAGGAGTTTAGAGATCAGCTAGTTCAATACTATCTCATTTTATAGATGAGGAAAGTAAGGTCCAGAGCACTTAAATGACTTGTCCAAGGCCTCAGACCTACTGCATATCAGACGAGGGATTAATTTATGTCATCTGAGTCCAGATTCAAGTTTTTGGTGCAAAGTTCTTTCCACCACTCCAAATACAGTTTTTACTTCCATTATATGAAAAATTGTGTTTTTTAAAACATGAAAAGATTTACCATTAATTGTGCAATGGGATTTACTAGTTTGTAAAAAACAAAAACTGCTACCCTAATGTATCTAACATGTGATTTGATATACATAAGTTTCAAATTTACATACAATTTTGAGAACACATTCAACAAATAAAATGAATTTTCCTAATGAAATATAAATTATAAAAATACTAACTTATTATTTTACATACATGTTTACATGTACATATAATTGTGTATTCCTTAGAAATTAAATATGTATACATGCATGTTTTATGAATATAAGATTTGTCCAGATAAAGATAATATCTAATTTAAGATTAATAATTTGGATACCATAGCTACTATGGTTTTAATATTATGGTATTATATTTAATTCTAGGCACATTATAGGAAGGACACTTTTCCAGGCTAAACATCCCTAATTCCTTCAAACTAACTCATGCTGCATGGTCTTTAGTCATAAGATATATAAAACAAAATTTAATCAAGACCAAAGACTCATCAAAGTATTTATAGAGCAAAGTGTTACAAAATAATGACAAGGGAGACAGATGCGTTCAAAAGATAAAGGATGTATGGAGACTAATATCATCTGCTGAAAAGCACCTAAGATACAAATTGTGAAAACAGTGATATTGTATTAAAGATAATAACAATAGAATATAAAATAAAAATTCACAGAAGCAACCAAGCTAACCTAAGAAAATTTATATCCCTGAACACTTAAATTAAACAACAGATAAAAAGAGGAAAACAATCATTTGGATTATTTGGTAGTTAAATAAATTAGAGACAATGAATAATACATCAAAAGAATACACAAATAATATCGTAAGAAATCAATAAAACACCAAATAAAATGAAAAAATACAATAATAATAAGGATTCTTTTAAAACAATAAAATTTAAAAATAATTAGCAAATTTGATTTAAGAAAAAAATCAAAATAATTAGAAGAAAAAGCATTACAAATACAGAAAGAATACATAAATATAAATATGACTTTTATATAACTATATACCAGAAATATTAATTAAAATATAAAAGAAATGGATATTTACAAAAATAACAAATATCCAGATTGATACAATAAAAACTTAAAAGCCTAAATAAATCAACCTCGGTTAGGAAAACTGATTGTTATTAGCAGTTGCCATATGACCAGGTAAATTCACATAGGACTTTTACGAAATATTTTTAAAATATATAATTGCCCTTCTGTGTAAATTCTTCTATGCTTATAGTTCTCAAAATTTGGAAAAGATAAGGCAGAAAAAAATTATAGATGAATATTATTGAGAGTCCCATTCACTTCCATAGCTTCAATTATCACGATGAGGATAACTCACAAATCTAAACCTCCTCAATTTACCTCTCTGAATCTACATTTTCCAATACCTAAATAACTTCTCTGATTTTGCTTTTCTTCCTTCCCAATTTCAACCCTACAGTTCATCATTGCAACACTACATGGTTGCTCTCTTGGCCTATTGCTTCTCATGCTGTGTTAAAAGCCATCTCTGGCTCACTTCCACCATCCACTTGCTTTGATCCTATTGATACGCTACAGAACAGGACTGGAGAAGTTATGCAACTTTGGTGACTGATTCCATTAAGAATTTAAGTTACCTAATCTCAACTGTGGCCTTACTGCAACAAAGCAATTCTTTTAATTCTTTCTGTACTGCTCAGAGCAGCTGGACACAATTTTCTCTTCTTGAACCTCTCAGACCATCTATAACCTCTCAACCTCAGCAAAAGACATGACTTTACTCAGAAAATAAGTCATTTGCTCTTCTCCTTAATTTATTTATTTATATCTCCATATTCCTGCCTCCGGGTGGGAAGGAATATCTGAGAACCCTCTTTTCAGGGTGATATTGGTATCCTTAAAGGTACTGCAATCATCCTTGAAACTGAAGTGGCTCATGGGAATAAAAGCTCCGGCCAGTGGCATCGCCTCCTAGTCGAGTATAGAAAGCTCATCTCTGCTGCCTGAGAGGAGGATCGGCACGGATAACAAGGGTGCCAGGCAGCCTCACGCTGCGGAGTCAGTCCCGTGTCCTTTCTGGGTGTTTCCCTCTGTCACGACTATAAGTAAAACTCCTTTTGTTCACTGGAATCCTAATATCAAACCTTAACCGTAAAGGGACAGCCCCGAGCCAGTCTCTTACACCAAGACCAAACCCTGTCAGTGTACAATTATCAAATTTAATTTAAAATAAAAAAAGAAAATCAAAATAATAATTGAGAAAGGGGAACTCACAGTACAGAAGGAAAGAGGGAAATTCCTCTGGAAAAAGACACTGCTCCCAGAGTCATTCTCCATCTCCCTCTACTCAATACCAAAATCCTTTCCAATTTACTGGTCTCTTCTCTGCTGCCTCCAAACATGCCTACATCTTTCCCACCTGACAAAAAGATCCACTGTCTCTCCTCCCTTTCAAGACCAAACCCCAAGAAAGGTAATTTAATACAACAGAAAAAAGAACTGACTCTAGAGTCAAAGGACCCTTGTTCAAACCCCATCTTTGATATAACCTTGGGCAAATCACTTCATTTTCTATGGTATCAGTTTCCTCACTTAGAAAATCACTCCTCTTTCCCCAAAAACTTTTTCCCATCTTTACAACTTTGATTAAGGTCATCATCATCCCCAGTCATCTAGACCTACAGCCCTGGTGTCATTCCCTGGACTATTCACTTTTACTTTCTTTATATATCAAAGTGATTATAAAGTTGTTCTATCTCCAAGAACCCCTGGTCTATATGACATCTTTCCTGATGTCTCCCAGTTGCTAGTTCCATTTTCAAAAGAACTACTTCATATATATTCCACCAACACCTGAAGTTCACCAGCTATGGAATTTGGGAAAACACAAGTTAAAATCATACTTCTGACACTCAAACTAACCTGGAATTTAACTCTCATCTGACATTTCCTCATCTTTAAAATAGGAGAAAGCACCTGCTTCACAATGCTGCTGTGAAGACCAAAGGAGATGAAATACATAAACATGAAATGTGAGCCATTATAACTATGTCCAAAATTGAGCTTATTAACTTTCCCATAAACCTATTCCTCATGTTCAAACCAGGACACCTGCACTCTAGCCATTATCTTCATCCCCATTCACATACATCTCCTCTCTGTTTTATACCTTTCCTAATATTTATGATCAGAAGAAAACTAACGATGTCACATCTTTTTCTTTTCAAGCTCAATATTTGAACCAAACTTTAGAACTTCACATGTCTACTGAATGTGACTTTCTTACCAGTTGGCTCATAGTTCTATCCTGTCAAAATCTTTCTGGATCCTGACCTTGCCCATCGTATTAGCTATTCTTCCCAGGTTCATGTCATCTGTAAGTCTGAGAAGGCAACTATGATTTCAATCAAGTCACTGGAAAAAGAAAAACTTCAAAACAAAGAATGAAATGTAAGTCTGTGAGGTAAGTACTACACCAGAGATCTCCCTCCAAACTGACATCAACCATTAATAATCTTATTTGAGTTCAAATCTACCAGTTCAAAATCCATTTAACTAAACTATCATTTAGCTCAACTCTTCATCTTACCATAAAAATAATGAGATACTTTGTCAAATACCTTGATGAAATTTAGGTATAATAAGTTTAAATTATTTACCTGATCTAACGGTCTAGTAGTGACATCAATCAAGCATGATATGTGTTTAGTTCTTAGTAATCTCTATATTTTTCCTAAATGTTCATAAACCATCCCTGTGATAACATCCTAGAATTTTGTTATGAAAAGAAGTCAATCTAGCTTTTTTTTTTCAAAAGATACCTCTAAAAATATAAATTATTAAGTTACCTATATACCTACATATTTAGGCTAACTTCCCTCATTTCCTTGTTTTGAAAATAAGGGAAAGATTTACCCTTCTCATATACTAAAGGACTTTATTCATTCTCTAAGACAATGGTTTTCTCTCTGTCTCTGTCTCTCTCTCTCTCTGTCTCTGTCTATCTATCTGTCTGTCTATGTCTCTCTCTCTCTCTCTTTCTGTCTTTGTTCTCAGGACTCTTTTACACTTAAAATCACTGAAAAGCTTTTATGTGTATTATGTCTGTCAATGTTTACTACATTTGAAATTAAAAGATTTTAGTATTATTATTTTTAATCTCGTGGACCTTCTGAAAGAGTCTCTCTAGGGACCACTGTCTCACACTCTGAGAATTGCTTCTCTAAGAGTTTAGAAAAATATCTGACAAAGCACTGACGATGCATGAGCAATTACATTCACCAATTACTTCAGGACGTTTTCTAGTTCTGGTCATTTCAGTCATCAAGGAAAATCAGGTTTAAGTAGATCCTCTTATTCCCCTTCTTGTTTTTAACTTTGGCATTCTGTTTCTGAGGGATCCTCATTATTACTGGGTAAACTTTTCCTATAATAATTTTAGTCCATGGGATCCACCTATCCTTTCTCTTTACCTTTTTAATTTTGCCCTGCCAATGTGTTGGTCAAGATAAGAGCTACAATATCAGTTCTCTCTGTCACCTTTCCTACTTTTTGAAGACTTAAATTATTCTTAAGGAAAGCCAAAAATTCATCAGCTACCTTTTGGCAGGTAGAATACTTGTCCAGATTCATCATTACTAAATATTTTCTTTTAATACTTTTATCTTGGAAAAATGGGATGATATTTAGTATTGAATCATAATGAAACATCCCATAAATATGATCTAGTCAACCTATTTGTCATGTGCCTGACTTAACTAGTCAAAAAATAATTTCTAAAAGTAAAACAAAACAGAAACCCTCAACTCCAAATTTTGGCAGCTTGATGTGATAATTAACTTTATTGATTGGCTTAAGTTTTCCATATAAATTAGACTTAGTTAATTTTGAGCACCTACTATATTCAAGGTACCATGTTAGGCACTAGGAACAAAAAAAAAAGTAAAACTTTTTAAGAAGAATTATATTCCATTGGGGCAGTACATGTATAGTTAAGTAAATACAAAGGAATTTGAATGGGTAAAGCATACCAGCAACTATAAAGTTTGGAAAGACTTTGTGAATGAGTTGACAGTTGAACTGAGACATGAGATTAAGGGTGAATAATATTCCAGGCATGCAAGCCAGTGCAGAGAACTATAAATTTAGCGAAGAGCTAGCTAGTAATCTAGTTACAAAGATTATTTTGACACTTGTGTTTAGAACAGAACGGAGAAGGGAGAAGTCAGATATAGGAAGACCAATAAGTCAAATATTATAATACAGATTTAAATACAATGAGGGACTGAGATAGGGTAGTGGCACTGGTAGTAGAAAGAAGGATGGATGCTAGAGATTTGTAGTGACAGAAATGACAAGAGAAATGACTAGATACAAAGGATGAAGGATAGAGAAGACTAAAAAAATATGATGAAATCTTGGGTGCTAAAAGAACTGTCACCACTGAAAGAACGGTGGTGCCCTCAATAGAGAGATTTACAAAGTCAGATTTAAGGGGACAGATAATGGTTTGGGGATGAATTGGACAGGTATAAACAAATTATCAGCATTTTAAGCTCCTGCCATGTTTTACTGCTGCCTTTATCTAAATATTCTTGAAGAGTTTTGTTCCTTATCAGTAGAAGACATTTAAAAACAATGAGATAAATAGAGTGGAAAAAAATTGTGAACTCTATGACATTTCTAAAAGCAAAGAATCTAACACAGAGCTTAATAAATACTTTCTGATTAATTGGTCAATTGTCTAAAAGAAGACCATGCAAAGCAAATCAGCTCTGTCTGAAATAAGAATATGTTCATTTTACTCTGTATACAGGGTAGTCATTTTGACCAGACTAGAAATCCAAAGTCCATCCTCAAGCAGACTCAGATTAGGACAGTTTTATATGTAAAAATCAATACATGGAAAATCAAAATCATACTTGTAAATGAATTTAAATTAAACTGGATGAAATAATTACTATGTGATAAGCAAAAGTGAGCAAACAGTAATCAAAACATTCACCGGAAAAGTTTTAAATGATTCATAAAACAAGTTTAAACATGTTTGAAGATATATTTTTGAAGTACAAAAAAACAATAAATGTTAAGAGAAGCCAAAATAATACATTTTATTAGATATAGTCAAACCTAATTGGTTTAAACTCCATTAATTTGGAATTAATGATATTTCAGACATGTTGAGCTAAAGTTTTTCTCTGCCCTGTCTCTAAATATGTCAAAAATTAATCCAGATATCAAGAATGGAAGGGTTTAAATGATGACCTACAGTGGTTCAGAATTACTGTGTAGGGTATAACCAGGTGTGACAAAATACATCAATGAGAGGAATATCATTCCTCTTCTCAAAGAAGGCTAGAGATTGGACTGAATATATTACCTGAACATAGAAAGGATCTATTTCATCTTCTAGGGAACCCCTATCATTAACATTTATGCAATCTTCTAGAATTTGGCAGATAAATTTTTACAAAGTTGCCTGAGATACAAAGAAGTTCCTTGACTTGCCTATTGTCAACAGCTAGTAAGCATCAAGCTATTCAAACAGACTCCAAGTTCTATATACTAAGCTAAATGGTCTCATCATAAAATATGGACAAAACATATTCCACTGCTTTTGTCAAAGATAATTCTTTGAAGCCTTATCATGATTCTAAATTCATTTTGAAATGCTGCCATCACAGGAAAATGAATCTTACAATTTGAAGAAATCTGAGTTCGAAATTATGACTATGAGGTTTGGGAGAAATGACAAGAAGGTTCTAGTGATTCAGGACAAGGGGAAGGGCAATTCTCTTTGGAATACAGTCACAATATATTAATATTCCTTAAATAAGAAGAGACATTATGAAATGAGTAATGATAATAAAGGTACTGAGAGAATTCTTAATTTTACCAAAATACCTAAGTTGTTTGCGTAGTAGCTCAATTTCCACATTCTGTTCAGTTACTGTTTTCAGAAACTGTTGATTATCCTGAAAAGAAAAAAATACAAATTCAGTAATGGCATATTTAAGACTTATTTTAGGGATTAATTACAAGATAATGACTCAAAGGTCCATGTTAGAATAAGAATGCATAAAGATGATTAAATTGATTTTGGGATACCGTAGTCATCTAGGTAAGGCAATTCATTGCTGGGATTCTCAAGTAATGAAACTAACTTCCCTTTGTATCACCGTTCTTATTACACTACTAGCATCTTAATCATTTCATTTTTTAGATTACAACAAATATTTAATAGCTGCCTCTAATCTCTTCTAACTCATTCACAGTATATACAACTATCAGACTAATTGGAAAAACACAGTTTTCATCTTGCTACTGGCTAGCTATGCTATCAAGTTTAAACTCCTTTCCCTAATTTTCAACTGACAAATCAAATCAATCAGTAAAGATATGAGAGTTTATTTTGCTTAAGTTATTATGTTAAGCATCAAAATCTATAAATGGGACAATATTAATTTATTCATTCAGCAGTAAACAATATATACCTATTATTTACAGGTCATTGTGCTAACCTCTGGGAGATTTACAAAATTAAATATGGCATGGAGTTTGATCTCACATAGTTTATAATCTAATAATATCGACATAGGCTATACTTTAATAATTCAATGGATCCATAATTTTATACATGTAGATATTCCTTCTTTCAATGCAAATTACCTCAAATCTGACCTTCTGAACTTATAGTTTTCCCAATGCTGGTGCTGGTGCTTTCCCTCTGGGACCATTCCATTTAATCTCTCTATCTGTCTCTCTCTTTCTCTCTCTCTCCCCGTTTTTCTCCCCCCTTGCCTCCCTCTTTCCCTCTCTTTTTTCTCTGCATTTAATATCTGTATTATAACATATAATATACATATAATAGCTAGATATAGTGAGATGACAGTTAATAGATAACAGAGAGTTATTTATATATTGTCTCCTCCATGAGAATGTGTCTGTCTTTTTTTCTCCACCTACACATTTAGCACAGAGTAACCACTTAGTAAGTCTCACTGACTAACTATCCTTCAATATTTTCTCATCTGATGTCCATATTCTCCATTCTTACATTGATCTTTCACTAAGGACCAAATGGACTGACCTTCCTGTAGGTCTTTTTATACTTCATAGATGCCATCAGATAAAATGTATCAAAGTTAAATTTATCAGAGAATTGAATAACAAAGGGCTACACTGAGTGTGAGGCCAAAGATACTAACAAAAAGAATCAGAGAAGACTTCCTGAAGGAAACAGAATCTAAGTTAGGCTTCAAAGGCTGGATAGGAATGTGGCACATAAAATGGGAGCAAGCATGGTACAGTAAAAAGAGCAATGAACCCGAAGTCAGAAATCCTGGGTTCAAATCCCACATCTGGCAATTTACTAACTCTGTGATCTTAAGGTGTTTTTACCTTTCTAGGCCTGAGTTTCCCTGTCTGTAAATTAAAGGATGAGATTAGATGGCCTCCTTGGTCCCTTCCAGTCCAGTTTCAGTTCTATGATCCTACCTAGAATTCCATGAAATTCCAGCCACAAGTACAGCATGACGTAGCAGACATAGGAAGGAAAAGAGTAGTTCAGCTGACTAGAATGCAGAATGAGGGAAAGGCTCAATGTAAGAGAAAGCTAAAAGTAAGAGCAAAGGAAAATGTTGCAGTCTTTTAAAGTCAGGCCAAAGAGAACTTTCAGTGGCAACAGGGAGCTCCTGAAGAATTCTGATTCCAAGTGACATGACCAAATCTATACACAAGAAAATAATTACAGCAGCAAAACAGAAAGAGTGGAAAGTAAGTGATTGAAAGGAGGAATACTTGTTGGAAGGTTACTGTTGTAGTCTAATCAAGTGGGATACAGGCATTATTTTAGGGGAGTGACAACAGAGAAGAGAAGCAAATCTGAGAGATTTTACGAAAATGGAAGTGACAAGACCTACTAACTAATTAGAGGAGAGAGAGTGGGGAAAGTCAAAGGTAGCTGAGTTTGCTAATGTGGGATACCAAGTAAATGGTAGTGTCACAGGAAAAACACAGTGAAGTCAGAAGGCAGAGAAGATAATACAATAATAAGTTCAGTTTAAGAACTATGGAATTTGAAGTGTCACGAGAATGTCTAGGTGGAGATTTCCTGTAAGAAGTTGGAGATGGAAACCTAAGAAATTTAGACTTATAAGTCTAAAGCTTGCAAGTTAGATTCATATGACAATAGTATGTATATGTGTTCATCCTTTGTTGCCGAAGAAGACCATGCCATCAGAGAAATAATGACAAGACTTGCCTTTGTTTTGAGTGAGGGAGGGCTGTACAGGTCACCAGCCTCGCTTCTCCCCCACAGCCGACTGAATCCAGTGACCGATATTTACCAGGATGACTGGAGATGACCCAGGATGAGGCTACCCAAGGTCACACAGCTAATGAGTGTCAAGTATCTGAAGTGGGATTTGAACTCAGGTCCTCTTGACTCCTGCACTGATGCTCTATCCATTGTACCACCTAGCTGCTCCTAACAGTAGTATATAATATGGATTGAGAGGTCATGTTTGATATATAAATGAACTGAGGTAGTAGCCAGGGTATATGGTAAAAGTCATGATGATGAATGAGATTTCCAAAAGAGAGTATAGAATTGCATGTTAGGAAAATAGCTAAATGCAAGATAAACTGGAGTAAAGTAAGACTTAAAGCAGAGACCCAAAGAAGCCTACTGCAATAATCAAGGTCTGAGGTTACAAGAACCTGCACCAGTGGGATGTCAGTGCTAGAAGACTGAAAGGAGCATATCCAAGGGATGCTGGGAAGGTAGAATCAATAGGACTTGGTAATAGAACAGACATAGGGTGAGAGGGAGGAGTGAAGGATGACAACTGGGTTATGAACCTGGGTGACTAGATCATGGTGTTCTCAAAAGTAGTGGGAAGTTGGGAAGAGGAGAATGTTTAGGGGAAAAGATAATGAATTCCATTGTGGACATGTTGACTTTAAGCTATATGGGACACGCAGTTGGAAATACCAGACTAGAAATCAAGAGGGAGGTTAGATTTAGTTAAACAGTTTTAAGAATCTGTTATCAATGATAACAAAATCTATGAGAGTTGATGAGATGGCCAAGCAAAAGAAGGAAAAGAGAAAAGGGTCCTGGACAGAACCACAGTTATTAGCAGGAGCAACCTAGATGAATTTCCAGCAAAGGAGACAAACCGCTTGCCTCTCAAATGAGAAGCAGTAGACTATCAATGCATAATGAAATATTTATTTTCAGACATGGTTAATGCATTGATTTGTTTTCCATGATTGTGTTTATTTTTTGTAAGAGAGGCTCCTATAGATGGGGAAGAGAGAAATCATTGAGAAGTAAAGTAATAGTCATACTTAAAGCAAAGGAGAATATCAGTGAGACAGTTTTGTTTTGCTTTAAAAACATTTTACTTGGACTCAGTAGAGACCTACATTTGAATTCTATCTCTTGACATCTCCTAGCACTGTGACGATGAGGAAGTCACTTAACTTCACTAAGCCTTAAAATGACAATAACACCTGAAATACGTCACAGGATTAAACACGACAGCACATAAAGCATTTTCCAAAATTGAAAGTGTTCTGAAAAAGTCAGCCATCATTATTATCACATCATTGGGTATAGATAACGCTTCCCCCAAAACAGAGAAAGAAAGCCAGAGAATTATTTGGAGAACTAGTTGGATCTTAGAAATATAGTTTCCAAGCCATGTGAACTAAAAGTTTTACTGCACTTGGTATCTGTTAGACCACATTTGGAGGAATGTGTTAAATTCATGGCACCACACTCCGAAATATATTTTGACAAGATACAGTGTCTCTGAAGTGGGGAAACAAAGATGACATGGAATACAGAAATCATGTTCAATTCAATTTGGCATTTATGTGCTGGAGAAGTGGGAAAATTGGAACACTAATGCCTTGTTGGTGGAGTTGTGAACTGATCCATCCATTTTGGAGAGCAATTTGGAACTATGTCCAGAAGGCTATAAAACTGTGCATACCATACCACCCAGCACTATTAGGGCTGTATTCCAAAGAGATCATATAAATAGGAAAAGGACCAACATGTACAAAAGTATTTATAGCAGTTCCTTTTGTGGTGGCCAAGAATTGGAAACTGTCAACAACTGGGGAATGGCTGAACAAGTTGTACTATATGAATGTAATGGAAAACTACTGCTCCATAAGAACTAAGGAGCCAGCGAGACTTCAGAAAAACCTGGAGTTACATGAACTGATGCTGAGTAAAGTGAACAGAACCAGGAGATACTGTACCCAGTAACAGCAATATTATGTGATAACCAACTCTGATAAACTAAACTCTTCTCAGCAATCCAAGGATCTAAGACAATTCCAAAAGACTTATGATGAAAAATGCTATACATATCCAGAGAAAAAATTATGCAGTATGAATGCACATCAAAAACATACTATTTTCTCTTTTGTTTCTTCTTTCTCATGGCTTTTCCCTTTGTTTCTAATTCTTCTTTACAAAATGACTAAGGTAAAAATATGTTTAATATAATTGTACGTGTATAGCCTTTATCAGACTGTATGTCATCTTGAGGAGAGGGGAGTATAGGGAGGGGAAGAAAATTTAGAACTCAAAATCTTATAGAAGTGAATGCTGAAAACTAAAAACAAATAAATTCTTAAAAAATTTCACATTTATTCATTTATTTATGTTATAAAGTACTGGGGATGTGAAAAGTAAAAAGAACATAGCCCCTGCCATCAATGTAACTATCTAATAGGAGGCATAGTATGTACACAAATAACAACCAAATATAAGACAAATTTGTTAAATGTAAAGAAGAGGAACAAATAAACTATGATCAAAAATTTAAAAAGAAAGAGAAATTGCATCCCCTTGAAGGAAGGAACTGAATCTGTTTAGAAATATTTCAGGGAGACAAGACAAATATTCAAAAAGAGAAAATTCCATGGAGCAGAAGTAATAGTAATAGATGAAAGAAGGAAGTAGATTCAAGGTGAACAATCAGAGCTGTCCAACAATGGATTGTATTTGAGAAATGGCTAAAGACAATCAAACAATCAATCAACAAGCATGTATTGAACACTATAAGGCAGCCACTATGCTAAGAGCTAGGAATATTAACACAAAGATGAAACAATGCCTACCCTGAAGGAATTTACATTCTATAGGGGCAACAATATGTAAATATGTGTATATGAAAAGTAACTATCAAGGTAGAGGTACCAGCAACTGAGCAGGAATAGTTTTGTGTAGGAGGTGGTATTTATGCTGCGCTCTTAGAGGTGAAGATAAGGAGGGAGTACATTCCAGATACAGTCTGTACAAAGAAAGGCATAGAGACAGCTTAGAGAGAGAGAGAGAGTGTCATATGTGAAGAATAATCTACGAAAGATGTTGTAGAAGGGAATTGACATTCTATGTAGAAATTCAACACGTACTTCTATTTCCGTATTTCAAGGGTCTGTAATTTCACGAGTGAGAATACTTATTCTATTTATGAATATTGCTAACCTCTCCATAACTCAGTAAACAGTCTTCAAATATGACTGCCACCAAAAAATTTATCACCCTATGGCCAACATGGTGATGAGGTTCTCTGAACTTATCTAGACTGGCTATCAGAAAATGAACATGTATTCTCTCACCAGATCTGTATCTCTTGCAGTTATGACAGCTACAACTACTGAAAACTTAACTAGTTCCACATCACAAACTGGTATGATTTTATCAGTGGAAATGGCATTAAGGAAGTATTGTTATCTCCTTTGTCACCATACCCTAAGGACAACAGTACTTTTTCTTCTCATTTGCAGCCGAAACCTTCAATATGTATTTTTTCCCACATATGAGCCCCTTGAGAGCAGAAACTGCCTTGCTTCTCTATTTCAGTCAATAAACATTTATTAAAACACCTACTACATGGCAGGCACTGTGCTAAATGGTGAAGATACAAAGGAAGGCAAAAGACAGTTTCTTCCCTCAAGAAGTTCAAAATTTAATAGGGAGAATACAACACATAAAAGGAAGATGAAAAGGAGGGTAGGGGAAGAGGATAGTTAGCAAGAGAGCATGGTGAAGTCCAAATAAGTGAAGTCAGGTAGGAAATGAAGGGATGATTGGTTTGGGTGCCCTCCTTAAACAGAGGGTCTAGGAGGAGCTCTTCTCTCAATCTAACATCCTCCTCCAATCAGAAGGAAGAAGGGCTCTGGAGGCAGGGAGTACTGATGAAGTTTGAGTTCCAGAGTTGATGTAATCTTACAGAATGATGAAGTTCCTGGGGGATGAAGTCCAGAGGTGTGCAGAAGTGTGGGAAATGTATCCCTAGTGCTTTGTGTATTAGTAAATGCTTAATAAATGCTTCATTCATTCATTGATCCTTTGCGGGGGAGGGGATTGAGAGGGAAGGATGGAATTAGATTAGATTGTTAGTTACTTGGGAGCAGGGACTGTCTTTTGCCTTCATTTGTATCCCCAGCACTTAGCACAGTGGCTAACACATAATGGGTGCTCAATAAATAATTACTAACTGATAGATTAAATAGAGAGAGAGAGAGGCTTAGGCCTAGGATTTTATGGGTCTGAGGAAATTCTAGTTTGGAAATTCACTCCTCCACTGAAGAGAGGAAATTTATATACAACTTATAAGGGCAGAGTACCATAATGAAGAAATTTAGAACCAGAATACCAGGACTCAAATTTTACCTTTGCAATTTACTGCTTTTTTTAATGTTGGCTAGAAGGTGAGTTTACTTATGTGCTAAATGAAGGGATTATATTGGATATTTAATGTTTATTGTAAATACTGTATTATAATCCTAAGACTTTTGGGGTGAACTTTTAGTTGTCGATCCATAAATCTGATTGTTTTTTTAAATGCAGACCTGTGATACTAAGTATGAGGAAACATTTTACTTAGATGCATATATACAATCTATCTGTAGATATACAATCTATCTGTAGATTATAGTCTTAGAGAATTCCTGTACTGAAAAGTACTAATGGTCACAAAATCAATCAATTAAACACTTGGTCAACAACAAAAATCAATCAATAAGAACTTACTAAACTTTATAAGCAAGAGATTGTACTGGGCATGGGAGACAGAAAAGCTAAAATTCAAAAAAATTCAGAGACCTTAAATTCGATCAAGGAACCTTACATGGACACTGGTAACTAAATATAAGATATATACAAAACAAATAAAATAATGGGTGGGGGAGGGGAGAAAATGAAGAAATGAGCTGATCAGGAAAGTTATCTTAAAGGAAATGGCACTGAACTTCAGCCCCAAAGAAATTAAGGGTTTTCAGAGGCACTCACTCAGGAACAGCAATGCAGGTGGAGAGATAGAATGCTGTGTCCATGGAACAACAATGAGGCCACTTAGGATAGAATACAAAGTGAGTGTGAAGGAAATGAGGTTTGAGACAGGTTCTGATGAGCTTTAAATTCCAAAAATAAGTATTTACATTTACTCCTACAAATTACAAGAAGCCAAGGAAGCGTTTTTTTTTTTTTTTAGCGAGGCAACATGTCGAGTGTGTGAGGTGGCTTTGAACTTAGATCTTCCTGATTCCAGGGTTGATGCTCAATCCACTGCTAACCTAGCTGCCCTACTACTGAAGCTTTTTGTTCAGGTCAGTGACATGGTCAGTCCAGTGCTTGAAGAGCATCAATTTAGTAACTGTGTGCAGAATAAAAGCAGGAAGACCAATTAGGAGGCCATTGTAATAGTTCATACAAAATGTAATAAGGTTCTAAATTAGAGTGGCTATGATATAAATAGAAGAGGATGGAGAAAACACAGCTAGATTATGTCAGGAGCAAGGCTTGATGCTAAAGCTGGCTCTTTCCACATTATTTCTTGATCCTTCCGTCTTTTATTTTTTGTAGAGGGGCCATTAAGCCATATGTAAGGATGCCTGTGGGCCACTTGTTGACTTAGAAAACTACTTATTTGCATTATCTATGTTCTACTCTATTTTTATTTATTTTGTTACATATTTCCCAATTACATTTTAATCCAGTTTAAACTGTATTCAGGAGTGTTGCTGGCTGCAATGTGCTTGAAACCTCTGCTCTAGGAAACTCCTTAAATCTATTAGGAAAATGGTGCTGACTTGCACTGGTGGGGGGAATTCTTCACTTGGAATTTTCTATACTGAAGAAATTACAGGTCTATTCCCAATAAAATAGATGAACCATTACATTAAGAATAAATATAGTACATTTCAGATCTTAACACACGAAACTAGGAATGAATAGTTTTGATAAAGTATCTTTAATTTAAATTATCACTCCCATTTTAAGAGGATTGTTCCATTAGAAATTATTTTCTTAGTTACACATGTTCTTGTTTTTCTCTGCATAATTTTAACACTGTTTTACACTTCTCTATGTCAACAAAAATGTAAAGTGATTACACCACAATTTTCCTATAAAGTAGGTAAGCATATATATTTAGACAGGCAAGCAAAATAAGGCACATACACAAGAAAAAGAAAATTAAATTGATTTTGATACTTCTATAAGGATATTTACTTACATGTTATGATGTAAGAAAATCTATAGAAAGTAGAACCAGTTTTGGCACGTCTGGAAATACGTACGGAACTACGTTTAACCAAGCAAATTGACCGTTTAGCAAACGAAGAAATGATAACCAGATTTATTTTTTCAAATCCGTGAGATTCTGAATGACTGAATTTTCTATAACTATAAATATAACCTAGGGTCAATAATAACTTCAAAATTACAATGGGAATAAAAGGAGTTAATAAATCCACTGATAATTTAAATTCCTTTGAACCATTAATCTCTGTTACCCATATTAAGCATTTCCTCTCATTTTCCCCAATATCCCACTGGTGAGCAGTTAGTAGGGAATGAAATGGCCAAAATACCTTGAGTGAAAAGGAAATCAACACTGACAGAGTTTGAAAAAACATTAAGGTCTTCACTTTGTATTTAAGACACAAGAATCCATTTTGTAGTAAGAGCACAAAACTAAAACCTAATGTGAAATGAACAGAGGAGTAAGAAAGTGAAGCATTAAAACAGAACTGGCTGCCCTACTTCTGGCGCAACGACTTCCTACTTCGGAATAATGATCTGTTCACTGAATATCAGTAAAACACAGAAGTAATTCTGAGCTGAGCAAGAATGAAGGAAAGAGAGAGAACTGCCTTTGATGTCATAATCCTACTCCCTAAAAATGAGACGGAAAGTAATACTCTAATTAATAACGTCAAAGTAGGTAAAGGTAAGGAGGAAGAGAAACTGAGATGGAAAAGGGCCGAAGGGGGTATAAAGAAAGGAAGGCGAGGGATAAGAAGGAAGATAGAACTGCGAAAGTCAGCAGAGACACAGCACTAAGAATAATTACTTCAGGGTAAACGACTCCTCAGAAATTTAGCTGCACCAAAACTTAGGGCAATCTCACAGGTTATTGTGAGGCTCAAGTTAGAGAATATATGTAAAAGCTGAAACAGTGTGTAAATTTCATATGGTTGATCAACAAATATCTGAATGACTTCAGAAAATGTAAGCTCTTTGAGGGCAGAGATTTTTCATATTTGGTCTATGTAGCTCAAGTATCTAGTACAGCATCGGGCGTATTTACATACATATTTACTGAATGAATGAAAATTAGAGAAAAGGAACTGAACTGTTATACAGTATTTTCTTAGGGAGGCTCAGTGAGTAATAGAAGAGTATTTTCAGGTAACTATTTAATTTGATTATCTAATAATTGGTTTCAGAAACACACACACACACACACACACACACACACACACACACATTCAACATACCTCACCCTAAGTAAGTACCGAATAGGCCTTGGCCTAAGGGGGCCAGGGTCTCCCATTTTTTCTGGGCCATCCCCAGTCATCCTGATGATCACCGGATCCAGATGGCTCCGGGAGGAGAAGTGAGGCTGGAGACCTTGCACAGCCCTCCCTCACTCAAAACTTTCCCTTTTTCCTTTCCTTTCCCAAAACCTTAGACTTACAGCACTCTGAAGCCCATAGATTGTACCACACTAGACCCTGGCTCAAGCTCCATTTAAGGGCTCTCTTCTGGACCCTCCTGGCTTAAGAGTGATTATCAATAGTAACTGTTTCTGTTTCCCTCCCAGGCTGATTTAGTTATTTTCTTTACCTCATTAAAGGGTCCATTCCCTGACTACTTCTTAAAGGTGCCTATTCACTGAATGGGAGTTACCTCACGCTAAGTGAGTACCAAATACGACTTGGTCTAAAGGGGCTAAAATCTCCCATTGCTTCCTGGGCCATATCCAGTCTCCCTGATGAATATCTGATCACTGGATCCAGATGGTTCCAGGAAGAGAAGTGAGGCTGGTGACCTTGCACAGCCCTCCCTCACTCAAAACAAAGTCAAGTGCAAGTCATGTCATCATTTTTCTGATGGCATGGTCTTCTGCAATGAAAGATGAACACAACACACACATACACACACACACACACACACACACACACACACACACACACACACACACACATATTTCTGGCACTCAATTTTTGAACCATTCTACTGAAAATAAGAGAAATAGTAATACATGTTGTGATTGTTAACAAGTTTCTTTTCCAAATTGATTCCTTTGACAAGGTATCACCACATGATATTTTTTTCCCCAAGGTAGTCATTAATAAAATGGCTTTACACATACCAAAATATTTATAAGTTGAGCACTCTTTGTAGTTGCTACTACAGAAAATAAAATAGATACCCATTGATTGGGGAATGTCTAAACAAATTATGGCACATGAATGTAACAGATGTTAATGTGCCATGAGAAATAACAAAGATATTGAATATAGAGAAATAGGAAAGACTTGCATGAGCTAATGCAAAGTGAAGGAAGCACATGCAGGAGAATTTATACATAATTTAGTACTACAAAAATGACTACATCATTGGAAAGAACAACAAGCACAGAACAAGTGACACTAAATGTTGTGAAATAAAAATCAAATTTGCCCCAAGGAAGAGATATGAAAAGAAAGGTCCCTGAACTCTTTTGATGAAGGAGGGGAGAGGCAATTCCATGAGTGTGGAAGACTACACATAACATAAACTTTTTCAATGTGCTAGATGGTTCTTCTGATTCTTTCTCCTTTTTTCCTCTTTTTTTTTTTTTTTGATTATTAGAGACTGCTGCCTGGAAGAAGCAATAGGGACAGATGCAGTGTGAAATGTAGGGAATATAATAACAAAAGACATTAATAGAGATCTATTTTAATGACAATTTCTCTTTCTATGACAATTTTTTGGTCTTTGTTGTCAATAGATATTTTCACTTACCATTTCTATGTTCTCATTAGCTTTATGAAGTTGTTGAGTCAGTTGCTTGAAGTTAGTCAGCTGATCCTAAAATGGAAATGGAAATCATATAAATGTCTGATTACTGACCAAAACAAATTTGAAATTCAAATTAAAGAAAGAACAATGCAAAACAAACAAACATTATATTTAAGGCTCATATTTCTCTCCTTAATTTTTCACATTTCAAATACTACTAAGATACTGTGGCAGATGGGTAGAGGAAGCTGAAAAGAAACATTTTAATGGAGTAAAGGACCAATGTAAATAAAAAATAATGTACTTAAGATTTATGGGCCTATATATAGTCACTCAGACCTTTGTAGAAACGAATCTATTTGCAGATAGATGTGTGAAATGTATTCTGCCTAAAATCTGGGGGGAAAATTTATTTTTAATAATTTTCAGAAATTTAACTATCAACAGCATTATGATTTTAAGAATGACTTTGAAGGAATAAATTATTTTGACTACTATAAGTATGCTATATTTACATTACTTCTTATATCTATTACTATAAAGGACATATGAAGAAAGATGCTGTATACATCCAGAGAAAGAACTGATGAACAGAAGTATGTATAGAATACAAATAAATAAAAATGTGTAAATATGTAAACATGTATAAATGTGTATGTATAAATATGTATAAAATAATTTTACACATATACATACATATCACACACACACACCTATTTGTGTCTAATGGTAGCCGTCTCTAGGAGAGGAGAGAAATTTACATTATAATTGTGTTGCATATTTGAAATAAATAGTTAAGTTATACAAGGTAGATTTGCACTTTCATGTACAATCATCTTTTTTTATTGTACTACGTTATGGAAATGCTTGCTTTATTCCACAAATATATATTAATTAAAAAGGGGAAAAATTTACAGCAAGTTTCTCTCAAATATATACAAAAATGAGTCAAATCTATAAGAATACAAGTCATTCCCCAACTGATAAATACTTAAAGGATAAGAACAGGCAGTTTTAAGATGAAGAAATCAAACTTATTTATACTCATGAATAAAATGCTATAAATCACTATTGATTAAAGAAATCTAAATGAAAACCACTCTGATTACCACTTCACATCTATCAGACTGGCTAATATGACAGAAATGGAAAATGACAAATGTTTGATGGGAATTTGGGAAAAATGGGACACTAATGTACTGTTGGTGGAGTTATGAACTGATCTAACCATTCTGGAGAACAATTTGGAAATATGTCCAAAGGGCTATAAAACTGCATACCCTTTAACACAACAAAACCACCACTAGGACTGTATCCCAAAGAGATCAAAGAAAAAGAAAAAAGGACTTATAATGTACAAAATATTGACAGCAGCTCGTTTTGTGGTAATGAAGAATTGGATATTGAAAGGATGCTCATCAGTTGGGGAATGGCTGAATAAGTTGTGGTATTATTGTGATGGAACAGTATTATCCTATAAGAAAAAACAAGGGGGATTGCTTCAGAAGAACCAGGAAAGACTTACAAGGACTAATGCAAAGTGAAGTGAAAAGAACCAGAGAGAATGCTGTACACAGTAACAGATCATTGTACAATGATCAACTGTGAATTATTTAGCCATTCTCAGCAATACAGTACTACAAGACAATTCTTAAGGATTTACAGTGAAAAATACTATCTGCTTCCATAGAAAGAACTGATAGAATCTGAAAGCAGATAGAAATGCACATTTTTTGAAACTTTATTTTTCTTGGGTTTTTTGTCTGTTTTCTTTTACAACATGACTAATAAGGAAATGTTTTGCATGACTGCACATCTATAAACTTTATCAAACTGCTTCCCTTCTCAAGGAAAGAGGAGGAGAAGGAGCATAGGAGAGAATCTGTTACTTCAATTTGTAAAACCTGAAGATTAAAAACTATTTTGACAGGTAATTGAAAAAAAATCAAACGTTAAAAGAAAACAAGACAAACAAAATAAACGTACCCTCCAGGGACTATCAAAATCAGTTTTATTATTATGGCTAACTTCAGGTAACATTTGTTTTTAACTCTCCATCTAGCCAGGTGAAAAAATGCTGTTCAGGGGGATCAATGCCTGAAGGTTTCACAATTTTAAAACAGGTGAATTATTTTTGTTTTTCATTTGGTTTGACCTTATTCACTATTTGTTAACAATGAGAATGAATACAATAGAAACATTTCTCTCAGATTTGTAACAGAGAGGACATGCTAGGTGACAAGCTACAACAGCTGTCACACTAAGATCAAATGTAACAATAGCGATGGTGACTGACAATGATCAGTAGCATTTACATAGCCCTGGAAGGTTTGCAAAACACTTCACCAATATTGTCATTTTACGCTCACAACAGCCTTGGGAGCCAGGTGTTAGTATTCCTATTTGCAGATAAGGAAACTGAGGCAGGCAGAGATGAACTGATTTGCCCAGAATCATATAACATAGCTACGTGTCTAAGGTAGTATTTGAACTCAGCCTTTTTCTGACTCCAGATCCACCACTATCAATGTCAAATATTTTGCTTAAAATTTAAAAGCCCACCTGGAAAAATAGCAGGGTAAAGTTACTTTCATCATTAGGAATAAAAGGAACAGTAGGTGTGAATCTGTTAACTATAGAAAAAGGAAAGAACTAATTAGCTAGAGGTTCCATTCTCCAGGATACTATAATAAAGAAGGGTGACAAAAAGGCAACTGGGGAGGAAACGGCAGCAATTGAGACTTTAGGCTATATATCTGGGATCTCCAGGGTCAGGATTGGACTCATATGTAGAACCAGTTTTACAGCAACCTTCCAACATGGAGGGAGGAGGAGGAAATGAAGTACGGACAGAAGATATTACATACTTATTACACATTCACAGACATATGCACTGAAAAACTTTGTTTTGAGGTTGAAAGCTGAATTATGCTTTGAAGGAATCTATAAAGCAAAGTGAGGAAAAAAAATCATTCTATCCATGGAGGGCTTACGAAGCAAAGGAACAGAAAACGGAACATGATGTATAGGAACAGTTAGTAAGCTAGTCTGACTTGAACAGAGATCTTCTAAGTAATATGAAATAAGATCAAAAATGTAGTGTGAGCCAGAGAGTAGAGTGTTTTAAATACCATATTGAATAGTTTGCATTTTATTCTAAAAGCAATAGGGATCTACTAAAATAGTCAGATCTGTATTTTAGTATTAGCAATGTGGAATATTGTATAGAAGATGGATTAGAGAAGAAGGAGGATAGATGCAAGCAAATCAAGCAGGAGATTACAATAGTATAGGCAGGACATGATGAGGGCCAGAACAAGAGTCTGTGTGAATGAAAAGAAAAGAACAGATATAAGATACATTCGAGACATTCCCTCTCCCTCTCTAAAGGCAGAATTGAGAAGACTTGACAATTTACTATATATACGTGAAAAGAGAAGATGAGACAAGGCCCTAAGATTATGACTTTCAGTACCTTTAGGGGTAATTTTAACATGAATAAGAGAGTTTGGAAGATATATTGAGTTTAAAGAGTAACAGATGTTTAATTTTAATTAGTAATTTTCTCCAGAAATTTAAATTGAAAATACAATCACTTTCTGATATCGTAAGAATAAAAAGGAAAATTACCTTTTGTTTTTGTCTTTCAACTACATAAATTTGGGTTTCAGTAATGTGATCTTGATAGAGCTTCTGTATTCTGTCTAACTCCTGTGAAACTGTCTGCCAGAGTTCCATAGCCTGATGTTTCTCCTATTAAAAAAAAAAGTTTTTATTATTTTAATTGTATTAACTGGTCATAGGACAGCACAGATAAAGCTTTCTGCATGACAGCATTTTCTTTAAAATAAGAATAAAATTAAACTTTTAAATCTCCTATTTGTAAAAGGTTTTATTATTTTATTGGATGACCTCATTAATTCACTGTACTACTGAATTATGAAATATATTGAACTAGCATTCCCAAAGTTGAAATTATCAGTCTTCAGTGAAACCCGGCATAGTTTTAGGCCAGTAGCTATCCTCCTTAAATATGCAAAAATCTCAGACTACCTTCGTTACAAAGAACTATAAGAGAAGTTTCTGCTTAACTTTTTCAAATCTCAACTTACTAAGTTACTAAGTGCATTTCAGCACCCAAGTTTCACCTCCAAGAGACTACTGAAATAATATTCTGATTTGTTATAACATAAGACACTACAAAAATGTGATGAAAATTTACAAGGCAGGGAAAACTACTCTAGGACAGATATCTACTCAACAGTCTAGTGGCTCCCTTAAATAGCTCTCCAAGGAAGTTCAAATATTAGCAAAAAGGTGAAGAGAAATGTAAAAATAAAAAATGGTGAATTATGGAATTCACCTATTAAGTTCTGTAAAAGTAAACAGCCACTCCAGTTGCAATCATAAAATAGAAAATGCATAATGCTGAAAAAAACAAAATAGACTATAGGCTCCCTAAGGAGAGAGAATGGGGGTAGAGAGGAAGGACAGAGAGGCAAAGATATAGAGATAGAAGCAGTGTAGATTGATAGGGGAGGGAAGGAAGAAAAGAAGGAAGGAAGGAAGGAAGGAAGGAAGGAAGGAAGGAAGGAAGGAAGGAGAGATACTAAGAGGAAAAGGAAAGCTAAGAGAAAAGGAAATAAAAGTAGATACCTACAGTTTCTGACAAATTTTCAGTCAAATATGATTCCTTAATTTGTAGGAATAAAGAGTCAATTGTAGTTCTAAAGTTAAAAAAGTTCAACTTGGCATTTATTATAATATGGTGTATATTTTTTCAAAGTTTCTTTAGGAAGATTCCCATATACCCCATATTATCTATTTATTCCTGTTCTATTAACAAGAGCATGTGTGGTGTAAAAAGCATATTAAATTAAATGTTACCTTTTAACCACTGGATAGTAATCCAGAAAAAATAGACACAATAGAGTCAGTGCTTGGTATTCAGTTACATATCCTGCTCCTTAAATTCATAAAATCTGAGAAACAGAATGGGAGTTTTAGTCTAAGAGAGTTTATTTCCACAAAAAGATATTTGTTTGCTTTATAATTGAAAAAAGGAAATGCTATGTATAACTGTAACTTAATTTAAAAAAGCACATTTTGCCAACAGAAGTAATAATAATGGCATTTCTCAGTATAGTCTATGGATAGAATGTACCTAGGAAGGCACTTTCTTGGGGGATGGTGTGGGGCAGAGTAACATATGTACACAGCTACAGAAAGAAAAACAAACTGTTACACTTACAGGGATTGGCAAAAAAGATCCTTCAGGCACATAGCACAGTTACAAAAGAATAGACACACAAAAAGGGTCTTCATCAGAAATATGATCTTTCTACACATGAAAAAATATTCAAAAGTTATTAAGTAAATGTAGAAGAGGAACAATGGGAAATCAAGCTCTCTAGTAGCTGAATATAACCCCATACCTGCAGTCACAAAGCAGATACATATAGTACTGAATAAACTATAATAAACTGTAAGGCTTATAAACAGAAGGAGGAAGAAGAGGACAAAGGGATGGAGGGAAGAAGGAAGAGAGAGAGAAACAGAGAGAAAGGTTCTTCTGTTTTGATTTAGGTCTATAAAAAAATCTTAAGCTATTCATCAGCCTACTTTTGTTTTCTACAATAAATGAATACTCTTAGATCCTCTTATACCATATCAACACTGTTTTATTGTTAATGAAGAATGAAGTGTAACAGGTACAGAAAAAACTCTTGGAAACACCTTCCTACAAAGCAAGGACTTCTTTTCACCTTTCTTTTGCACTAATGTGGATTACTCCAAAACAAATTTCAAAACCTAAATTATAGGAATTAAGGCTTTAAAACTATTATAAGAATAGACAACTTACTATACAGGGTTAGTGGTCCAGAAACCTCCAATATTCTTTTTTTTAAAACTTATTTGATTTATTTAGCATTTTGTCTTTCTCCAGTTACATGTAAAAACAATTTTTAACATTTGCTTTTAAAACTCTGAGTTCCAAATTCTCTTCCTACCTCCCACTCCACCTTCCCGCATTGAGAAGGCAAACAATTCAATACAGTTTATTCTTGGCATAGCCATGCAAAACATATCCACAATAGTCATGTTGTCAAAGAAACAAACACTTAGGAAAAATAAGAAAGTAAAAATAAAGTATGCTTCAATCTTTATTCAGACATCTAGTTCTTTCTCTGGGGAAGGGCAGCACTTTTCATCATGAGTCATTCAGAGTTATCTTGGATGGCTGTATTTCAAGAATAACTAAGTTATTCATAGCTAATCATCTTACAATATTGCTGTTACTTGCCACTTGGTATCAACCAATGCAAGTCTTTCCAGGGCTTTTTTGAGGGCATCTTGCTCATAATTTCTTATAGTATAATAATATTCCATCTTAATAACATACCACAACTCATTCAGTCATTACCCAACTGATGAGCACCCCTTCAATTTCTAATTCTTTACCCCCAGAAAAGAGATGCTACAAATATTTTTGTACATATAGGTCCTTTTCCTTTTTGTTTTTTTTCTCTCTTGGGGGATATAGACCACTTAGTAGTGGTACTGCTAGGTCAAAGGGGATGCATGATTTTATAGTATAGTTTCAAATTGTTCTACAGAATGGTTGAATCAGTTCACAATTGTGCCAACAGTGCATTAATGTCTTATTTTTACCACATTCCCTCCAACAGTTATCATTTACCTTTTCTGTCCTATTAGACAATATAATAGGTATGGGGTAGTACCTCAGAATTGTTCTAATTTTTATTTCTCCAATCAGTAACAAATTAGAGTATTTTTCATATGTCTATAAATATCTTTGATTACTTCATCTGAAAACTGATTGTATCTTTTGAACGTTTATCAGTTGGGGAATGGCTCTTAAAGTTATAATTGGACTCAGTTCTCTGAGAGAACCTCCTCCCTCTTCCCCTCCACTTTACAAGCTTTGTCTTGTCTCCTTCATGTGAGATGATTTATCGCATTCTACCCCTCCCTTTCTCTTTCTCCCAGCACATTCCTCACCCACCCCTTACTTTATCTTGTTAGATCTCCCTTCATATTCAGTTCACATTTATGCCCTCTGCCTACATATACTTCCTCTAATTACCCTAATAATGAGAAAGGTCTTATGAGTTGTAAATATCATCTTCCCATGCAGGAATGTAACAGTTTAAACTTACTAAGTCGCTTATGATTTCCCTTTCCTATGGTTTTATGCTTCTCTTGAGTCTTGTCTTGGAAAGTCAAATTTTCTATTCATCTCTGGTCTTTCATCAAGTGAAATTCCTCCATCTGACTGAATGTCCACTTTTTTTCTCTGAAGTATTATACTCAACTTTGCTGGGTAGATGATTCTTGGTTGTAATCCTTGCTCCTCTGCCCTCTAGAATATCATATTCCAGGCCCTTTGATCCTTTCATGCTAAATCTTGTGTTATCCTGACTGTGGTTCCACCATATTTGAACTGTTTCTTTCTGGCTGTCTGTAATATTTTCTTCTTAATCTGGGAACTTTGGGATTAGGCTATAATATTCCTGGCAGCTTTCATTTTGGGATCTCTTTCAGGAGATGATCAGTAGATTCTTTCATTTTCTATTTTACCCTCTGGTTCTAGAATATCAGGGCAGTTTTCCTTGATAATTTCTTAGAAGATGATGTCTAGGCTCTTTTTTTGATCATGGTTTCTCCAATTTAATTTCTCTCTCCTGGATCTATTTCCCAGGTCAGTAGTTTTTCCAGTGAGATATTTCGCATTGTCCTCTATTTTTTTCATCTGGTTTTGTTTTTTTGCTTCTCCGTTTCTCATAAAGTTATTAGCTTCCATTTGTTCCACTCTAAATTTTAAGGAATATTTTTCTTCAGTGAGCTTTTGGACCTCCTTTTCCATTTGGCCAATTCTGCTTTTTAAGGCATCCTTCTCCTTACTGGCTTTTGGGATCTCTTTTGCCTTTTGGTCTTGCCTGTTTTTTAAGGTGTTATCTTTATCAGTATTTTTTTATGTCTCCTTTGGCAAGCTGTTGACTTGTTTTTTTTATGATTTTCTTGCATCATTCTCATTTTTCTTCCCAATTACTCCTCTACCTCTCTTACTTGATTTTCAAAATCCTTTTTGAGCTCTTCCCTGGCCTGAGACCAATTCACATTTTTCTTGGAGGCTTTGATGTTGCTATTTTCTTCAGAAAGCATGTTCTGATCTTGTCACCATAATAATTTTGCTATAGTCAAAAGAGATTTTTTTCTGTTGTTTGCTCATTTTCCCAGCCTTTTTCTTGACTTTAAACTCCTTGTTAAAGTGAGCCTCGGCTTTCAGGATGGTGGGTGCACTGTCCTAAGTTTCAGTGATTTTGTGAAGCTACTTCTAGGGACCTGTAAGTTTTCAGTTCTTCCAAGGTGGAAGGAGAGGTGTTTACTACTCACCTGGGCTATGCTCTGGTCAGTGAGTCAGCACAGGTACTCTTTTATGCCCTGGAACTGTGAGGAGGGCCCCCCCCCACTGTGGCTATAAGTTCTGCTATGCCAGTGTTCCTCCTCACCCTGGGATGCCACCTGGAACTGTGACCTGGATCTAATATGGGCAAAGCAATAGAGTCATGGCAAAAAGACCCCTGTAATCTCCTTCTGACCATTTTTTGACCCCCCTCAGTATCTGTGGGCTGAGAGTTTGGGAAGCAGGCACACAGCTGCTGCTGCCACTGTCTCTGCTAAGTCAGTCACTCCCAAGGCCTGTTTCTGGTTTACTGGGGCTGAAGTTGTGCTGGCACAGTCTACAGTGCACTCCACTCCACTCTCACCCAGGTCTGATAGACCTTTCCTGCTGACTTTCTAGGTTGTCTTTTGTGTCTGTGGGCACAGAGTTCTGGAAACCATCACTTCTGCTAGTGATTCAGTCACCCTGAGGTTTGCTGGAGCCCAGTCTGTGCTGCCTGTAGCATGTGCTGGACTGCATTCTTCTTTTACCCTGAAGCAAGAGACCTTTCCTGAAGACCTTCTAAGCTGTCTAAGGTAATTTGCTAATTTGCTTCACTCCATAATTTTGTTAATTTTGCTGCTCTAGAATTGTGTAGAGTCATTTTTTAAAGGTATTTGGAGGGGTTTGGGAAGACCCTAACTTTACCCTGCCATCTTGGCTTGGTCTGAAACCTCTAATACTCTAATTTTTATAATGAAATTCAGGCAATTTGAACATAAGAACTAAAGTGTTTGTATTTTTCCTTGTATACAAGTCTACTAAAAAGAAATGTTACTTAGTATAATCTTTTGAGAATCAAATTACATAGTTTCCTAAAATTTTCAAATGATGAATGATGAATGACTTTCAGGTGAGGAAAGTACCAAGGCTATCATTTGAATATCTGAGTATGCTCATTTCTTCCTGTGAATATTAAATATTCATCTTTCTAAAGGTTTACCTAAGCAAGATTTGTCAATTAGACTTTTTTAGTGAAATGAGAGTAAATATTGACTACAAACCACATTTTCTGAAAATTCAAAGATGTGAAGTTAAAAGTTTAAACATATGTTAAAAGTTTTAAAATGTATCACTGTAAAGTGAAATACATTTTGAAATTTCAACTTCCAAAGAATAACTGTACAGGGCTTTGAAGATGATTTTTGTAGTTGTTATTTTCAGGCAGGGTCAAATTTTAAGAAATGGAACACCATACTTAGTATTTACTTACTTGATTAGCTAGTTGTAACTGCTCTTGTAGGTTCTTGAACATTTCTTCATCTGGAAACACATCAGTGCCCAATAAAGTACCAAAAGGAAGGGACTCTAACTGCTTTTCGACAGCTTCTTTTAGATCAGCATGCAACCTTTAGCAAAACAGTAATACAGTAATAATCTAGCTTATGCTTAATAACAGGAATTTTTTTAATGGCTTAAGGTCAACATTTTAAAATAGCAATAAACATGCAAGTATAAATACTAGTAGGTGAATACAAAATAATTCTTCATATAAAATCAATTTTGAAGAACACATTTTTAAGTATACTTCCAAACTGGAAAATAAAAATAAGAACATAAGATTCATTAAATACTATGATATTATAATGAAGAGACAAGTTGATAATTTTCAAATGTGGACTTATCTCTTTTAAGTGTACTTTAAAAAAATTTTCAACATTTCATATGGAAATCCTTTGAAAATGAATTATACATTTCCTGACTTCTTAAACTATAAAAACACAGATAACTAAACAACTTTTAAATTAAATGTCATTAGATAAATTATATTCATACTTATTACTGACATAAATTATCATGGTAATTCTATGAGACAGATTCAGATGTGAAGGGGTGTTATACTGACAACAAATGGGTAGTTTTGAAAATTCTAGTGTCTAGTTGCTTTTCAATTTCCTCTCTTGCTGTCACATTGCCACTTCTTTCCGTAGGTACCAGCCCATCTCCTAAATTTTAATTAGTTTTAACTACTCTGATAGAGATTTAGAAATTACATCATCAAGTCTGCTAGAATTCTGTATAAAAAATGCTAACTTGCCATATGAGGGACTGAGGAATCATATGGTTTTAGTGTGTGAGTTCTTGGCCGTTAGCTCTTCCCTATCTTCTGCGTCTCAGAAGTATTCCCCAAACACACAAGTTTCAGAGAAGTGAGATGTCGCTAACACTTTTCATCGCGTGTTAGGCATGTGCCAGTAAAGGCGTGTGATACTTAAATGGGTCATTATGTTAATTATTATATGTTTTTAATTTTCCTCAATGATCTTAAAACTGAGTCTTAAAAACACCTTAACTTAATTCTCTTCTATTTTTCTTAAAGTGTGATCTTTGGCATTCAGATTGTATATTCATTTTGAATTTAATGTGGAATATTTTGTAAGGTGTTGGCCTAGGCTTAATTTCTACCAAACTACTGTCCAGCTTTCCCAGCAGTTTTTGTAATTCGAATATGGAGTTTTTCCTAAATAATTTACATTTCTAGGTTTCTCAAGTCCTGCGTTGTTATCATTATTTATGATTCTCCCATGTGATCTGTTCCACTGATCTTCCTTTTCTACTTTTTTAAACTAATACCAAAAGAATATGACGACTGCTATTTTATAAGGTAGTTTGAAATCTAGTACTATCTTTTTTATTTCTATCTTCTCTCATTATTTCCTTTGACATTTTAGATTTTTAAGATCTTTTGTCTTTAAGATCCTCCAAATGAATTCTTTAATTATACTTAGTTCTGCAAAATATCTTCCTATTTTGAACACTGCATAAATAAGGCTAAACTTATAGCTAACAGTATATTTTTACTATACTGGCAAAATTCAGCATGAAGCACCGAATATTTTGCCATCAATTAAAGTTCTTTTTTTATTTCTTCAGGGAGTATTTTGTACCTGAAACTATGCAAATGTTGTGTGTGCATTGATAGGCTGATTCCCAAATACTTTGTGCATTTTGCAGTTATTTTGAATGAGATTTCTTTTCTTATTGTCTTCTCTTAGATTTGTTACATAGAAATGTTCCTGATATTTCTAGATTCCTTTTGTTGCCTAAAGCTTTGTTGAAGTTTTGTTGTCCTATAAGTTTCTTTGCTAATTCCCTAAGATTTTCCAAATAAACCATCATGTCATCAGTTTGGTCTCCTCTTTGCCTGCATTTACCCCTGTAATTCTTTCTCATACGTTACTGCTGTTGCCAGGATTTCTATAACAATATCAAATAATAGCAGGGAGGTGAACATCCTTGCTTTATTCTCACAGGTACTGAGAAAACTACTACTGTAACCCCACTGTAAAAAATGTTCTTTTTGTTTTCAGATAAAAATATTACATTGGATTGGAAAAAAAAAGATCTTGCTATCCCTTTGTAACGATTTTTAGCATAAATAAGTGCTGTACTTTGTCAAAGTTATTTTTTATATCTCAAGATAATGATGTGATTTAGGATGTTTTTATTTTAAATATGATTAATTATGAATTGTTTTTCTAATGATGAATCCCCATTTGTGGTACAAATCCAATTTGGTCATAATTAATGATTTCTTAGATAAACTGCTAGTCTGTTTGACAGGATTTTATTTTAAAATTTCAAGTCAATATTCATCAATGATAATTGGTCTATATAATTCTCCTTCTTACTTTATCCTTTCTTAGTTTAGGCATTAGAATTACATTTTTTTTCTCATAAAAGAAGGTGGTAAAGCTTTCTTTATCATTTTAAAATATTAATGAGCTCAATAATGTTAACAAATTTCTCACCATCATGGAAGAATATCAAAAATAAACAACATGCTTTGTTCCAAGATGACTAATTCATAATGCCATTCCAAATTTAATAACTGATGAGCTCTGAAACAATATCTGACATTTACACAGCACTTGAAGATTTTTCTAAGCATTTTAACTCATCTGATCTTCACAACAACGTTACTGGGTACATACTACAGACCTGTGATTTTATCAGTCTAGTGAATTCCAATAGGGAAAATTTCTCTACCAATAAAACCAGCACCTCCTCGGGAACTTATGGTATTAGCACCTTGTCTGGGTACTGAGGGGTTAAGTTTGTGCCCTAGGTTCACACATCCACTCTGTGTCAGAGGTGGAATAGAGATTCTAAGGCTAGGTCTCTATCAACTACAACACAATTATGTGGCTAATGGCCACACAGCGACTAAGTGTCAAAGATAGGATTAATTCCTCTAAAAGTAGGGAAAAAACACTGTTTGCATAATTATTTTTCTCCCTCCAATGTACAAGCTCAAAACTAACTCATACCTCATCAAAAGAGCAAGCACTGCTTTCTGACCACTGCCACTAAAGCCCAATGACTTCCCTTCTCAGTCCTGGTAAATCTCCCTTTTTCTGCTGCCCTCTCCACTCTCACCAAATAATATCATCACAACATTCCCTAGAAACTACTCAGTCACGCCATCTATTCGTTGCTTCCTAAACACTTGGTACTTAGAAAAGGATCCATAAGGGATTCCATTTATTATTACTATTATTTCCTCTAAAATTATCAGTCCATGAAGCGTCTATGTCACCTTAGAAATTTAAAGTGTCATTTACAACACTCACTGTGTCTGGGAAGACAAATTCCAAACTCTGAACAATTGACTGAAATACTACTTCTTTAAAATAGCTCATTCATAAGTCAGAGATAACAGACAATTATTGTAACTATTACATTATTATTTTTGTCAGATTGGGTCTTCCTCAGTCCCTTAGCCCAGTAATGCACTGGCTACTTACACTGAATTAGCCCCACTGATGATCAGTACTGAATTTTAAACTTCTTCATTTCCAACGTGGGCCACTCCTTAGTCAGTGTGGTGGCCCTATTCCTGAAAGCTGGTAGACTTAGTGAGTGTATCTGATCATTTTTAGCCCTACTTCAGCTGACAATCCAAAACTCAAGCAATCAACCATGCTCAGACTGGCTAATATCAAGGACTACACACATTTCTTCTACTAACAATGACAATGCAAAATACCTGGACGGACTTCTAGATAGCATAGTCAATTATAGATGCTAAGAATTTCAGTAAGGTTTCAAACATGGCAAATAGAAAAATTAATAAGGTCTAAACTGTGTCAGACGATAACAAACTGACCTAATGTCAAGAATAGACCTTGATTCAAACAATATTAAAGTAGAAATGACTGTCTAGAAAAATCAGATGAATCTTAAGTTACTCAAAGGTCATGTCACAACTGATTATACCCTACCATTTACAATTTTTTTTTAAACTGGAGAATATCATGTTTTAGTTTCAGCTTTACATTATAAAATTTTGGACTCAGATTTCTGTTATTTAAGTTTTAAAAAGGGCAATTTTTTGCTAACTATATGCTCTTTTCAAAATCCTGAAGTTAGGGATGGAGCCAAGACGGCGGAGTAGAAAGACTCACATATGCTAGCTCCGAACCCACAGCCCATGGATCTCCTGTAAAAAGAACTCCCAACAAATTCAGGAGAAGGGGAAGTCTCGCAGAAACAGAGTAAAGGAGATTTCCGTTCCAGAGAGCCCTGAAAAACCAACCCCAAAGGTCCGTCATGCACCGCACAGGAGCGGATCCCAGCCATGCCCTGGCCGTGCAGCACTGAGAGGAGCAAGCAGATCCGAGCAGGCTTCAGGGACAGAATCTCCAGCGGTCGCGAAGGTCCCTCCACCCACAGACACACAGGTCAGTGAGAGAGACGTCTGGACGGGCTGAGAGGAGAGCGAGGTGTCTCCATGACTCGGGCCACCTCGGGAGGCAGCAGCAGAGGCAGCGGGTGGCCAGAGGCTCCTACAGCAAGCAGGAGCTTGGCAGCAGCTCCATTAAATGAGGTCTCTGCATAAACCCCCTCAGGGAACTGAGCCTGGGAGGAAGCCCTACCCCCACCTGAGCACTAGAACTTAAGCTCACATTGAATAGCAGCCAGTTGGCAGCTGAAAGCCCTGAGGCTGAGGAGCAGCATGTGAATCTCAGACCCCAAGCACTAGCTGGGCGGGCCTAGGCGAGGGTGGAGAGGAATCTCAGAAGTCAAGTAACTGGCTGGGAAAATGCCCAGCAAAGGGAAAAAAAGTAAGACCATAGAAGGTTACTTTCTTGGGGAGCAGATGATTCCGCCCTCCCTCTCTGACAAGGAAGAAAACTGCTTACCATCAGATAAAGACATACGAGTTGTATCCCAAACATCTCAAATAGATATCCAATGGGCTCAGGCCATGGAAGAGCTCAAAAAGGATTTTGAAAATCAAGTTAGACAGGTGGAGGAAAAACTGGGAAGAGAAATGAGACAGATGCAAGAAAAGCATGAAAAACGGGTCAATACCTTGATAAAGGAGACCCAAAAAAATGCTGAAGAAAATAATACATTGAAAAATAGGCTAACTGAACTGCCAAAAGAGGTTCAAAAAGCCAATGAGAGAAGAATGCTTTCAAAAGCAGAATTAGCCAAATGGAAAAAGAGGTGCAAAAGCTCACTAAAGAAAATAGTTCTCTCAAAATTAGAATGGAACAGATGGAGGCTAATGACTTCATGAGAAACCAAGAAATCACAAAAC
>CM053772.1:175691202-175709143 GCA_028658325.1 Potorous gilbertii | reverse complement strand
ATAACACAAGATCTAGCAGCTTCTACATTAAGGGATCGAAGGGCATGGTATAAGATATTCCAGAAGTCAAAGGAACTAGATCTAAAACCAAGAATCACCTACCCAGCAAAACTGAGTATAATACTTCAGAGGAAAATATGGTCTTTCAATTAAATCTAAACTATAGAGTTTGCATTTTGT
Source organism: Potorous gilbertii (assembly GCA_028658325.1). Classification (NCBI taxonomy): domain Eukaryota; kingdom Metazoa; phylum Chordata; class Mammalia; order Diprotodontia; family Potoroidae; genus Potorous; species Potorous gilbertii. The sequence goes on along the minus strand of CM053772.1, from coordinate 175,708,963 downwards.
CCTATAGGTGACAAAGACCACTGAAGGTTTCTGAACAGGAGTGTGATATAATCAGATCTATGCATCAGGAAGACTATTTTTGGAGCAAGGTACTGGAAAGGAAAAAGACTGAAGGCAAAGAAGCTGGTTAGGTTATTAAAGTAATCCAGGTGAGATAATAAGGTAAGAACTAAGGTGGCTGCACTTTATGACCCAGATTCTAATGCAGATTCTACCACTAATTTGTTGGATGGTTTTGAGCAAGTCACTTTACCGCTCTGGGACTTTTTCACTTTCCTCATTTGTAAAATGAAGGAAGTAGACTGATTCCCTAAGATCTCTTCTGCCTTTAACAGTCTGTGACTAAATGAAAAAGAGGATAATTAGGTTATGATATTCACAAAAGAGAGAGAGACAATATATCAAAAGACACATATTTATAAGGGAACTTTCCATTAGGCAGCAGAAGAAATATTGAAAAAAGAGAGAAAATCAATAAAATATTTATTTTATCTGCTCATCTTCCCAAAAGGAAGGAACAGGTCTTGCCATATTTCTACATGAAGTAAGAATAAATATAATAGGATATTCAATTTTTTGTTACTATTTGTTTTTGAGGATAGTCTGTGGTTTATTTATGTTTTAAAATGCAACAAAATGCTTCCAATACTCAAGTAGGCTGAAAATGAAATTGTAATTATTAGGAGTAGTAAACACTTTTGGTTTGTAAAACTATAATGAACAGTGTTCATCAAGAAGTTGCTGAAGGTAAAACATGCAATTAAAATGGCCAGTTCTTTAGTTTCTCTGTCTACTGTTTAATTATCTGATCCACCAAGAATCTAGAAAGGGAAAAATTAAACCAGTTTTTACAAATCCTTCTATTGCCCAATTTCCTTTTATTGCCCAAAATTAAAACTGTCATTTATGAGACAATTAAGACACAACCATATCCAACCTAAAAATCTAAAATTTTTCTTTGAGAAATCAAAAATTAGAATCAAATAGATTCTAAATGCTCTGTTAAGTGAAAGTGTATATGTAAAGTAAAATACAATTAAGTTTCAAAACTTGGAATATACAGTCTGTGAAAGCACTATTTCTTGGGAATGTAATCTACAGAATACTTTGAATAAAACCTCAAAACCTTGATATCTGCACATAAAAAAATAATAAAATATTTAGGTACAACTGTACAAAGAAACTGACGCCAATATGCGTACTTCAGTCTGAAAGTAAATGCTTCAGCAGTTGTACATTTTGGTAAATGTGTTCAAGGTATGAATATTTTTAAGTAATTAGGCTTTTAAATAGTGAAGTATTAGACTACCAGATTTGTATTACTATTTTTCCCTCAGAAAACACAGCTCAATATAATGTAAAATGAAAATGAAGGGTATATGGCATATTGTTCTTTTTTTTCAAAAGATGGAAGGTTTCTTTTTTTCCTACAGAACACATTAAGTTTAAGCCATAATCTCTTGACATTTAAACCTTTAAGTTCACTCTGTCTGCAAAGCATATTAAGGTTCCCTGCAGAAGTGCAATGTCTATGCTAAAAAACTCATAAACAGTATGTGTAAATTTTACACAACTACTCATTTCCCAAGAATGTACAATATATCAGGAAACAATTGTGCGAAAGCCTTATTTTTTTGTTGCTGTTGTTTTGTTTTCTTTTTTTAAGCTTGGTCTAGGTAAAATAGCTATAGAATAGGTCTAAAATAAGTAATACGTTGACAATATAAAGGTGGCAACATGTAAGGCAGTTCAATGAATGATGATTAAACAAAAAGAAAAAAATTCAGTTACTGAATTATCTTGCTATTCATATCAGCTTACTTCTATTATAACACATTGCTCTTAAGTCTGTACAGCATTCCATCTTTTACAGAGCAAACCCACTCTTGATTAATCTGTTCTAAAGTGCCAATATTATTTACATTTTTTTAACTGGCTAAAAATCTGGTCAGTTCCGGCATCAGGTGAAGGTGTCATCTCAACTCTATTATCATTTACATTCACTAAAGGAAATACTGGGTATTCAGCACTTGTCCTTGGTCCCCACAGGTTCACTTGTCTATTGGGAATGCTAAATTGATAAGCCATTCCAGCTTTTGTTCCAAGGTATTGAGGATGGAAGGGCTGCTCAAAGGAGCTCATTTGGTAAGTTTGGTGGACAGGCTGTGCCTTAGCCTTCTTCTGAGAAGTCACTTGATCCAAAAAGTCCTGTGTTAATGTAGCAGAAGCATAGTTTGCCTCATCATCTGAAAAGGAAAATGAATGCTAGGAATCACCAACTATTAGTTCAAAGTGAGGCTTGTCTGGAGTTGTTCTTAGTGGAGAATTCATTTCTGATCAAAAGCTATTGATGGGTATGGCTGCATAGACTTGTCTATGGAAGAAAATGCTGGCTGACTTTGTAAGGGGTCTGGTTATCTGTCACAAAGTTAACATTCAGGTTGTTCAAGTAGGAATCATTTTGGCTAGTTCTGTCCAAAGTCTGCTGCAGAAATTTTTGAATATTCCTGCAACATACTGGCTTTATCTGATGAGGAAGCTTGGGAGCTTGTCCCAACGCTCTCTGCCTGGGTGACCTCAGGTACTTCTGAAAAATTAATCAATATGCTAGATATCATTCAACGTGGCCAACACCAAGGTGATATCTCATGCTGTCCATTAGCCTTGTGGGAAAAATGGACTAACTTAATCTCCACATTTAGTGCCTGTGAATACAATATGGATGTTGTGGTGTTTTCATCAATGACACTTGCCACAGCTGCTTGCGTTATAGACAGTTGAGAGGCTATGGTACCCACATTCACAGCATACTCTCTACTTACTTGCAGGAATCTCTTTTTCTTCAAAAACTGCATTGCATCATTATAATTAATGCTACTATGGACAGGTTTGCTGGGCCTCACCTGTAAGGTATCAACCTGGTCAATGTCAGGATTGCCTTCTGAGTCTAGTAAGGCTTGTTTATCCACAAGGTCAAAGGCATACTTTGAAATTTTGCTGTCTTCATATGTGGATAAAGGTGAAATTTTGTTTGACTTTGCCCTAGTGGCTGTTTTAGACTTCTTTTACTGTTAACTTTTTTGAGAACCAGCTTAGGTGGGTGTATTCCTCCTGAAGCAGTATCATCTAAATGTGACCCTCCAACTGAAGAATAAAGTATCTCAACAGTATATTCTGCCACCATATATTCATCTTTTACTTTAATGCTTGAGGAATAAAGAGGCAAATAATCATTCTTATCTTTTTTCTGGTCACACTTGTCCATCATACTGTCCTTGTCCATCCCAAAAGATTTTTTTTCTCTGTTTTCTGCCTTTTCTTTTTTGGCAATGAGCTGTCTTTTGGAGGTGTAGAAAAGTCAGAATCATCCTCAGACGCCAAAAGGCCACCTCTAGTGGCTTTTCTGTTTGGTTTCTTATCATGGTTTTCATGGCACATATGTTTACATTTTAATACACAGTCTGTCTGAGAAAATACTGTAAACAGTATTCACACTAGTATAATTTTTCTCCACTGTGTATTTATTCTCTTATGTCTTTCCATGTGGTATTTCTGTATGAATCTCATACCACATTCATCACAGTGAAATGGTTTTTCACCAGTATGAATCTTCTCAAGTCTCTGTAGAAAGTACTTATGAAAGAAATGCATGTCACATTGATTAAAATGAAATGGTTTTTCACCTGTATGAATGAAGACATGTCCCTGTAAATGATAGTTCATTCTAAAGACAGCGTTGCAGTGCTCACAAACATGAGATTTAGGGGTTTTCAAACCAAGTGATCCATCCTCATTTATTGTAAAGATCTTTTCAAGAGAACATTATTTCCATTTCTCCTTTTTCTGCAAGTTTACTGGGTCTCAAATCTGCTTTTTGTTTCTCTTTTGTTGTTCAGCTACATCAGTAAAAGTAGTTTCCTGTTTTATACTTATAGGGACATTAACTGCATACTGCAACCCTTGAAGAAGCCTGTCTTGTGACTCCATCTCAACATCATTTTTCACCATCTTCTCATGAACCATGAGTTCATCATGTCAAATCATCTCCTGTGGTCACATTTCACTTCTTATAACACTTCATTCACTGCAAGAATATCTTGATGTGGCAAACTCTGATCTTGAAGCACTGCTTCCTGTAGACACTGCAGATTGGTCAGATACACCACCATCACCCTGGAAGACTGCATTTCATCTATGCCACCACAATTAAGAAATAATCCTTCTAATTTGTCTTTAATGTTCATGCTCAAGTGTAACTACCTGAGACTATAGTAAAAAACCAAAAATTTCAAAGAAGGGGGATGCTGTAAAGTTGAAAATGAAATCATGATGGAGTTCCCACCCTTTTCAGATTTGAGAAATCCTGTGCACTTCTTTAATCACTTGTGCCATTCTATTCCTCCATATAGTAGGCACAGTAGATTCCCATCATGTCAAGTCTCTAGGCTGAGCTTCCAATCTGCTGTTTTCTCCCCTAGTTACTAACTGCGGTGGCAGTGGTTCCAGCCCTTCTACCGGCACATGAGAGGAGGGGAAAGGTGCAATGGTGAGAAACTTTGGTGGTGGCAGCTTCCACAATAGCTCCCACCCCTGCGCCTTTCTCCTCTTCCTCCTCCAATTTTTGTTACAATCAATACTGCTTCTAGGCTATTAGGGTAAACTTTCTGACTAAATTAATTACATTTAAATATTCTGAAAAATATTTCTACATGTTATTTTTATTAATAAAATGATAAATTCATTACAGAAAGACAAAAATTGCAATCTGACTACTGAGAGAGGTTGGAAATGTCTATACATTTTCAAAATGTTTTGTTATCTATGTATCTATGTTACCTATTTACCTTTAGCACTGATTTGATTATGTGGCCTGACCCTTGGCTCTAAATTTCTAGTCCATAGATTACTGCTAGCTAACTGTCCTAATTTTTTGATTGGTGGTCATTTTCACCAGAAAGCTTTAAATCTATTTCCATGTCATCTCTTATTAAAAACTCTTAAATATAAAGTCAAATTTTACTAATATAACGAAAGAATAATTCTCATAGTAATGCAATAATAAGAGCTGTAAAATTTTAACAATATCATTTGCAAAATTGCTAATGGGCCTCAGTTTTCTCCATTCTAAAATGAGGAATTGAACTAAATGGATTCTCTCTTAGGTCTTACTCTATGTTCCCATTATCAGAGCTTAAATTTAACAGAAATCTTTAAATATGTTACTAATCCTACAAAAACAGCAATGTTTAAAAGAAAGTTCTTACACAGAATATAGAAACATCAGAAAAATATTCATCATTACAAAGTGTTCATTATCTTAAACAACTAAAATGATTAAAAAGGAGAATCACAGAAAATATGCACTAACCTACCAAATCCATTAAGTTAATGGCAATTGTCTTACAATTGAAAAGAAAATGCTTCTAAAAGAAGCAGTAATGTGAAACGCTTCAGATCTCTCTAAAAGTTCTTAGTCAAAATACTATGAGCATGATTTCATATTCAAGATTCTCAATTATGACACTTTCCTGCTCAGAACTCTTCCAACAAATCCCCATTGCCTCCAAAGAAAATCCATACAACTGGCCTGGCATTTAATTCCTCCTACAATAAACTACAAACTCATCTCTCCAGTCTTATCCTCCACCTTTCTCAAAGATATACTATTCTAAATGTCAACCAAACCAGAACCCTGTTGCCTCAAACACAATCTCTGCTTTACTTAATGCTGACTTTTGTTCCCTTTTCCTCATATACCTTCCCGCTACATCTCCAACAAACAAGAAGGCATTTTTCAAGGCTCAATCAGCCACTCAATGAGCCACTTCCTGCAGGAAACTATTCCATTTCCCCAGATCTATCCCTACATTTGGCAATATCTTTCTTATCTATTTTGTAGATAATGTTTTTCATACCTCAACAATTTGTATTGTTCTAAGTACTATTGTGACTCTTATTAATGTCTCCTTATCAGAAGTCATGACATCAAAGTTTTCTTAAGTTAGTTGTTTTAAATTAGATGAGATTATAGTTCACTTTTAATCACCTGTATAATTGAGTATTGTTATGCCCACATAATTTTTTTTTCCTTTCTGTGTAAAATCTCCATTATTTTATTAGTACTACTACCCTAATAAAGTTTGGTTTTTCAGTTCTAATTTTCTTTACTTCATTAATGATTCTCATACTGAAACCACTAAGACTGATATTTCATTTTATTTGTAATAGAGTACTCTATGAGAAAAATAACATGAATACAACAAAGATGATGTACACTGAAAAATTAATGACAAAAAGGTCATATTTAAAATAATTCCTAAAACAGTGACATTCAATAGAAACAGATTTCTGCTAGTGGCATATTGACTTAGAAAACAACAAATTAACATTATCTACATTGTACTTTTTATTTTGTTAAAAATTTCCCATTCATATCTGCTACTCTCTCCTCCTTTCAGTCCTGTCTCACATGATGATGTGGCCTTACTCCTTACCAAAGCTAACTCCACTACCTATTCAAGCAATTCCATGTCATTTAAAAACTTCTAAAAATGACTCTCCCAGGAGCATCTCAAGCTCAACACGTTCAAAACTGAATTCATTATCCTTCCCATTAAGTGCACAAGTGTAATACCATACTTATAGTCACTCTCATGCTCAACTTCAGTGTTAGTTTCCACACTTTCCTTCACCTCACATACCCAATAAATTGGCAAATTTTGTCATTTCTACCAATATATCACTTGTATCTAGCCCTTCCTTCTACTCACACTGCCATCACCCTAAGTGAGAGCCTCACACCACTCAAATAAACAGCCTACCAACTAGTCTTCTTTCCTTCGGATTATCCCTCTACAGTTCATTCTTCTACCAGGTGCCAATGTGATTTTTCTAAAGTGCATTTCTGACCATGTGCCTCCCCTACCCCAAAACTCCACAACCTGGAGCAAATATACCTTTCCAAATGCACTGTATGTTGGTTGTTGTCCTTCATTCTCAGAAAGGACCAAAATGACATCACTATGTTAGAGTCAAGTTACAATGTGTCTGACTATGGCTGATCAGACCCATATGTGCTTGGAATGCTCTAACATAGGTCAGGCACAAACAGTCCATGGGGACATTTGGGGTGCATGTTTCTTTTGAGCTACTTCAATTCTGCTTTGCTCATGGAGCACAGCACCTTCCCTGATGTGGGCACAACATGCTAAGCGATCCTGTGCCAGTGTCTCCCTTGTCATACAATCACTTCCAAAGCTCTTAAGACAGACCTTGAAAGTGTCCTTGTATCACTTTTTCTGACCACTATGTAAGTGCTTGTCCTGCGTGAGTTCATAAAATAGTCTTTTTGGCAAACATATGTTTTACATTTGAACAATGTGGCTAGGCCACTGGAGTTGCACTCTGAAGAAGAGTTTGAATGCTTGGCAGTTGAGTTTGAGTAAGGACCTCAGTGTCTGGTACCTTACCCTAACAAGTGATCTTCAGCACCTTCCTAAGACAATTCAAATGGAAGTGATTCACTTTCCTGGCATGGTGCTGGTATACTGTCCAAGTTTCACAGGCACAATGAGGTCATCACAAAAGCTCCATAGACCTTCAGTTTAATAGTCAGTCTAACATCTCATCTCTCTCATACTTTCCTTTGGAGCCTCCCAAACACTGACCTAGCTCTGGCAATGCATGCATCATCAACCTCATTAATAATGTGTACATCCCTGGAAAATATACTACCAAGGTAAGTGAACTTAATGACAGTATTCAAAACTTCTCCATTTGCTTTAACTGATGGTTCCATGTATGGATGGTATGGGAGTAGCTGATATGGCACTTGTGTTTTCTTGGTGTTAATTGTTAGGCCAAAATTAACAAAAGCAGCAGATAACCAATCCATGCTTTGTTGCATCTTACCTTCAAAGGCTGCATTGAGTGCACAATAATCTGCAAACAAAAACTCATGCACCAACACTCCCTCCCCTTTGGTCTTGGCTTGTAGCCTTTTCAAGTTGAAGAATTTACCATTAGTGTGGCAGTTGACCTTGATGCCATGTTCATCCCAAGTTCCAAAAGAAGAAGAGCTTTTGAATGCCATTAGGCTCCTTTCATGTGGCAAAGCACCTAATGCTGATTCTATTTCAGCTGAGATTTACAAGGTAGGGGGCCCATTGCTCATACAAAAGCTATTTGAATTTTTTGGGTTATATGGCAAAAAGAGGTTATCTCCCAGGAGATCAAGGATACCTCCATTGTCCATCTCTATAAAGGGAAAGGAAATAGACTGTCTTGTGACAATCACAGGGGGAGTCTCTCTTTTAGTCACTGCTGACAAGATTCTTGCCAGAGTCCTCCTTAACAGGCTGATCCTTCACCTGGAAGATGGTCATCTGAGAGTCGTATGGCTTCAGAAAGGGCTGAGGAAGACTGAATGTGATGTTTACTGAATGACAACTCCAGGAGAAATACCAAGAGCAGCACAGAAATCTATACACAGCCTATGTAAATCTGCCAGTTGTAAGGACTTATGGAAAATTATGTCAAAATTTGGTTGCCTGGAAAAATTTATCAGCATTGTATGTCAATTTCATGACAACAGGCTTGCCTGGGGTTCTGGATAATGGATAATGCTCTTGTGCTTTCCCAGTAACCAATGGAGTGAAACAAGGCTGTGTCCTTGTTCCCATGCTTTTTCTAGCATGATATTTTCAGCTATGTTGTCAATATATGTTACTCACTTTCCAATACTATCTAGATTAAGCCAAACTTATCTTCCCTGATATGCTGGGTCAGGTTTAATTCAGTAATTCGGTCAAAAGTTAAAGTAGAATGAAGTACTCAGAAACCACAAATCAGTAAAGCCAATTTCACTAACAAAGTATTAAAAGAACAGAACTTCAAAGTTCTGGGGATGTTAAGAAAGGCAAAAGTAGTTCCCGCTCTCACAAATATTAGATTATACATATAACATATATATAGTAGATGATAAATAACATTAAAAGGGAGGGTTGTAATATCTGGTAGGGACTGGGAAAAGTGTTCTACAGAAGAAAGTTTGACCTGAGTCTTGAAGGAAGTTAGATGGGAGCAATGTTTGTTTTGTGCCACTGTTGCCACATTTGTTTTGATGTTGCTTCTTTTTGTAATTATGCTGGAGATATGTCTTCCACTTTACCCATCATCAGCTCAGAAACTCTGGAAAGTTACTCATAGACAACTGCAGCTCAGAAATAACCATATGTAATGTAAATTAGAGAGTTAAAGATCTTCCCCACCCATTGACGTCTGCCAATTAAGGGAAGCTTGATTAGGAGAGGCCCACACCTTTTGTTAATTTCTAATGAGGCACGGGTTCTCAAGGATTGTGATGCCCTCTGGCTCTGAAAAGGGTATAAATATTCTGAGGTGAGGTTTTACTTTGGGGTTTACTCACTGAAAGTTGTTTGGCCAGAGAAGACTGGGCAGCAGCTAAGGAGCCCCCCAATTTTGAAAACCTAGATGTAGGTGTTTCTCTGGTAACTATGTATGTATAATCAAACAGTTGGATCTGTCTGTTGATCTGTGATGTATGTATTGCTTATGATCAGACAGTTAGAAGCTCTGTCTGTTGATCTTTGTTTCTCTGTTTGTCTTTTCTCTGAAGTTCAGGGTGCTGACTTCTTCCCCTGAACTAAGTGAATGATATATGTGCTTGATATGTGCTTGATTAAAGTGATTGTCAACCCCTCAAAAGTTGCTTTCCTTTTAGAAAAGCAGATCTAAGAACTTGTACAGCAGACCCTCCAGTGTATACTGGGGTCCTTGCTGTTACACCTTGTAAGCACTTTCTCCTCAGACTCAATCTCAAATGCCAAGAAGTCAACCCCTACCCCATCACCACCACCACAGCACACACACGCACGCACACACACATACACACTCTACTCTCTCTAAAAAGCAAGATTAGTTCACGACCTATGCATGAACTGCTACTGGGATGCAAGATATTTCTCAGGTCTTCTTTGGAAGCAGAGGAAGGGTGAGGGGACAAGGATGAAAGGGAAAAGAGAAAGAAGAATGCCCTGTACAGGCTACAATACTACAATAAAAAGAATAGATAAACTCAGATTCATTGGGCTAATTGCTAGTCTTCAACAAAAGCCCAAATCCCCAGCATAACCACAAAAAGAAGCAACATCAAAACAACGTGGCACAATGGCAATGTGGCAACAGTGGCACAAAACAAACATTGCTCCCATCTAACTTCCTTCAAGACTCAGGTCAAACTTTCTTCTGTAGAACACTTTTACCAATCCCCACCAGATGTAACAATCCTTCCTTTTAATGTTATTTACCATCTAACATACATATATATGTATGTATGTATGTATGTATGTGAGCAGGAACAACTTTTCCCTTTCTTAACATCCCCAGAATAAAGACTACACCATAGTAATAGTTTAATAATTCCTTGCTGATTCACTGTTTTTACCTCATACAAGACACACCCATCTCATTTCTGGGCTATGTCTGCATTGGCTGCCCTTCATTAATGGAATGTACCCTCCCCTAAACTTGGCCCTTAGAATTCAGTATTCTTCAAAACTCTACTTGCATGCCATCTTCTGTGTGAAGCACTTTCTGATCACCCCAGTTCCTAGTACCCCCAAAAATGTTTACTGTGCATTTCTTTTACATATATTTAATAATAGAGATTCAGCCTCCTCCAACAGAATGCAAACCCCTTGACAGCAGAGAGAGTTTCATTTTTGTTTTTGTATCCCCATCATTTAACACACATATAGGCTTTAATACAGGCTTACATTATTTTTACTGATTATCTGAGTGCCATTTTGTACTTCTATTTCATGAATCAGGCAAAAAATTCTTCGCCTAGGGGGTATCTGCTAGAAACAAGCCTTCCATACTTGGCTAGTCAGTTTACTGGCCAACAGGCACAGTCTAGTACCATACCCAAAGCCTTTACAGCTTAGTAAGCCTTCCAAAGCTTATTCTAGCTGGCATGATCTATCGTCAGGATCATATCTAAAGTTTTTACAACTTAGCTGGGTGTTCCAAAGCTTAATGTCTAATGTGAATAGCCTTCAAAAAACCAAGTCTTTTCCTATGCCAATGAGAACCAAAATAAGACTTTGTGAAAGACTTACTTTCAACTTTCCCCAAACTGAGCACCTTCAGGAAACATTCTGATCATAACTGATATATAATTATATATGTGTGTGTGTGTGTGTGTGTGTGTGTGTGTGTGTGTGTGTGTGTGTGTATAAATAAAATCAGTGCAATCTTCCTGGTTTCTCAGACTGATATTGTTTTAATTAGTTTCTTTAAAATTCCCTATGAAATTCCTTAACAAAATAAATTAATTCTTCCCTAGAAGTCCTACTTTGATACATCTCTTTTTCCTTTACGTTTATGGTAACTAACCTAGTCCTAGCCCACTCCCCCCTCTTACCCCTACTCACAAAATATAAGCCACTTGAGGGTAGGGACTTATTTTAATCTTGTCTTTGTATCACCAGTACCAAGGACAGCGTAGCTACCTAAGAAATGTTGTTGAGAACAGAAGGAGATTCAGAAGCTAAAACAAGTAGGACAAGTAACTCTACAATATTTCCAACAAGTGATCATCTAATTTTATTTAACATTTATTTAGCATAAACATATTACCATCTACCATCGCTGCTTTTCCTTAATATGTGGTACTCAAAGTATTCCTGTAAGGGAAAATCCTCTGTGTCCTGAAACAGCTTATATTATTAAATAGCCTATATAACATGGAATTAGCATGCTAAATTTGTGATTAAAAAAACAATCTGTACATAATACTCATGATTTTATACATAATCCTCTTTCAAAACTTTTTATATGGAAATGTTTGTCAAGTTCATAATAATAAGGAAGAAATTTTAAATGTTGATTGAATTTAATAGTAAAATAACACTGGCCAAGGCAATGCTCTGAAAGTAAAGCATGAATATATTATCATTTACCATCATTGCTTTTCCTTAATATGTAGTACTCAAAGTTTCTGTAGTTGATAAAACTTTTGTTCACATTTCTTTAATACAATATTTTGGATATATGCTTAAACACATAGTTTATTGATTTTCTTTCATATTATTTTATTTTTTCCCAACAAGAAGCCTTTAAGGTAGGGAAGGAAGGCAGTATTATATCATTTTAAAGGTGGGTAAGTCTAGATCTTAATTTCCCCAAAGTCATTTATTAAGTCAGTGGCAAAGGCAGAATCAATATATCCTGGTAGTTAGTTAGACTACGTTCTTTCTACAACAGATGTTAAAATGGTTCTTTTTAAGAAATTAAATGTCACCTGAATATTTACATTATTAATATGCTTAATCAATGCTTTCATGGAATCTCAGGGCAGAAAAGAATGGCAGAAGTGTATCAACATACACCCCAACATACACAGCGGGGCTTGCTACCACAGGTTCTTTGATCTGCTTCTCTAAAAGGAAAGCCAACTTTTGAGGGGTTAACAATCATTTTAATCAAGTATGGGTATCAGAGCAAATCAAAATCAAAATTTCAGAGAAATTAAAAATCAACAGACAGCACTTCCAAACTGCCTAACCAGAAACATACATACATCTTTACTAAAGTAGGAAGCACCAACATCTGGGTTTTCAAAGTTAGAAAACTCCTTAGCAGCTTCCCAAAGTCTAATCTGGCACACAAAGTTTCTTACAAAAACTAAGCCCCCAAAGTAAAACCTCCCCCTCAGAGAATTTATACAATTTTCAGAGTACCCAGTGCCTCAATAGAAAAAACAAAAGGTACTTGAAACCCTCCTACAAAACAACTCCCATAATCAAGCTTCCCTTAATGGGTAGGAAAGATTCTCCTTAATCACATTATTCAAAGGCATTATACTTCTTGGCACAAAAAAGCAAAATATCCTACTTTGCTTGCCCTCACAAGAAACCAGCTAGTTTAAACTGTACCTGAACTAAGAATTACCTCTACAACAATCCCAACAAGTGATCATCTAATTTTATTTAACATTTATTTAGCACAAACATATTACCATCTACCATCACTGCTTTTCCTTAATATGTGGTACTCAAAGTACTTCTGTAAGGGAAAATCCCCTGTGTCCTGAAACAGCCTATATATACAATTCTTAAATTTAACTGCCAGAGTTTTCTGGGTTTTTTTTCTTAAAGGAATCTAAAATGCCTTCCCACTTCCATTTCTAATTCTGCCTTAAAAGACAAAACAGGAAGGCGGAGCCAAGATGGTGGAGTGAGAGCAAGGACTCACCTAAGCTCTTGGACAAACTCCTTCAGATACCTCTAATAGGAGAATCTGACCAAAGTCTGGAGGTGCGGAATCCAGTGAGAGACAGATTGTAGAGGATTCGGGGGCCCAGGACAGACTGGAAGGTCCACAGGAAGGATCTGTTCCACAGGGGTGAGCCCCCAGTACACAACACAGCACATCCAGTGTAGCAGAGCTGAAGGGGCCCATGGAAACCCAAGAGCAGCTGGCGGAACTGGCAGAGCAGTACCCAAGGGTGGGAGACAAGCCTGGCTGAGTCGCTGAGTGCCAGATATCAGCGCAGCAACTCTTGAGACTTTCAGCCCGAAGATTAAACATCGGTAAGTCACCTACTTAAACTTCCGGGAGCCAGGATGGCAGAGTTATCAGTAAATGCTCTCTCCTCCCCCCTTGATGACCTTGAAAGAACCTTATTTCCCCAGAAAAATCCTAGATCAGCAGAGACAGCAGAGGGAGCAAATAACACCTGAGGCTAGGGAAAATAGGTAAGGGGGATTCCTCCTATGGTGGTGGAGGCAAACCAAAAGGACAGAGGAGCCAGGGTAGAGAAAACTCGAACTAGGACCCAGGCAAGCCTCAGAGCCAGGAGGGGTGGGAACACACATTAGCACCTCTAGGCATGCCTCAGCCCTCCAGGGAAAATGGGAAGACAACATGGAAGCTGGGATCAACATCCCCTGAGCTTGCCTTTGCCTCACTTCAGCTGAGAAGAATCTCCTGTCACCAGACCACTCCTCCCCCACATTTAACAAGCTAACCCCAGGGTTGATCAGGGAAACAAAAAACAAAAACCTGCTTTTAGCTTTTTTTACACATCAGCTCAGCACAAAGTTCTGTAGCTTCTGACTGAAAGAACCAGAAGCCATAACACTCAATCAACATCATGAACAACAAAAAGCAGAAGGGTGAAAAAACCATAGAATCTTTCTATGGAGATAAGGACCAAAATACAAACACCAAAGAGGTCAGAGCTGAGACTGTACTTCCATCTGAAACTTCAGAAGGGACTATGAACTGCTCGCAAGCACAAGCAACTCTCCTAGAACAGCTGAAGAAGGAAATAGAAGATTAACTGGCCAATGACTTTAAAATTATGAAAAAAGAATTCACTGATGAGAACATCTTTTTGAAAAGGAAAATTGAACAAATGGAAAAGGAAGTTCAAAAAGTGACTGGAGAAAATAACTCCCTAAAAGGAACAGTTAGTCAAATGGAAAAGTAAATCAAAACCTCATTGGGAAAATTGGTCAAATGGAAAAGGAAGTACAAAAATTAACTGGAGAAAATAGCTCCTTAACAGGAAAAATTGGACAGATGGAAAAGGAGATGCAAAAGTTAACTGAAGAAAACAATTGATAAAGATTAGAATTGGCCAAGTGGAAACTAATGACTCAATGAGAGAGCATGAATCAGCCAAACAAAATCTAAAGAATGAAAAGATAGAAGAAAATGTGAAATATCTAATTGGAAAAACAAGTGACATGGAAAATAGATCCAGGAGAGAAAATTTAAGAATTATTGGCCTACCAGAAAACCATGATGGAGAAAAGAGTCTGGATAATATATTCCAGGAAATCATCAAGGAAAATTGCCCAGAAGTGATAGATTCAGAGGGCAAAATAGTCATCAAAAGAATCCACCGTTCCCCTCCTGAAAGGGATCCCAAACTCAAAACCCCAAGAAATATCATTGCTAAATTCCAGAACTATCAAGTGAAGGAGAAAATACTACAGGCAGTCAGAAAGAAACCATTCAAATATCAAGGAGTTACAGTCAGGATCACACAGGACCTTGCAGCTTCCACATTAAAAGATAGAAAGAATTGGAATCCAGTATTCCATAAGGCAAAGTAGTTGGGACTACAACCAAGGATCAACTACCTGGCAAAGTTCAGCTTAACATTTCAGGCAAGGAGATGGTCATTCAACAAAGTAAGGGATTTCCAGAGCTTCCTGACCAGAACACCAGAACTCAAGAGACAATATGACCTTCAAATTCAGGTCTCAAGAGAATCATAAAAAGGCAAACAGTGGGGGGGGGAAACAAAAAACAAAAAAAACTTGTTACTCAATTAGGGCAAAATGTTTACATCCCTATAAGGGAAGATGATACCTGTTAATCTTGAGAATTATGCAGCTATTATGAAATATAACAGGGATATACATAGAGGGAATGGGTATAAAGTAAATGATGTCATGTTAAAAATATGATTTAAGTATGAGAAGGGATTGAAACAGGAGGAGTGAAAAGGAGGAAGCAGAAAATGGCAAATTACATCACAGGAAAAAGTACAAAATTATAGTAGAGGGAAAGAGGGGAGGGAGATGAGCATTGTTTGACAGGTACTCTCATCTGATTTGTTTAAAGGAGGGAACAATAAACTTAAGTAGATAATCCTAACTAGCTCTACAGGCAATAGGAGGGGAAGGGGGAAGAAAGGGGAGGGAGGTTAAAAGGGAGGGAAGAAGCAATAAGAGTAAAGGGGAGTAAAGGGAGGGGGGCTAAAAGAAGGAAAGGAAGGCTGCAGGAGGAAGTGGTGAAAAGTGAATATGATTGAGGAGAGGAAGGGAGAAAGAAGAGCTAAAAGCACAAATGGTGGCAAAGAGGATGGAGGGAAATACAAAGATTGTAATCATAACTGTGAATGTGAACGGAATGAATTCTCCCATTAAACGGAGACAGATATCAGAATAGATTAAAAGCCATAATCCAACAATATGCTGCTTACAAGAAATACATTTGAAATGGGGGGATACACACAGAATAAAGGTAAAAGGGTGGAGCAGAATATATTGTGCTTCAGCTGATGTAAGAAAGGCAGGAGTAGCAATCCTAATCTCAGACAAACCAAAAGCAGAAATAGATCTAATCAAAAGGAATAAGGATGGAAACTATATCCTGCTAAAAGGCACCATAGACAATGAAGCAATATCATTACTAAACATGTATACTCCAAGTGTTATAGCATCCAGATTCTTAAAGGAGAGGTTGGGGGAGTTGAAGGAAGAAATTGATAGCAAAACTATACTACTGGGGGACCTCAATCTCCCCCTCTCTGAACTCGATAAATCTACCTCAAAATAAACAAGAAAGAGGTTAAGGAGATAAATAAAACTCTAGATAAGGTAGATATGATAGACCTTTGGAGAAAACTGAATGGGAACAGAAAGGAATATACCTTTTTCTCAGTGACACATGGAACATTTACAAAAATTGACCATGTACCATGACATAAAAATCTCACAATCCAGTGAAGAAAGGCAGAGATAATCAATGCATCCTTCTCAGATCAAAATGCAATAAAAGTTGAATGTAATAAAAGGCCATGGAAAGATAAACAAAAAATCAATTGGAAACTAAATAATCTAATCCTAAAGAAGGAGTGGGTTAAAGAAGAAATCACAGAAACATTCAACAACTTCATTCAACACAATGCCAATAATGAGACAACCTATCAAAACTTATGGGATACAGCAAAGGCAGTTCTTAGGGGAAGTTTTATATCTTTGAATGCCTACATAAATAAAATACAAAAAGAGGAGATCAATGACTTGGACATGCAGCTGAAAAAGCTAGAAAAAGAAGAAATTGAAAATCCCCAAGTAAATATAAAATTAGAAATACTGAAAACCAAAGGAGAGATTAATAAAATTAAAATTAAGTAAACTATTGAATTAATAAATAAAACCAATAGTTGATTTTATGAAAAAACTAATAAAATTGATAAACTTTTGGTAAACTTGATTAAAAAAAGAAGAAAATCAAATTACTAATATTAAAAATGAAAGGGGTGAACTCACCTCCAATGAGGAGGAAATTAAAACAATAAAATTAAAAATTACTTTGCCCAACTTTATGCCCACAAATTCAATAGTCTAAATGAGATGGATGAGTATTTTAAAAAATACAAATTACCCAGATTAACAGAAGAGGAAGTTGAATATGTAAAAAACCTCATCTCAGAAAAAGAAAAAACTCCAGGGACAGATGGATTCACAAGTGAATTCTAGCAAACATTTAAAGAACAGTCAATTCCAATACTATATAGACTATTTTTGGAAATTGGGAAGGAGTCCTCCCAAATTCTTTCTATGATACAAATATGATTTTGATACCCAAACCAGGAAGAGACAAAACAGAGAAAGAAAATTATAGACCAATTTCTCTAATGACTATAGATGCAAAAATTTTAAATAAGATTTTAGCAAAACGAATACAGCATCTTATCACGAGAATAATACATTATGATCAGGTAGGAATCACACCAGGAATGAAGGGCTGGTTCAATATTAGGAAAACTATTAGCATTATTGATCATATCAACAATAAAACTAACAAAAACCACATGATTATCTCAATGGATGCAGAAAAAGCTTTCAACAAAATACAACATCCATTCCTATTAAAAACACTGGAGAACATAGGAATAAATGGAACTTTCCATAAAATAATAAGCAGTATCTAC
>CM053772.1:175670198-175690702 GCA_028658325.1 Potorous gilbertii | reverse complement strand
AGCCAGTTACTTGACTTATGAGAGTCCTCTCCACCCCAGCCTAGGTCTGCCCGAACTAGTGCTTGGGGTCTGAGATTCAGATGCTGCTCCCCAGCCTCAGGGCTTTTGGCGGCAGGCCTGACTGCTCTTCAATGGGAGCTTATCTGCTGGTTCTCAGGTGGGGGCAGGGCTGCCTCTCAGGCTCAGTTCCCTCAGGGGGTTTATGCAGAGATCTCTTGCAATGGAGACACCACGGAGCCCCTGCCCGCCCTGGGAGTCTCCGGTGGAGCTGCCTCCGCCTTGCCTCCGCCTCGCCTCTGCCGCGGCCACCGGGGGTCCGAGTCCCGGAGATACCCCGCTCCCCTCTCAGCCTGTCTCAATGACCTGTGCGTCAGTGGGTGGAGGGACCTTCGCAGCTGCCGGAGATTCAGGTCCCTGACGCCTGCTTGGGTCTGCTGGCTCCTCTCAGTGCCGCGTGGCCGGGGCGTGGGAGGGGAGGACTCCGCTCCCGTCCGGGGTACCTTTGCGGTGGGTTTTTCAGGGCTCTCTGCAACGGAAATCTCCTTCACTGTGTTTCTGCGCAGCTTCCACTGTTCCAGAATTTGTCAGGAGTTCTTTTTAGAGAGAATCCATGGGCTCTGGGTTTGGAGCTAGCAAATGTGAGTCTTTCTGCTCCACCATCTTGGCTCCGCCCCCCAGATGTTTTTAAAGAGAATGTCAAGAGGTCATCTCCATGCTAAGACAGTGACCAGGAAATAACTAGGTAGGTTAGGGAAGAAGCTAGTGTTTTTAGTGGGGTTCTTACAAGTATTTTGGCTAGAGTAGAGAACATATTTCCCCAAAGGAAGTCAAGTCATGGGTGGTGAAAGTTGACTGTGTGTGTGACACACAGGAACCAGTATTGCTTTGATTTCCAACATCTCCTTGTGTTGCACTGAATGAAGAGACAGCTGGAACTATTGAGATGTGTTGCAGAGGAGCTGGCCTTTTTCAAGTGGTTTCCTCGATTCAGATGAATATGTTCAGGAAAACTAGCATATCTCTTTAAGAAAATGTTCAGCACTTCTAACTTCTTTTTCTTATCTACTAGTATTGTGTGTAGTACATGATCCTGGGATTGTATGATGACTGTGGAAACCAAAGACCAAATTAGATGTTGAAGAAAAAGAGAAAGTTTGTTTAGAGCAATATTACACACGTATTCTTCCACTTTGCAAGATTGAAAAAATACTCATTGTAATTGTAAATTACTTGATCTGATTATATAAATGAATACTTAAAGGGACACGGTGACTGTATTTCTTTTATGTCAAAAATAAATGTTTTTATTGTCTTTTTATTGATTTGTTTTTTCATCACCTTCATTTTCCAAATATATTTCTCTTTTCTCACTATTCTATACCTCCTGGCACTCAGATTTTAGAAAGAGAAAAAGCAGTTCAGTACAACTGACCAGTACAGCAGGTATATGACAGTATATGCAACATTCCCCACCCATAGCAAGAGACATATTTTCTCAACTCTTCTTCAGGGTCAAGTTTGGTTATTTTAGTGATACATAGCATTTAGTTTTTATTTGAAAAATAGATGTCTTAAATTTGAACACAACATTATTTGATAATTACAGAAGGCATTTTACTTCATTAAAGCGAAATGTAGTTTTAAAGTCTTTTAACAAGGAATATCTTTTGATATGATAAGACCATGTAAGATTCTTTTATAAATTTATTTCCAAGAGTTAGCAATTCAGTGACATTCTGATTTAGGTCAAGTGAGCCATAAAACAATGCAACACGTTTGACCAAGGCATTTCTCACTGTCATGGATATTGTGATATGCTGAATCCAAATGGAAAACAGTTTCTATATAAATGATAAGGTCCTTCAGCTGCTCCTGTTTGTTGATGACGTTGTTGTTAATTGTATAAAGTCTCAGATTATTATAGGATAGATACCCTTAATGAATCTGCAGTAACTCAGAGATAGGCATAACAACATACATAGGAAGAATCATAGGTAAAGTATGTCTGTTGTCCAGATTATAGAATCCAGTGTGTTGGACAGTCCATTGAGTTGGTATATTGGTTTGTATACCCAGGACAGGCTCTACAGGTGAACAGTAACCTGTGCCTAGAATAGAATAAGAAGAAGAGTGGCCTGAATTATGTTTGGGTAATAGAGCAGAGCTTTTAAACCTACATTGCTTCTTAATATATGACTTATCTATTTTAATACGTCTTTGCTTTCAATGATGCTCAATTCAATGTAAATTTGAGAATACCCAGATCACTGGGAAATCAGTGGGGATACTCGGAGAGTGCAAGTAGGCTGCAGCTTATATCCAACTCTGAATAACCTGTGCCTGAGAAGTAGCTTAAGGAATATCACCAGAAATGTGTATTATGAGAGAAATATGGTAAATCTTTTAAGAGAGGTAATAGCTAAGTCCCTTACTTACACTCACTAACTATAAAAATAAAACCTAGGGACAATCTTCTAGCATGTTTTCTCTGGGTAATTTATAGGAGAATATGGGCTAAAATTATAAAAGTTGAAAAGAGATGGATGAGTTGTGTTCTGCACCAGTGGAGGGAAAATGCACAGCAAAGACTCAGATGCACTGAAATATAAGTAGTTGTATGGAAGATAGCAGCAAGGAGAGGTAATGGTGGATGGAAAAAAGTATGTTCTGTAAGACAATAGTATCTGGAGTCCTAATGTTCAAAATGAGCCAAATTAGACTTTGGAACCTCTGAGCAACAAAAGGACTATGTATGAAGGGGATCAAAAAGAATAGAATATGTGGAATAGATAAGGAGACAATAAAAGACTGAAGGTAGAACTTCACAACTTGTGGTTTGCTTCTTCCATGGTTATAAGAGAATACTTAGGAGTACTTGAGTTCATGTCATCTTGCTTAGGTGAAAATCATTGCGGAGTGCAGTATGAATTGGAAATATGACTGTGGTTCTATCATGCTGTTATTTTGAATTATTTCAGGGAAGAGAATAGGCACCACAGAACTAAAAAAGGCAAATGTCATCCTAGTTTTCAAAGAAGGAAAAATCATGGAGTCTGCATATCACAGGTTAACTTTGATCAATTGAAAAAGTCTAGAAAATAGTGTTCAAACCCTGGTTATTGACCTATAGAAAGTGCAGTAGTGGTCACAAATAGCATGACTTGAAGAATAGGTCATTACAGGTTGACTTTTTAAAAATAGGGTCCTTAGATGAAGAGAAAGCCATAGATATAATTTACATAGATTTCAACAAAATGTTTTACAGTGTCATGCTCCAGGTTTGGACAAACTTAAATATGTTAGACAATAGTATAGTTAAACTCATTTGAAACTAGGTCACAGAATCACAGAACAACCGAATTTTAGAACTGGGAGTAACCTCAACAGTCATCTAATTTAATCCATACATAGCAATTCCTACTATAACTTGGTAAATGGTTTATCTAATCTCTTCTTACAAAACATCTTTCCACTTTTGGCCTTCCAATTTGGTTAGTGAGTTTTCTGGGCATCACTATTATTTCTCTTTAGATAAATCTCTAATTGTTATAAAGTTGGATTTTCCCACCCTAACATCAGCCCTAAATTTGTCTTTCAGAAATGTCCACACATTCTACCCTCTAGGACACTAATGCCTTCTCTACATGACAGCCTTCAACTTCTTGAAGATAGCTGTCATATCTCATTGGGTTTTCTCTATGATAAATATCTCCAACTTGTTTAACTGATCCTTATGTGATGAAAATTTAAATCCTGTCACCATACTCTCCTCTTTTGGATATTTTCCAGCCAATCATTGACAAAACAACTTAATCAGAACTGAATATAATTTGTCAGATGAAGTCTGATGAAGACAGTATAGTGGGATTATCATCTCGATATTCCTGGAAGCTGTGCCTTTCTTATAGAACCCATGATAACACTCACTTTTTTTATTGCCGTATCACATTGCCAATTCATTTTCACCTTATCCACTAAAGCCTCTAGATATTCAGAATAATTGCTGTATAACAATGCTTCCTGTACTTACAAAGATGATCTTTCACAATTATTTTGGATCTTGCCTTATCATCAAATATATTAGCTATCACTCAACTTTGTTTCATCTGCATTTTTGATGAACATGGCCATTTATACCTTTGTCCAGATTATTGATATTCATATAATGCTTTAAGATTTGCCAAGTGCTTTAGAAATACATGATTTTCTTCTCTCATAACAACCATGGGAAGTAGATGGATACTGTTTTTTCCCCATTTTTACAAATGAAAAAACAGACTGACAGGAGGCAAGTGATTTGCACAGATGGTGTTTGAGGCTGCATTGGAACTCAGATCCTCCTAAATCTAAGTTCAGTATTCTTTCCACTCTACCACTTTTGTCAGGTTTTGAAAAAATGTTTTTATTGATATCTTTTGCTTTTTTATATCATCATAGTTTCCCCAGTATCCTTCCTCCTACCATCCTCAGAGAGCCATTCCATATTGCAAATAGTATTGCTAAAAGACAAATTTTAAAAAGGGAGGGGGGAATCAGAATTACTGCTCACAAACTGCACAGAAAATTTGTGCAATGTGCACCATTGGGGGCCTCCCATCTCTGCAAAGGCGTAAGGATATCTTCTCATGTCTCTTTTATTGAGTCATACTTGTTCTTTTTAACATTTTTTTAAATTTTGAGTTCTGAATTATTTCTCTTCCTCTAGTGCCTCCCCTGCCCATTGAGAAGGCAAGTAATATAATATCCATTATACATGTGAATAAATGCAAAACATTTCCATATTAGGTATGATGAAAAATAAAAAGAAAGAAAAATAAAGTGAAAAGCAGTATGCTTCAATCTGCACTCATTTCATCAATTGTCTTTCTAGAGGTGGGCAGCATTTTTTATGAGTCCTTTGGAATAGACTTGGATCATTTTGTTGATCCTATTAGGTAAGTCTTTCACAGTTGATCATCCTTATAGTGCTGCTGTTCCTGTGTACATTGTTTGGTTCTGCTAACTTCACTTTGCATCTTCCCAGTTTTTCTGAAACCATTCTCATTATTACAGGACAACAGTATTCCATCACAATCATATACCACAACTTACACAGCCATTTCCCAATTGTTGGGCATCCTTTCAATTTCCAATTCTTAGCCACTGCAAAAAGAGCCACTATAAATATTTTTGTTCATATAGCTCCTTTTTCTTTTTCTTTCATCTCTTGGATACAGACCTAGTAGTGGTATTGCTAGTTGAAAGGGTATGTAGAGTTTTATAACCCTTTGGGCATAGTTCCAAATTGTTTTCCAGAATGATTGGATCAGTAAAAGAGATAAGGTACATAATACACAGTAATAAATTACCATAATAATCTAATGTTTAATAAACTCAAAGATCAAAGCTTTGGGGATGAGAAGTGTTGGAAAAAAAAATTGCAGTTCACAACACCAGCAGTGCCTTAATGTACCTATTTTCCTCCATCCTTCCAGCATTTATCATTTTTTTTCCTGTTGTATACCAGTCTGATAGATGTGAGGTGGTATCTCAGAGTTGTTTTAATTTGCAGTTCTCTAATCCATAAGATTTAGAGCATTTTTTCATGTGACTTGATTGCTTTGATTGAGTCTTCTGAAAGAAATATCCTTTGACCATTTATGTCCTTTATTTTTATCCCTTGACCATTTAACAATTGGGGAAAGTCTCTTAGATTTATATAATTTTGCCCAATTCCCTATGTATTTGAGAAATGAAGCCTTTATAAGAGAAATTTGCTATTAAAATTTCCCCCCAGTTAATAACTTTCCTTCTGATTTTGGTTGCATTGATGTTGTTTGTGCAAAAACTTTTTTAATTTCATCTATTTTACCTCCCAACATCTCTTTCTCTCTAGTTTGGTGATAAACTCTTTCCTCATCCATAGATCTAACATGTTAATTTTTCCATGCTCCTTTAATTTGCTTATTATAACACCCTTTAGGTGATCATGATAAATCATGAACCTGTTTTGATCTTGAATACGGTGTGAAATACTGGTTTTTGTTTAGCTTCTACCAGATTGCTTTCCAGTTTTCCCAGTAATTTTTTTTCCCAAATAGTTCTTGCCCTCAAAGCTTGGATCTTTGAGTTTTTTAAATGTTACATTAGTATGATCATTTACTACTATATATTACATACCTAATCTCTTCCACTGATCCACTTCTCTATTTCTTAGCCAGTACCAGATTGTTTAATTTTTAGATTTTATTTTTTTGGTTTGCAACATACACTTTAATAAGATTTTGAGTTCCAAATTTTTCTCTCTCCCTCCCTACCCACTCTCCTTCTCAAAACACCGAGCAATCTGATACAAGTTATACATGTACAATCATATTAATCATATTTATACATTAGTCATGTTATGAAGGAACATGAGAGAAAAATGGAAATCAGAAAAGGGAAAAACCAAGAGAAAGAAGAAGCAAAAATAGTATGCTTCTATCTACATTCAGACTCCATAGTTCTTTCTCTGGATATGGATAGCATTTTCCATCATAAGTCTTTTGAAATTGTCTTGGATCATTGTATGGTTGAGAAAAGTTAAGTCCATCATAGTTTATCATAAGTCTGTCATATTGCGCAATGTTGTTGTTACAATATTGTTGTTAATACAGTGTTCTCCTGGTTCTGCTCACTTCACTCAGCATAAGTTTATGTAAGTCCAGGTTTTTCTGAAATATACCTCATAATTTCTTATGGAACATTAGTATTCCATTACATTCATATACCACAACTTGTACAGCCATTCCCCAATTGATGGGCATTCCCTGTATTTCCAGTTCTTGGCCACCACAAAAAGTGCTGCTGTAAATATTTTTGTACATGTGGATCTTTTCCTTTTTTTATGATCTTTTTGGGATACAGACTTGGTAATGGTATTGCTAGATCAAAGAGTATGCATTTTTATATAGCCCTTAGGGTATAGTTCCAAATTGCTCTCTAGAATGTTTGGATCAGTTCACAAGTTCTCCATCAGTGCTTTGGTGTTCCAATTTTCCCACATCTCCAACATTTTATTATTTTCATGTGTTATCATGTTAGTCAATCTGATAGGGGTGATGTGGTACCTAAGAGTTATTTTAATTTGCATTTCTCTAATCACTAGTGATTTAGAGCATTTTTCATATAGCTGTAGATAGCTTAAATTTCTTGGTCCAAACTATCCGTTCATAACCTTTGACCATTTATCAATTGGGGAATGACTGAGTCAGTTCTTTATATATTTGAGCAATGAGACCAATGAGAGCAATCAGACACAATGGCTGTAAAAATTGATTCCCAGCTTTCTGCTTCCTTTCTAATCTTGGTTGCATTGACCTTGATTGTATAAAAATTTTTTAATGTAATCAAATTATCCATTTTGCATTTCATAATGTTCTTTATCTCATTTGGTCATAAATTCTTCCCTTCTCCATATATCTGACAGGTAAACTATTTCTTGCTGTCCTGATTTGCTTATAGTTTTGGTAGAAATTTGTTGAAATTTTGTACCCATTTTGACTTTGTCTTGGTATATGGTGTAAAATATCTTGTTACATGGTGTGAAATGTGGGGTTATGCCTAGTTCCTGCCATACTATTTTCTAGTTTTCCCAGCAGTTTTTGTTAAATAATGAATTCTTTTCTTAGAAGTTGAAGTCTTTGGGTTTATCAAACAGTAGATTTCTATAGTCATTGACTACTGTATCTGGTGTACCTAACCTATTCCACTGATCCACCACTCTTATTTCTTAGCCAGTACCAAGAAGTTTTTGATTGCTACTTTGTGATATAGTTTTAGATCTGGTACAGGAAAGCTACCTTCCCTTGCATTTCTTTTCATTAATTCCCTTGATATTCTGTATCTTTTGTTCTTCCAGATGAATTTTGTTGCTATTTTATAGAGCTATATAAGATAACTTTTTGGTAGTGTGATTGGTATGACACTGAATAAGTAAATTATTTTAGGTAGAATTGTCACATTTATTATATTAACTTGGCCTACCCATGAGCAACTGATATTTTTCCAGTTGTTTAGATCTGCCTTTATTTGTTTGAAAACAGTTTTGTAATTGTCTTCATAAAGTTCCTGACTTTCTCTTGGCAGGTAGACTTCCAAATATTTTATATTGCCTACAATTATTTTAAATGGAATTTCTCTTTCTGTCTTGTGCTGTTGGGCTTTGTTTGCTGATGATTTATGTAGGTTTATTTTATATCCTGCAACGTGGCTAAAGTTATTAAATATTTTGTCTTTTTTAAGTTAATTTTCTAAGTATACCATCAGATCAGATGCAAAGAGTGATAGTTTTGTTTCCTCTTTGCCTATTCTGAGTCCTTCAACTTCTTTTTTCTCTCATATTGCTAAAGCTAACATTTCTAGTACAATATTGAATAATGGTGATAAACGACATCCTTGTTTCACTACTGATCTTACTGGTAAAGTTTCTAGCTTATCCCCATTACATATAATGCTTACTGATGGTTTTTAAATACGTGATTTATCGTTTTTAGGAAAACTCCATTGATTCCTATGCTCTCTAGTGTTTTTTATGGGTGCTATATTTTGTCAAAAGCTTTTTCTGCATAAATAATCACATGATTTCTCTTAGTTTTGTTAGTCAACTATGGTCAATTATGCTGATAGTTTTCCTAAAATTGAGCCAGCCCTGCATTCCTGGTGTAAATCCTTCCTGCCATGGTATATTATCCTGGTAATAAATTTCCATAATCTCTTTGCTAATATTTTATTTAAAATTTTTGCATCAATATTTATTAGGGAAATTGGTCCATAATTTCTTGCTCTGTTTAGGCTCTTCTATTTGGGTACCATATTGTGTTAAATAAAAAACTTGGTAGATCTCCATGTATTTTCCCAAATTTCTTATAAACTATTTTATTCAATTGTTCTTTAAATGTTTGGTAGAATTCATTTATAAATCCATCTGCCCTTAAAGATTTTTTTTTATAGAGAGTTCATTGATGACTTGTTTAATTTCTTTTTTTCTAAAATAAGGTTTTAAAATATTTTATTTTCTCTTCTGTTATTCTGGACAATATATTTTGTTGTAAATATTCATCTATTTCACTTAAGTTGTCAGATTTATTGGCAGAGTTGGGCAAAATAGTCCTTAATTATTGCTTTAATTTCCTCCTTACTGATGTTGAATTCACCCTTTTCATTTTTTTATAGTGGCAATTTGATGTTCTTTATTTTTTTAATCAAATCAAGCAAAGGTTTATCTGTTTTATTGTTTTTTCATAGAACCAGCTCTTAGTTTTATTAGTTCAATAGTTTTCTTAATTTCAGTTTTATAATCTGTCCTTTGATTTTCAGAATTCTAATTTGATATTTAATTGGGGATTTTTAATTTATTCCTTTTCTCATCTTTTTAGTTTCATGCCTAGTTCATTAATCTCTTCTTTCTCTAATTTTATTCATGTAAGCATTGAGAGATATAAAATTTCCCCTAAGTATTGCTTTGGCTGGATTCCATAAATTTTGGTATGATCTCTCATTGTCATTCTCTTTGAAGAAATTATTGATTGCTTCTGTGATTTGTTTGACCCACTCATTCTTTAGGATTGGATTATTTAGTTTCCAGTTAATTTTTAGTCTATCTTTCCATAACCCTTTGTTACATATAATTTTATTGTTTCTTGATATGAAAAGGATACATCCAAGATTTCTGCCTTTTTGCATTTGATTGTGAGATTTTTATGCTCTAATTCATGTTTAGTTTTTGTATAAATGCCACGTGCCACTGAAAAAAAGGTATATTCCTTTCTATACCCCTTCAGTTGTCTCCAGAGATCTATCATATCTTACTTTTCTCAAATTCTGTTCACCTCCTTAACTTCTTCCTTGTTTTCTTTGTGCTTAGATTAATCTAGTTCTGAGAGAGGGAGGTTAAGGTGCCCCACTAGTAGTTTTACTATGTATTTCTTCCTATAAATTACTTAACTTCTCCTCTAAGAATATAGATGCCATTCCACTTTTGTGCATATATTTTTAGATTTTTATTACTTCATTGTCTATTGTACCTTTTAGCAAGATGTAGTTTCCTTCCTTATCTCTTTTAATTATATCTTTATTTTTGCTTTGTCTGAGATCAGGATTGGTATCCCTTGCTTTTTTTTTTTTTTTTACTTCAGCTGAAGCATAACATATTCTGCTCTAGCCTTTTACCTTTATTCTGTGTGTATCTCTCTGCTTCATATGTGTTTCTTGTAAACAGCATATTGTAGAATTCTAGTTTTTAATCTACACTTCTGTCCGTTTCCATTTTATGAGTGTTCATCCCATTTACATTCAGTTATGATTATTGTGTATTTTCTTCCATCCTATTTTCCCCTCTTTATATTTTTTTCTCTTCTTTCACCCTGTCCCTCCTCACCAATGTTTTGCTTCTGACCATCACCTCCCTCAATCTACCCTCTCTTCTATCCAACTTCCTTTTCTTTTCCCTTTCCCCTTCCTACTTCCATATAGGGTAAGATAAATTTCTGTACCCAATTGTATATATGCTATTACCTCTTTAAGCCAAATCCGATGAGAGTAACATTCAAATAATGCTCCCCCTGTTTCCCTCTACCCTAATAGCTCTTTTGCACCTCTCCATTCTGCCTTCCCCTTTCCTCTTCTACAATCTTTTTTGTTTTGCTCTTATTTTTTTTATATCTTCACATCAAAGTCAATTTATCCTTCACACCCTCTGTTTATGTATACCCCTTCTAACTGTCATAGCACAGATACAGTTGTTAAGAGTTATAAGAATCATCTTTCTGTGTAAAGGTATAATTATAAAATTTAAAAAAGATTTAAGCAGTTTAATCTTATTGTACAACATGTATTTTTTTTTCTTTTCTGTTTAAAAGACTTTCTCTTAAGTCTTGTATTTAAAGATCAAATTTTCTGTTCAGCTGTGGTTTTTTTTTCATCAGAAAGATTTTAAAGTTCCCTATTTCATTGAATGTCTTTTTTTTCCCTTGTGAAAGAGTATCCTCAGTTTTCCTGGCTAGTTGATTCTTGGTTGTAATCCAAGTTCTTTTGCTTTCCAGAGTATCATATTCCAAGTCCTCTGATCTTTCAATGTAGAAACTGTGAAATCTTGTGTTAGGATCTGACTATGCCTCCTTGATATCTGAATTGTTTCTTTCTGGCTGCTTGCAGTATTTTCTCCTTGATCTGATAATTCTGAAATTTGGCTTCAGTATTCCTTGAAGTCTTCATTTTGGAATCTCTTTCAGGAGGTGATTGGTGGCATCTTTCAATGACCATTTTACACTTTGGTTTAGGATCTCAGGGCAGTTTTCTGTGATAATTTCTTGAAAGATGCTGTCCATGCTTTTTTTTTTTATCATGACTTTCAGGTACTCCAATAATTCTTAAATTATCTCTCCTTATTTTCCAGGTCTGTTGTTTTTCCATTGAGTTATTTTACATTTTCTTCTAGCTTTTCATTCTTTTGATATTGTTTTACTGATTCGTGATGTCTTATAGCATCATTAGCTTCCATTTGCCCAATTCTAATTTTTAAGGAATTGTCTTCTTTAATTTGCTTTTGTACTCCCTTTTCAATTTGACCAATTCTACTTTTTAAGGAATTGTTTTTTTCAGTAATTTTTTTCCTTCCTTTTCCAAGTTGTTGACTCTCTCTTGCATACCTCTCATTCCTTTTCTCAGTATTTTTTTACCTATCTTATTTGATTTTTAAAAGCTCTTTTGGAGCTCTTTCAGGAATGCATTTTGGGCTTGAGACCGGTTCATATCTCCCTTTGAGGTTTTGCATGTAGGCATTTGACGTGGTTGTTGTCTTTTGAGTTTGTGTTTGGATTTTTCCTGTCATCATCATTACTTTCTGTAGTCAGGGCTGTTTTCTGGTGTTCTGCTCATTTTTTAAAATTGAGTCTGCTCTTGGGGCCCAGAAGGCCCTGTCCCAAGCTTCTTGCTCAGGGGCTAGGGGCCTGGTCATTGGCATTCTGATCTGGGGCCTGAGGTGATGGTGGCTTGCTCAATGTGCCAGGGTGGCCGAGTCTAGTTGCGGCTGTTGTGTTCTGGGTTCTGGGGCTGGCAGTGCTGCTGTGTTGAGCCTGGATGCCTCACAGTTGGCTTTCTGTGCCATTGGCCTATTGAGCGAGGACCTCGAGGCCTCAGTGGATAATTTCTTCTGTGGTTAGGAGCATCCCACAGGCTGGCCCAGGCTCTAGACTCTGTTTCTCCTTTACTCAAGTGAAATAGATCTTTACTAAAGTCCTTTTAAGTTTCTTAGGCTAGAAAATTGTTTTATTCTTTTTGTGGATTTTGTCGCTATAGAATTTTTTTTAGAGGCTTGATTTAAGGTTGTTTCTTAGGAAAAGTGGGAATACCTCAGGCAACTTTCTGGCTTCTCTCTACTATGTTGACTCATTTCTACCAGATTGTTTGGATGATTTCCCCTTTGTTGTATAATTTGAAATTTGGAACTACTAGGCTACCTTCCTTTACCTCCCCTCTCCCCTTTTCATTGATTCCCTTGATACTGACTTTTTGTTCTTTCGCATGAACTTTGTTAGTATTTTTTCTAGCTCCATAAAATAATTCTTTGTAGTTTGATTGTTATGGCACTGAATAAATTAATTAGAATTATCATTTTTATTATATTGCTTCAGCATATCCATGAGCAGTTGATTTCTCCAATTAATTGAGATCTGTATTTCTATGAAAAACATTTTGTAATTGTGTTCATATAGTTCCTGAGTTTATCTTGGCAAGTGGATTCCCAAATGTTTTATATTGTCTGCACCTATTTTAAATGGAATTTCTCTTTCTACATCTTCTGCTGAATTGTATTTGTTATATATAGAAATGCTGCTTTATATGAGTTTATTTTATGCCATGCAACTTTCTTAATGTTGTTAATTGTTTCAACAGGTTTTTTTTTAGTTGATTCTCTAAGTATACTGTTACATCATTTTCACGGAGTAATAGTTTTGTTTCCTTGTTTACTATTTTTTTATTCCTCCAATTCCCTTCTCTTGTATTATTGCTATAGATAATATTTCTAGTACTGTATTGAATAATAGTGGTGATAATGGACATCCTTGCTTCATTCCTGATTTTGCTGGGAATGCTTCAAATGTTTACTGATAACAGATAATGCTTACTCTTCATTTTAAGTAGATACTACACAACCTTTTAAGAAAGACTACATTTATTCCTATGCTCTGTTAGTGTTGTTATTGTGTGTTTTTTAAATAGGAATGGTGTTCTATTTTGTCAAAAGTCTTTTCTGCATCTGAAATAATCATATGTTTTCATTTTTGTTATTGATATGGTCAGTTATCCTTATAGATTTCCTAGTACTGAACTAGCCCTACATCATAGTATATGTTCTTTGTTATACATTGCTGTAATCTTCTTGCCAGTGTTTTATTCAAAATTTTTTGCATCTCTAGTCATTCAGGAAATTAGTAATTGGTCTATAGTTTTCCTTCTCTGTTTTTGCCTTTCCCTGGTTTACATGTCAAAACTATATTTGGGTCATAAAATGAATTGAGTAGGACTCCTTTAGCTAATTTTTCAAATAGCTTATATTGTTCCTTAACTGTTTGATAGAATTCACTTTTAAATCCATCTGATCATGGAGATGTTTTCTTAAGGAGATCATTGATGGTTTATTTCATTTCTATTTTTAAGATAGGATTAAGTATTCTATTTCATCTTCTGTTAGTCTGGACAGTTTTTATTTTTGTAAATATTCTTTCATTTCAGTTAGATTGTCAGTTTTACTGGCATAAAATTGGACAAAATAATTCCTAGTAATTGCTCTAATTTCAACTTCATTGTTGATGCATTCACCCTTTTCATTTTTTGATGCTGGGTAATTTTTTAAAAAATAAAATAACTGATGATTTGTCTCTTTTATTGGCCTTTTGTTATACCAACTCACTTTTGATTTTCAGGATTTCCATTTTGGTGTTTAGTTGGGGATTTTAAATTTGTTCTTTTTCTGTTTTTCTTTTTAAAGTACATGCTCAATACATTGATCTACTCTTTTCTCCCTTTATTGATGATATGTACATTTAGATATATAATTTTCCTCCTCAGTACTACTTTAGTTGTATCCCACACATTTTGGTATGCTGTCTCATTGTTGTCATTCTCTTCCTATGATTTATTCTTTAGGATTAAACTATTTAGTTTGCATTTAAATTTTCATCTGTGCTTCTGTGTGCCTTTATTAAAAATTCATTTTGTTACATTATGATCAGAAAAGGGTGCATTTAATATTTCTGATTTTCTGCATTTAGTTGTGAAGTTTTTATATCCTAACACACGGTCAGTTTTTTTGAATGTCCTCTGTGCATATGAGAAAATGATAAATTCCTTTCTATTGTCATTTAATTTTTTCCAGAGGATTATCACTTCTAACTTTTCTAAAATTCTATTTATTTCCTTAAATTTTAAAAATTTGATTTTTTCTTTAGATATATCTCCTTCAGAGAAGGGTAAATTGAGGTCCTCCATTAATATATTTTGACTCTTTATTTCCTCTTGTAGCTCATTTAACTTCTCCTTTAAGAATTTGGATGCTGTGCTGTTTGGTGCCTATATGTTTAGCATGGCTATACCTTCATTGTCTATGGGATCTTTTAGCAAAATGTAGTTTCCCTACAGCTTTTGTTTTGTCTAGGGTTATGATTGCAACTCCTGCTGTTTTTACTTCAGAAACATAATAGATTGTGCTCCATCCCCTTATTTTAACTCTGTGTGTTTGTCTGTTTCAAACATGTTTCTTGTAAACAACATGTTATTGTGTTCTGGTTTTTAATCTGTTCTCCTATATGCTTCCATTTTATGATTGAATTCATCTCATTCACCTTCCCAATTATAATTACTAACTGCATTTCCCTTCATCTGTTTTCTTCTGTTTAGCCTCCCTTCCTTTTCGTTTTTATCATCTCTCTCCTCAAAAATCTGGTTTGCTTTTGATCACTGCTTCCCTCAATCATCCCTTTCTTTATCATCTCCCTTCTGTAGGCCCCTCTCCTCCTGCTTCTCTGTTGGGTAAGAAAGATCTGTATATTCAACTGAGTGTGTATATATACTTGATCTTCAACTTTTACAGGAATAACATTCCTAGAAAATTGTGTGAAAGTAAAGAAAAACACAAAGGTTAATACATTGAACCTCTGGGAAATATGGGGTTAGTTTCCTGTGACCTGCAAAAACTGTAATCTTTTGCTACAAATGTCACTAAATAGGTTTTTCTCCATATAATTCTTTGTAACAAAGCATTAATTATGATAATATGGACTTTTCCTAACACACTAACCATGAAATAACCTCTGAAATGCAGTACACAAAATAAAATTGCTAACAGGAAAACATCTTTTCTCACTAAGAATTCCCTAGAATTCTGTGACTTCTTGTGCTAATATTTCATTTTTATAAACCACATATTCCATTTTATGATTGAATTCATCTCATTCACCTTCTCAATTGTAATTACTAACTGCATTTCCCTTCATCTGTTTTCTTCTGTTTAGCCTTAGTGCATATTGACTGAGTTCAGTCAATATGCACTTTTTATAACACATGAAATCTGTGGAATCATAAATAGTATATAGCACATAAAATGATTAAAACTAAAACATCTTAAAACCTGAATCTCACCCTTCCATTGTGTTAGATAGAGGTGTGAGGATATTGTACTGTGTATACTACATTGTGGTAAACCTCTCTACCTTGACATCCTGCTGAATACCAAGGGAGAGGTTGCTAGTATTGTAATTGCTACTGTCAGAAGACACTGTCCTTCATGGCATGTGGATGGCATTAGAAATCATGAAGAATGTATCAGCTTAAAATTACATATCCTAGTAGGATACCAGCCATTCCATAAATTTGTAGGCATCTCAGTTTTTTCTCTACTGCATAGTCACAAGTGTTTACACTTGCCAATGCAAAAGTGAGAATGAAGTGTCTAATAAAGTCACATGTATGCTTGAAGCTGCAGAAGTTAAATATGCATATGTTGAAGACTGACTGTATATTCTTCCCTCTTTGAAACTGTTTAGATGAGAGTGAGATTCAAACATTCTCCCCTCCTTTTTTCCCCTCTATTATGAAAACTTTTCTTTGAGTCACTCTTTTATGTGAAAGTTTCTTCCATTCTTTCTCTCCCTTTCCATTTTAATAAGTGCATCCTTCTTTCTCAAATCTCCATTTTTTTAAATAATTGATTCACACCCATGCCCTCAATGTGGATTCTTCCTTACTGTCCTAACAGTAGTAAAGTTCTTAAGAATTTATGTGTCATTTTCCCATATAGGAGTATAAATAGTTTAACCTTATTAAATCCTTTATGATTTCCTTTTCATGTTTACCCTTTCATGTTTCTCCTGAGTGTTGAATTTGAATGCCAGGTTTTCTGTTCAACTCTATTTTTTTTATCATGAATGCTTGAAAATCCTCTGTTTTATTAAATGTGCCTATTGTTTCCTTCCTGAAGGATTATACGCAATTTTACTGGGTAAGTTATTCTTGATTGTGGTCCTGGTTCCCTTGCCTTCTGGAATATCACATTCCAACCTTCTGCTCCGTTAACTTGGAAGATGTTAAATCTTTTGTGATCTTGACTATGACTCCATGATATTTGAATGATTTCTTTCTGACTGACTACTTTCAGTATTTTCTCCTTGATCTGGGAGCTGTGGAATTTGGCTACAATATTTCTGGGACTTTGCATTTTGGGATCTCAGGGAGTGATTGATGGATTTTTTCAATTTCCATTTTGCTCTCTAAGCATTCTAAGATATTCAAGCAGTATTCCTTTATAATTTCTTAAAATATGGTGGGGGGATTTTTCGTGAATTTCAAATAGCCCAGTTATTCTTACATTATCTCTCCTCTATCTGTTTTTCAAGTCAGTTGTTTTTCTAATGATATAGTTTGTATTTCATCCTATTTTTCATTCTTTTGACTTTAGTTTATTATTTTTTGATGTCTCATGGAGTTATTAGCTTCCAGATGCCTAATTCTAATTTTTAAGCAGCTGTTTTCTTCAGTGAATTTTTGTATTTTTTCCATTTGTACCAGTTCTGCTTTTAAAGGAGATATTTTCATTAGACAAGTTTTGTATTGCTTTTTATCATTTGACCAATTCTGGTTTTTAAGGCATTCTTTCCTGCTGCAACTTTTTGTATTTCTTTTACTAAACTGTTAATTTTCTTTCTATAACTTTCTTGCAATTTTCTTATTTTTCCCCCCTCCAATTTTTTTTTACTTCTCTTATTTGACTTGAAAAGTCATTCTTTTTCTATTAAAAAAAATCTTTTGCTCTTCTAGGAATTCTTGTCAGACTTGTGTCTGATGTGCATCTTTCTTTGAGGCTTTGCATGTAGATATTTTCACGTTTTTGTTCTTCGAGTTGTCTTGAGTTTTCCTATCACCATAGTAGATTTTTATAATTAAGTTCTTTTGTTTTGTTTTTTGCTCATTTTCCAAGACCATTTCTTGACTTTGAGCCTTACTCAAGTTGAGTTCTGCTTACCTTGTCAGAGAAGAGGTGACTGTTCTCAGTTTTTTCACCCTGCTGTTTTTACATTTAATTCTGGGGGGGTTTGTAGGTTTTAAATGCTTCTAAGGTGGTGTGATCAAGGGATAGGTGTGGTCACTGCTCTCCTGATCTGTGTTCTGTTTCTTACCCAGGAAGAGGGCCCTGCTACTATTCAACTAGACGCACTAGTGCGCTCCTCTCTCCATCTTAGAATGGGGACCATGGCTATTGCTCACTTAAAACCACACATGCTGACACTCCTCTCTACCCTGGAGCTGAGACCAGGAACTAGGACCCCTACTTTCTCTTTGCTCTAGAACTTCAGCCTGGAATTGACAGGATGTGGTGCTTGGTTCTGGTCCAGGGCCTGCACAGAGATCCCCTTTACTTTCTCTCATTTACCTCCTCTGTGTGGTGCTGCCATAGCCGATGGTGCTGCCACGTTGTGCTCCAGGCCTGCCCCAACCCATGTCACAGATCTCTCTCTTTGACCTTCTAAGTTGTCTTACGATGGAAAAATACCTCACCCTGACCTTTTGTTGGCTATGTTGCTCCACAATTTGATTTGACACTTGATTACTTTAAAATTGTTGGAGGGGAATGTTGCAAGAGTTTGATTGCAATGT
This sequence comes from Potorous gilbertii, assembly GCA_028658325.1. Taxonomy (NCBI): domain Eukaryota; kingdom Metazoa; phylum Chordata; class Mammalia; order Diprotodontia; family Potoroidae; genus Potorous; species Potorous gilbertii. The sequence continues at coordinate 175,672,534 of CM053772.1, read as the reverse complement.
TCTGCTATCTTGACTTCAGAAGCAGAGAATGAGATTCTAAACAGAATGTCCCCTTTTTTGGTTTTTATCCCATCTTTTGCAGGATAAAATTATTGTTTAGGCAAGTCTTAGGAACTTAGTAGCTGTTCTGCTTTTAGCACAGGGAGTGCCACAGTAGTCTGCATAATTAAAGTCCTTCATCACTACTTTATCATGCCCCTAATACCAGGTTTGTTATCCTTTTCTTAAACTTTGCATGTCTTTTTTCCTACTATAGACTATAATCTGTAGTATATTCCACTTAGAAAAATCATTTTTTCCTCTTCATAAACCTTTAATTATTTTCCACAAGGTTTCTCTGCTTTTGTTCTTTAGTATACCTTCTTAATCCACAGTGCTACTTCGCCATTATTTTTCTTTTGAATTAAGTGTACTCATTTAGTTATGGGTTTATCCTACCAAGGATTCTGTGATAACTGTGCAGTCAAATTTGTCTCCTATCATTAGGACCTCTAGTTCATCTTGGTTGTTGCCTGGCTTTGGAAGTTTGTGTTTAGACATTTGAAGTCATGGATTTTATTTCTACATTCTTTCTTAGGTTTTTTTTTCTCTTATGAACTTCTCATTGTCTTGTCGGCTATTCTTTCGTCATTGTAGCCATGCTCTGTTGTTTTCAGATTGGGAGATATACATAGCTAGTCTTCCTTCTCCCTTTTACTTTGAATTCATTTTGATTAAATTTGCAAGACATCTCACAAATACATTCTTGGTTGTCTTTGTTAGATATACTTCATTTGAGTCTTTCATCCCTGTTTTTAAGCTGTAGCTCAAAAGTTCAAATTTCACTTTTAGATACCACTTTCTTAAACAGCTATTTACTTCCCCAATAATTTTTCTCTTCTTCATTCTATGCCTTCAGTGGGCAACCATAAAGAAAACACAATCTATAGCCCTGTAGTTGTTAGGGTTTTTTTTCCCAACACATTATAATCATTGATAATACCTTTTATTTTCCTTCTGGCAGTATAATTTATTCCCACATGAATCTCAGATGTTCTTAGGTAAAATTTTTTGTCTTGGATACATGGACCGGTAATACAATATGCTTATGTACTATTGTTATTAGGTTGACATATTTCTACTTCAGCACTGCTAAACAGAGAATCACCAACTATTATGGCTCCTTTTCTTCTAGCCTTTAATGGATAACTTATTATCTGATAGCTTCTGGAGCTCTCCCATATCATTCTGTGGAAGACAAGAAACTTTTTTCTTCTTATATTGCCCAGCTTTCCCCTCTTCAGGAAAATTTTCCTTATATTTATGTACATGACACTGATTAAGCACATAATAAATCTTTGTTAACTTGACTTAAGCTATAACTATAGCTATTATTTTCCTTCCTTTTCTCTTCAGTGTAACATGCTTCTAACTCATTCTCAAAAAGGTCATAGTTCTTTCAACTAAGATGCCCCTTTTCCTATTGAAGTCATACTTTTGGGTCCTTTCCTTACCAACTTTATTGTCCTTAAAAACCTGGAGTGTGGAGAAATGTTCTTTTTGTCCTTTCACATTTTTCTCCAGGAGAGAGATTGGACTATAAACTTGGTACACAGTTAACAATGTTTGAATGGCTGGAAACCCACAAAGTTGTCATTAATGGTTTAGTTTTTAGAGGGAGATTTCTTGTGGAGAACTCCAGGGATCTGCTCTTGTCCCTCTGCTCTTTAAAATTTTTATCAGTGCTTTAGATAAAATCATAGAGGACATACTTATTAAATTTGTAAATGATAAAAGATAGAAGAGGTAAGTAACAAGTGGAATGTCAGAATTGTCATTCAAAAAGATCTTGACAGGCTAGAACACAACGTTGAGCTGAATTTAAGAAGATTAAATTCAGGTGGGATATACACAAAGTCTTACATTTTGATTCAAGAAATCACCTTTGCTTGTTCAAGATATGGGGACCTGGTTAGTCACCTATTCCTGTGACAAAAGTCTTGGAAATCTTACTTGACAAGTAATGTAGTATATCAACAGTTTGATGTGGAACTAAAGGAATTTGCAGTTTAAGAATTTAAGTGCAGTTTAAGAAGAATAAAGAGAAGCATATTGCCTATTCATTTGACAAGTACTTATTAAATGGCTACTACGGGCTAGTCAGTGTTAGCAGTTGGTGATAACAAAGACAAAACTATTGGGATTTTTTTTTTCAGTAAGTTCTTGTGTTATTACAAAGTTCCAAGTCTACCAGAAAAAATCCCAGTGACGATTTTCTAAGGCAAAATGCCTTCCACACAGAGAAAGAAATATGGAAGTCATTCGCAGAATGTCGCAGATCATGTTTGTGTGTGTGG
>CM053772.1:175635334-175669698 GCA_028658325.1 Potorous gilbertii | reverse complement strand
CTGCCTTCCCAAAGGGAATGGGTGGGGAGGGAGGGATGGGGAGAAGCTGGAACTTAAAGTTTTAGGACCAACTGTTGAATATTGTTCTTGCTACTAGGAAATAAGAAATACAGGTAATGGGGAGTAGAAAGTTATCTGGCCCTACAGCACAAAAGAGAAGATGGGGTAAGGGAAGGAAGGGATGATAGAAGAGAGGGCAGATTGGTGATATTGGTAATTAGAATGTCCAGTGTATTGGGGAGTGAGGAGGGCACAAATGGGGAGAAAATTTTGGAACCCAAAATCTTGTGAAAATGAATGTAAAAAGTTAAATAAATTTATTTAAAAAAAAAAAATAAACAATAAAAACATCTGCAAGATGATTCCCGTGTATAAAATATTTAATCAAATTACAGGTATGGCTTCTCAGATAAAAAAAAATAGTACATTATGAGTTTCAAGAATTTCAAGCTGAAATTCTACATTATATTGGAAATAAATCCAAATTTAAAAAATCATGATATCTGATACACTAGGCCCATTCAACAAAATTAAAAAAAAAAAAAGACCTGGGAATTTAAGCTTTGCACTCAGATCTTGTCCATTTATTTGGGTCCTCCCCAACAACAACAATAAAAAATTATTCTGAATTTACTTTGACTATATTTATGTTGAGTTATCTTTGTCCATATTATCTATATCTACACTTAGCAGAATCAAAGTCCCTATCTCATTTTTGTCACTAGACTTCCAAAATGTGGGCACATTACCTTGCGCTGTGTAGGCCTTTAATAAGTCCTTAATGAATGAAGTACAAACTCTTCTGACCTGCAATCAACAATCTGGCATCAATCTGCCTCTCCAGCTTTATATCATAAAACTCCAACAAAACAAATTTATTTTTTTCTCCCAATATGCCGTGTGTCCTCCTGTCTCCTGTACTTTGCTTACACTGTTCCCTAGGGTCTTAATTCTCTCCCTAGTCTTCTTAACTGCTAAAATTCTACCCATCTTTAAAAGTCCAATTCAAATGTCCACCATGGAAAGAATACTATTAAATAGTTTTTTAAAAGAATAAGAAAAAAAACATGCTACTTTTAAAATTTGTGTATTGTACAAAAGATTTGGTTGTCAAGTTGAAAAGAGAAGGTCTGGGCATGTCATAGAGTATAACACTCTTAATATATATTATTTTTACTCATTATCTCGAAATGAAAATCCCCTTATCTCTCCTGCTTCCTATTACACAAATCCTGTACCACCTATACTACTCAACAGGGCCTACCCCTCCAAAGTAGTTCATTCCAAAGAATATCTGCCTATAACTCTTCAAATTATCTTTTTAATATTTCTCTTTTTTCCCCCCGACACTATCCTAACTTAAGAGAGGCTCATATGATCAAAAAATCATAGATTTAGGTCTTCTAGTCCAAGACCCACACTTCATGGATGAGGAAACTGAGGTCTAGTAAGATTAAGTGATGCCCAAGGTCACAATGGCAGATAGTGGCAGATCTGACTCCACATTCAGTATGATTTCTCCTGATACATGCTGCTTCCGGTCGGTCTCTGCCTCAAGTCTCTTCCCTTCCAGTCCATCCTCCACTCAAATATCATCCTAAAACAGAGGTCTGACCACATCATGCCCCTATCCAATGAACTTCAGTGGCTCCCTCTTATCTCCAGGATCAAATATGTAATCTTTTTAGATTTTAAAGCCCATTCCTACCTTTTGAGTGTTCTTCTACTTTACTTTCTTCCATGTATTCTGATCCAATAGAACTGGCCTCCTGACTGTTCCTCTTACAAGTTACTCCATCTCCCACACATTTTCACTGGCTATCTCTCATGCCTAAATGTGCTGCTTCCTGGCCTGCCTGGTTTCCTTCAAGTCTTGATTAAAATCCAACTTTCTGTAAGAAGTCTTTCCCCACTCCTACTTCTTTCACCCACCCCACTAATGCTCATGGGACCCCCTGAGAATATCTCCAATTTATCTTATTTATTATTTTTGTACATGGTTGTTTCTATGCTGTTCCTCCCCATCATTAGACTGTGAGATCCTTGAGGACAGGGACTGGTTTTAGCCTCTCTTTGTATAGCTAGCACTCAGCACTGTGCCTGGCACAAAGTAGGTGCTTAATAAATACTCCAGGACTAGCTGGCATGACTTGCTTTGCCTCTCACCTTAAACCTAGATTATCACGACAATCTAAATATCATATTCACCCAAATCCATCCTGTATAACACTACATGCTACTTTCAACTCCCCTGTTTAATAACTTTCAATACCATCTTGTTACTTCTAAGATAAAATCACTAGTTTTAAAATTCATGGCTTTCCATAAAACCTACTTTTCCAACCTTATTTCCTACTTTCAACACATTCTTTCCATACCATCCAATAAATCCATTCTTTTTTACACAAATTCACAACATAATTCCCAATCCTTTGCTCATAACATCCCAAGAACTTTTAAAGACTACCTTTATCCTTCAAGGTCCAATTCAAGACAGTTCTCCAGCAAAATTTTCTTCATCAAACCAGTGATATTTTGATGAACTAACCTCTAAAAGCAGTTATGGTCTATGCCATGCATCTAGTAGTTAATTATATAATGCTCATTTGAATCTTGTTCCCCCAAACAAACTGTAAACAAGACACACTTCTCGTTATGTCACAGAGCATTTCTAGTACAGTAACATACCTTAACTGGTACTCACTAAATACCTACTGAATAAACATCTAGAGTGGGCCACTAATCATTCCCTATTGCAACCAGGTAGTAACTACTGCCTCAAAAATCCTTCTTTACTCATAGCCCTTTCCTCTCTTCTAAACAGCAAAAGGTCCTCAGAAAAGTATAAATATGTTTAAATGTCTAGGAGAATGCCATGTGTTGTCTTGAAACCAAATATTCACTAATCTTAATGCATTCAACATTTTTCAACACATAAAAGAAAAGTTTTCTACTAAGTCCATGTCATGCAACCCAGAAAGCATGGTCTGTCAATAACTGCTAACTGGCAATTCAATAATAAATGACATAGAACTTGGATTAAAACCTGAGTTTAAATCACTACTCTGAGCTTTGTCAACTTTCATACACTATATCCATGAAAGCAAGTACTAAATCATTTCCTCTTCCAGGGCCTCAGTTTTTTTCTTTTTTTTTCTGTAAAAGGAACAGGATATAACAATCACTAAAATCCTCTAGCTCTAAATCAATAATCTAAGATTCTTCCAGGTGATTTTTTTAAAAAATCCAAATGCAACACAGAAACACAGTGTAATAAACAACTAACACTGATGTAGCAATTTGGAGTTTGGAAAATGTTTTGTCCAAGCCTTTCTTCCACCTAGAATCCCTAGCTTCCTGCAAAAACCCTGGCCCAGTCCAGTGCCTTGCAAAGTCTCTTCTGATCCCCTCCACTACTAAGCATCTTCCCTGTTCCCCCAAACTGTGTGTATAAATTTTTCTGCAATAGTGAGTAAGCTTCTTGAAAGGCAAAGGCTATGTAATTTTTATCTACACTTAGTGCAGTAGTAAGCGCTCAAATGCTTCCTGAATAAATAAATAAATGCATTTATTCACTTGAGTATCAATCACAACATCCCGGTGAGGTGCGAATTACCAGAATTGCTACCCCTGCTTCACAGATGAAAGGCAAAAAGGCTGGTCCGTGGTCACAGCTCTAGCCAGCGTCAGTGGCTGGATCTGAAATCAGGGCTTGCTTCCAAGGCCAGCGCACCGCCCTCTAGGCCAGGGGAGGCAGAGAACTGCGGTGCCAATTCTGCCACGCACTGGGTGTCAGTCACCGCTCCTCCCTAGCCTCAGTTTCCTCCTCTGTAAAAAAGGGAAAATGGACTACATGATCCATAAGGTGGCCTGCAGTTCTAAATCCACGTCCTAGGTTCCTCCCGGATGACAAAGAAAATGAACCTAACTGCAGGAATCGGAGTACACAGTGCGCTAGTGCCCCCCGCTAAGAAGGGGCACCGGATTTGGACCCACTTCCAGCGCACACGGCTACCTGTCACCTGTGACCCCAGACAGAGCAAGTCACTACTCTCCGTCTGGGCCTCCGTCGCCTTGTCTGTAAAAGGAGGGCGCCCAAAGGCCCTCGGATCCCCTCTGAGACCTGGTCCGCACGGTCGAGGCCGGACCCTGCTCCGCAGGGGGCACTGGAGAAGCCACACCCCTGGACACCCCAACCCCGGAACCCGGAGGCTTACTTTGGTCTCTCAGAAAGTCGAGCTCTGTGGCCATTCCGTGCAGTTTTAGCTGCCTCTTTCTCCCCCTGTCCAATCACAACGCCACTTGAGACCGACCAGAACAAGGAAAAAAGAAAAAAGAAAAAGAAGAGAGCAACAGCGAGAGCGCGCGAGATGACACAGCGGGGAGGCTCGGGGAGAGGCCTCGCTCTCGTTCGCCGAGCTTCGGCTCCTGCCCGGCCAGGCCCGCACGTCCCTCCCGACGAGGCTGGGCAGGGGCTAACCTAGGTGGGCGCGGGAACAAGGCCCGAGTCCCAAGCTCCGGGCGCACCGATGGGCCCCCAGCAGAGAAGGATCAGGCCGCAGCCAGGGCCCCCGCCCGTCTGCCCCGCGCCACTTCAAAACCGGCGACGGGATCCGCTCCTTGGAGACGGCGTCGCCGCACTTGCGTCATCACGCCGGCGCCGGCGTGACCCCCTGCGAGGTCGCTCAGCTCCGCCCCCTGGCCCCAGCACCCAGCGGGCTGGAGAAGGGGGCGGGGCAGAAAGCGACGCTCTCATTGGGTGAGAGGGAGAAGGCGGGAGTTCCGCGCTGGCGTGACGCCCCCTGCGAGGTCGCTCAGCTCCGCCCCCTGGCCCCAGCACCCAGCGGGCTGGAGAAGGGGGCGGGGCAGAAAGGGACGCTCTCATTGGGTGAGAGGGAGAAGGCGGGAGTTCCGCGCCGGCGTGACCCCCTGCGAGGTCGCTCAGCTCCGCCCCCTGGCCCCAGCACCCAGCGGGCTAGAGAAGGGGGCGGGGCAGAAAGCGACGCTCTCATTGGACCTTAACCCACGGAGGTGAGAGGGAGAAGGAGGGAGTTCTGCGGGTCAGAAGGACCACCTTCCTCCGAGTGGAAGGCTGTTGAATTCAATTATTTTAAAAATACGTTTTTACGGCTGTGATGCATTTATATCTCTTTAATTTCCCCTCGGATCTCTCCCCCTCTCATATTAGAAAGATTATTTTTAAATTTAAAAAAAATCGCCAAAACTGATCAATATGTCGAAAAAAAATCTAAAAATATATCCCCTATTCCACATTATTGGACCTCTATCTCTACCAAGGAATTAGGGAGGTGTCTTATGTAATTTCTTTGGAACCCTGCCTCTTACACTAGTTGTTATTTCTCCATTACATTAGGCGACGATCAATCAATAAACAAGCATTTGCGTGCCAGGCACTGTGCCAAGTGCCGGGAATACAAAGAGAGGAAAAAAAATCACTGTCCCTGCCATAAGGAGCCTACATTCTAATAGGGAGCCAACATGCAATCAATTTATATTGATTTATTTATATATCATATATATTTTATATATTTATAATTTAATATATAATTTGTAATTACGTATTTTATATTTATATTGCTTTACATATAAATTGTATACGATATATAATTTATGTATATAATATGTATATTATATATAATCACATATATTTGTTTCATATATGTAAATGTAATATGTTATATTATTTATGTAATATGTAATTATATAATATGTAGTATATAAAATTATCAAATTTATAATATATGTGTATATATAATTTATAATTTAAATGGAAAGTAATCTGAAGAAGCAAAAATACTAATATCTGGGGGACTGGAAAAGGCCTGCTGCAAAAGGTCGGGGTTGGGGCTGAGAACCCAAGAGAGAAGAGAACCTTACAGGCATGAGGGACAGCCACTACAAAGGAACGGTCTGCAAGTGTTACATTCAGTCCCCAAAGTAAAGAGGGAGTCATGGGAAGGTATTGGAAGGGGGCAGAGGGGATGCCCAGGGGAGGGGTGTCACTGGATCACACTGCACTTGAAACTGAGTGCGGTAGGAATTGAAATGGAGAGAGATTTGAAGCAGGGAAACCAACCAGAAGGCTTTTGCAGGAGTTCAGAAGTGAGGTGGTGAGGGTCTAAGTACTGGGGCAGATGTAAGAATTAAGAGGACATACACTAGAGCTATTGTAAAGTTAGAAACAAGGCTTGGCAACGGAAAACATCCGCCAGGGAGAATAACTCTTTTGAAGCAGATAAATGGTATTGTGACTAGAATGCTGGATTAGATAATGAATAGAACGTAAATAGAAGGAACTGAGTTCAAATTTTGCCCCAGACTCTTAGTAGCTATGGGGACCTTGGGCACTTAACCTCTCTCAGCCTCAGTTTTCTCATCTGTAAAATGGAAATAATAATAGCATCTATTTCCCAAGGTTGTTGAGGAGCAAATGAAACATATGTACAGGTCTTTGAAAATCTTAAATTTCTGTATAAACTATAATGAGGGAAAGGACAACGAAGCTACAAGCATGGGTGAGTGTTAGGATGATGACACTGCCACTGCCCTGGTGTATGCCCCCATCTGGTATCTGGACTATTATAATATCCTGCTGGTTGGTCTACTTGCCACAAGCATCTCCCCACTCTAGTCTATCATCCATTCAGTCCCCAAAGTGATTTTCCCACAATGTAGATCCAATGATATCAATCTCCAGCCCCACTCCCAACCCCACTCCATAAGTTCTAGTGGTTTCTTATCACATCCAGGATCAAATACAAAATTCTCTGGTGTTCAAAGCCTTCATAACCTATCTTCCTCTTACAGGAATGGTTGTTGGGGACACTTAACTGAGTACTCATTCTCCCTCTCAACCATCAAGGAGAGAGGGATAGAATCTTTCCCAACCACATTTCCACCCTCTGTGGTCAAGAGGAGAAAGACCTTCCCTCTTAGACATTGCCCTTTCCTCTGTCCCCTCCTTCCCTGTGTCCTCTTCTTGAAGCCTGAGGTGGTACACAGTTGTTTAGCCCCAGACCAGGCATCAGCAAGTATTATGGAAATATACTCATTCCTTCAAAGGAAAAAAAAAAGAACTAGTGGTGAAATTCTCATTTATCATTTAAAAACTTTGTGGTTCTTAGCATCTTCAGCCTCCTCCCCACCCCCACCCCCACTTAGTAATGGTGCAAGAGTGAGAAGATATCCAATAAATTGGAGGGACTTGGCAGAGAACATGGACAAATTTTGACTAAGCTTCCAGAGGGAACTTCTGGAAGGAGTACCCACATTGATTAACACATAGCTACATTGAAGATGCACTCACCTCACAAGGCTTTTCAGGTAGATTTTAGATTTAGGCAACTTTTCAGGTTTTAGGACACTTTCATATAAATCTGAAACTTCAGTTAATTTCTGAGGCAGAATTGAACAGACAGGAAACCATAACCTGAAACAATTTATGAAAATGTTTGACTAACCAATAGTTTTATTGACTCTGATATGCAGAGAGGCATCTTTAGGTACTATAATAGAAAGCTTGAAAACAAAACCTGTGTTTGTATCCAGTGTCCAGCTTGTATGACTCTGGACAAGTCACTTTTTAAACCTTTTTCAGCTTTGGTCTCCTCATATAAAATGTAAAATGGTTATATTACTAACTTGCCTACCATACCTTTCACTGATGCATAATTTTGAGTTATTATTGATGCTTTTTAGTTTCCTGCTAGAAATTTCTACAGTAGCTATTTCCTATGTACATCTTAATTCTTCCTGAAAAACAGATTTTGAAGTTTTCTTGTGTCTATTAATTTGGGTATAATCCACATATAAACCATAAGTTGTGTTTCAAAGAAATTAGAATCATGTATGAGTATTCAAGTAATCAAGTAATGAGTATTGAGTGATTCTCTATGTACCTTGACCTGTGGTAGGCACTGTGGGATTCAGAAGACATCAGTCAGTCAAAAAACAATCTTTCAGGACCTACTAAGCCCCAGACACTGTACTAAGTACCGGGAATGCAAGTACCAAAAAGAAAGCCTTCTCTTAAGCTTATAAGGGTGATGACAAGACATTGAGTTTTAAAGGGGGTACTTGGCAGGGGCAGCTAGGTGGTGCAGTGGATAAAAGCCCTAGGCCTACAGTCAGGAAGACTCATCTTCCTGAGTTCAAATCTGACTTCAGACACTTACTAGCTGTGTGAGTCTGGGAAAGTCACTTAACTCTGTTTGCCTCAATTTCCTCATCTGTAAAATGAGCTAGGCAAGAAAATGACAAACTACTCCAGTATCTTTGCCAAGAAAACCTCAAATGGGGTCTCAAAGAATCAGACACAATTGAACAACAATCCTTGGTGCAAGGGGAGAAGGGGAAGGAGAAATTCTAAGGAATGCAGTCCAGTTGAGAATGAAGAGATATTTGACTTGGATACCCTCGTTTTAAACCAACGTGGTGGAAGGAGCCTCTGAACTCTGCTCTCCAATCAGAGGCAGCTGGTACTGATGAGGTATGAGTTCTAGGGATGATGTGACCTTGCGGGGTGAAGAGGTTCCTGGGGCATGATGGAAAAGACCAAATGAGCAAAACCAAGTGGGAAGAGTCATAAAGAAGTATAAAATAAAGTACCTGTCCACAAGGACAAATGGAAAAGTGAGATGTATGAATTAAAGAATAAAACACTATAATAAATTGCTAAATGATGCAGAAGAGAAATTCTAAAAGAGAGAAAGAATTCTAATGCTTGACTAATGACCAAGCAAATTATGGCATATGAACATAATAGGCTACTACTGTACCATAAAGAATGAAAACATGAGAAAATCAAAGAGATGTGGGAAAACTTGCTTAAAGTGATGCAGAGTAGAGAAAGCAGTCAAAAACATTATACACAGTGACGACAACAATGCTAATAAAGTTAACCTGGAGAGGCAACCCAAGACTGGCGGATCAAGTAGTGTGGTCAGTCAGTATCATCACCTCAACACTAAAGATCACATTTCTTCTTTCTGTTATTCAATAAATTAAATAGTTCAGGGATAAAGTGTGTCTGCTGTGTCAAAATAAAATGTATCAATTCATTTTTTAAAAGAAAAGATTAAAAACAGAAATAAAAGAAAAGAGATTGTTATAGCATGAAGCTGAGAAAATCTTCATAGGTGGGGTCTGAATTGTATTTCAGTGGTTATGCCATTGACAGAAAACACTGGCTCATCCAGAAAGAGAACTGGTTTGAGGAGAAGGAGAATAAAGCATAAAATCCTACACTCAGAGTTGGAAAAAAATCTCAGTGGCCATTTTCTCCAACCTGTACCTAAGAAAAAATATACAACATGCTCAAAAAATAATCATGCTCCTTTACTTTAAGACCTCTAGTGAAGAAGAAGACACAACCTCTTAAGGCAGCCCTTTCCACTTTTGGACAGTTCCAGTTGTCAGGAAGTTTTTCCTGAAGTCAAGCCTAACTTTGCTTTTTTGCAACTTCTGCCTATTGAGTGTGAGTCTAGAAGGTGAGTTTTTAATGATAGAACACAGAAGCAGGGATGTCCTGTTAGAAATATGGTCCTGGAATTCAAGGGGTATGTATCTGAATTATTGAAATTAAATTAAAAGATATTCAAAGTATTAACAAGAGTGTCTTTAGATCATTTTGCACAGCAAATGAAAGTATTTCTCTTCTCAGCTGATACAGCTTTCATGTCCATTTGTTTCAAATAAAGATTTATGACAGTCAGCTTGGCATTAAACAAATAACTGCAAATGTACATTCATTGCCATTCTTTTCATTTACAGAAAAATGAAATGAGACATTTTCCTCTGATTGAAATTAAATGGTTTTTGTTTACATTTTGACATAACTGGAAATAAATCATAGGTGTTCTATATATGAGTGAAATGAGTTTCTGGAATTGCAATTCTATCATTGGACTTAAATTTTTTAGCTTTGTGATCATGAATCATATAGTACATCCAAACAGATCATTTTGTTTTGCTTGCCCATTTTTACTGGTCTGTATTTAAATGGCACATATTTTAGTATGTGTAGTAGGGGATAGAATTCATATCTATCCCTACTCTACATTTACTCTTTAAATTTTTTAGAAGCACCTTAACAGTACAGATCCTGTCTTATCTTATGTCCCTACTATAGTGATTTGCACAAGGTAGATTTGTTGTGTTGTACTGTATTTTTAGCATTGGTTGTCTCACTATCCACTCTTGACATCTTTGCTATTTGCCCTGCTGTGGATTCTTTTCTTAATAAATGCATTGTCATTAAATGTGATATGTGATCTACTATTAAAGTATTTCTCACTCTTCAGATTATTTTCATTAAACTGGAATTTCTTTTCACTTCAACACTTCTGACTGTCTTCTTCGATTTTTGTATAGTTGCAAGGATTGAGTTGTTTGATTCTACATTATCAACAAAATGTAGTAAATCATTTTTTTAATCTCATTTAAAATTTTACTAAAAATAGATTTTTTTCCCACCAGTTGATTGTGAAACTAGGTCTTCACAAGGTCACATATATGGTTTTAACAAATCAAAATAATTTAAAATGACTTTATCATTGCTTCTGTGTGATAGAAGACATAAATTCACAAATTATATTTCCTAGTAATATATTCTTAGAAGAGCATTACACTTATTTTTATTAAATGGAATGTTTAGACTTATATGATCTAATCAGTTCTTCATCTTGAGATTTGTGCTTTCTAGTACCAATCTTTAAGTTTTCCAAAGCTTTTATAGTGTGTTTGATTAATTTTTCTGATTTCTGAATGTTAGTTGTTCTTGATTGCAGTGGAGGTGAAAGTAATGGAAATTCTTTAAGAAAGTCAGTCTTTAAAAGCATGGTCTTACAAGAAATTAATGTTACCTAATCTCTTCACCAACCCAGAATAAGATGAATGAAATAAATGTATTTAAGTATGAAAAATACATATATAATGCAGGGTATATGTGCCATACAGCAGCAGCAACTTGTAAACTATATGCCATTCATCTTGTTCCCAGGTGATTAATTTTTAATAATTTTAATTTCAAGGTTTTTAAATACACTTTCTAGCTCAGTTTGATTTTTTTCTTAGATTGGTGATTAGGATACATTTTATTCGTAAATATTTTAAGATGATGTAAGACAACTAAACACTAGCACACAGGGGGTCTGCTAGCACAAGTTCACTCTTCACCTGTTCAGACAGGAAGGACAGGAATACAGCTTTGGAGGAGTTAATAATTTTATTTTATACTAGTCTAGTGTTCTCAAAAGGGTTAATGATAATAGGAGCACCAACTCCTACAGCATTCCCTACATTATCCTTCTTATAGAGGCTGGCATAAAGTGGGGGGGCAATTACCCCTATGTCTTTATGGGGTTAATCAAGATAGGTACAGCTTGTGTACTCCCCTAAATCCCCCCAAGCCACAATGGGGGGCCGGTTGAGGCAAACACAGATTCCTCCCAGCCTTGATGGGGGCTGGACAAGGCACATACAGCATTCCAGCTTGTGCATTCAACCCTAATGGCTCCCTACTCCCTGACCACTGCCTATTTCCTTTATAGGGCAACAGACAAAGAAGACATATTGCCAGCAATAGCCTCACAAGTTTACATTATCTCACCATTATATCTCACTGTGCAGTCACAGTGGACATTTATAATTTCGAGCACAATGTTTATATTATCTATCATTATATAACACTGTGCAAGCATGGGTGGAGATGTTTTGAACCATGATCATGAGAACTCATATCTAACACCTGAGAACAAGAGATTTCTATGGCTATGGATCCTGGGAACTAGACTATAAAAAAGAATAATAAAAATTTACTTTACACACACTAAAATCCACCTTATTTATAGATGACTAATTTGTTTTATTTCAGATATTGAATCCTTAAGTAAAAATTGCAATTAATGATTTAAAGAGTGACAAATGATAATTTTAGGAAAATTTTCTAACTTTGTGGCTACTCCAGAATTTGTTCCCGACATTATATTAGCAAAGAACAAAATGCAATTGTTAGCTTTCAAATGGTCAAGTTATTTATTATCAGAGCCACTATCACTCAAAGTAGGTAATAATGTATTGAAAAAGCTCTTTGTTACGGTTGAAGCCAACTCTTTTAGAGTAACAAATAACATTACCAATGGAGTGGTTGATTAAATTGTGCACTGGTTGTATTTAACAACCAGCTCACAAAATTCTCAAAATTTAACAATAAACTCTTGAGAGTTATGAACTTGTTCCATCATTGCTTCTCCCCTCCCTGTCTAGCTGCAGACTGTGTTTCTGTTTCACTGTTTGTACCCCTCACTTTTTCACCTCTGTAGGAAAAGTAATCAAATCAATATTACTACTGCTTGATTTTATCAGTCTGTCAATCCTTTTCGTGTCCAGACCCCGTGAAGTTTCCCAGGTCAAATCAAATTAAGCACAAACTCCACTCTGGTGGTGCCCTTCCCTCAATTCTTGTAGGTTTCAGTTTTGCAACCATACTCCCCCTGGAACCCAAAGACTGGTTTCCTGGAAGCTGCCCAGCAAGTCATGGGAATAAGGCCACCAGATTGTTAGTCGGCATTATTTATGGTCCCAACTACGATACTATCTGATTATCTTCAAACCTCCAACTTTTGTTCCTGATTAATGAAAACATTCTTGGCAAATGCTTTCACTCAAGTCCATCATTTAAGCCTCTTCTCAACATTTCTATGACTCCCTTGCTTACTTCCACTCCCCTATATTCATCTCCCCCATTAGAATGTAAGATCCTTGAGAGCAGGGACTGGTTCACTTTTGTATTTGTACCTACCAGCTCCCAGTATAGTACCTGGCATAGAATGGGCACTTAATACGTGCTCATTCATTCATTCATTGTTACTATGTTGGAATGACAGTGATAAATGTTCAGTGACACATGCTTTGTGAAACCCTAAAAGCAACACAATAATAATTCTAGCAATAGTAACTTAATGCATATATATACATATACATATATATACATATATACATATATGGGAAGCTAGCCGTTGCTTTGGATAGAACAAAAACCCATCTTCCTGAATTCAAATCTGATTTCAGACACTTACTAGCTGTGTGATCCTGGGCATGTCATTTAAACCTGCTTGCCTCAGTTTCCTCATCTGTAAAATGAGCTAGAGAAGGAAATAGCAAACTACTCCACTATCTTTGCTTCACTCAAAGAGGATGAAAAAGAGTCAGAAATGACTGAAAAATGACTGAATAACAACACATCTGCATAGGAAGTATGCTCTAGCCTACTATTCCAGAGCTAGCCCAGTCACATTCCCACCTCAGGATTTTAAAGGTAAGTGTTTGAAAGTTTTGGTTGGGGATAGCTCATCTCTGATGCTATCAGCTTTGACCCCCCCACTGATTGTGTTCCCTTTATTGTTGACCACAAGTGACTGGCACTCCATTTTTATTTAACCACTTAATATTTATCAGTTATCATAAAAGGATATTTAGTCTGAAGACAGACTCTGATTAGAGCCTTTTGAGGACACCTCCATTTTCAGATACAGCCACTTGAAAAGGTTTGTCCTAATCATATTATTAGCAAACCAAAGCTTACTTACAGACTATCTAAACCTGCTCCAATGACTCTTAAGGCACTACCATTATGAGTCAACACAACTCTCCAGAAGGCTCCCTAGACTCTCCCACATGGAGATATTTTGGACATATGCTAGTTCTTATTATAAATGTATATGTAGAATGCAAACTCCTTTTTTATTTTGTCTTGTTATTCATAGAAGTCATCACCTTGGAAGAGTTAATTTACTCCTTTGGGGGACTGACTGGACACAACTGCCTGGATATAAAGGTGAGTGAGTCAGTTCTTACCTCAACCCTCTCTATTTAGTTTGTTCCAAAGCCCCAGAACATGCTTCATTCTATCCGCTAATAACCAGGATCTCAGGGCTGAGCCTTTGCTAATATCTCGCTACCTGCCCAGTAACTCTGGTTACCCATTTTCTGTCCTCTTTTCCTACTCTTTCTTCAGGAAGCAATCAAATCATATTAGAATTGCTACTGTAAAGGGCTTGATGGGTCCCACTCTGGATTAAGGTGATTACCCAGAGTCAGAACAAAGTTATTTTCCCTCTCCATCACTCATCTACATGTAAAATATAAACTTCTTGAGTTTAGAGATGTCTTGATTTGTAAGTGAATTGGATTTAAGTGAGGCCAGGCTGCGCAGTCATCCATCTCACTGTCTCCTCTAGAGTCATTTGAGTCCAGTGACAAGACATAGGTCAGGACAACTGGGGATGGTCCCAAATGCACAATGACTTCATGGAAGCAACTGTCATATACTTGTAATTATGAAAAACTAGTGAATTTCAATTCTGTATGTCAATCTTTCAAGCAAACATGGGGTCTGGCACATAGTAGTTTACAAGTAGATGCTTACTGATTGATCGATTAATAAATGTTTGTTGAGTTGATTGGATTGGAGAGCACTTTAAGGTATGCAAAGAGCATTAGGTACATTCATTCAATCACTGTCAATATCTAGCATAAGGTTCCTGTGAATTTTGTTTGTTTGTTTGGGTTTTTTTGCAAAAAACTTTGGCAATTACTATAATTTTGGCAAACTAACATTTCAATCACATGGAAACTCTCTCCTCCAGTGAGGATGACAACCCAGCTACACCTTTGTTCTGTGTAATTCTCATAGAAATCTCGTAAATCTTCTCACTGTGCTTCAGGTTTTTTCACATTCCACAGGTGAAACACTCAAGGGTTCCTATGACAGAATTATTCCATCTCCTTTTTCAAAACTGTATATCCTTGATGATATTTATTAGGAATATTAGAACTCTCTTATAAATGATTTGAGAAATGAAAAACTTTTCACATCTTAGTTTCCTTCCCTGAAGAAAAAAAAAGGGTTAGATTTCATCATCTCTAAAGTTTCTCCAAATCCTAAAGTTTGATGAGTTTGATTCTGTTTTATCTTCCATCACATGCTATACAAGTATTGCAGATAGAAAATAAGACCCATTGTCTAGTTAATTCATATGAAATAAAGTTGGGATCTATGGTAAGGTTATACACATTTTTAAGCAGTGAAAGAGTTGAGGACAAACCAAACTAAATGTATTTCTATGGTGTTTGACCACATTTTTAAAAAATCTCTGGGTATACTTTCTTACTTATTCCACTGTTCATGTACACAGTTATATTTAGAACTGGAAGAGATAGAGTCCAAGGTATTTATTTGACAGATGAGTAGCCTGAGACCCAGAGAGGTTATGACTTGCTCAAAGTTACAATAGTAAGTGGTAGAGCTGAGATTTGAACTCATGGTCCTCTGACTCCAAATCCAGTCATCTTTGTACCACACCACCCATGTAATATCCATCTTAAGCAGTTCACAAACCAATCAATCAGTTATCATTTAATAAGTGCCTATTTTCTGTCAGGTACTGAGCTAGGTATGTTGGGTATATAAAGACAAAAATTAAACAGTCCAACTCACAAGGAACTTACATTCTATAGGGAAGATAACAAGTACATAAATAAATATATACAAATAAGTACAATGGAAACTTTTTGTAGGAGTGGGGAACATACTTGCTTAGGATGGGACAATCAGGAAAGGCTTCATATAGAAGGTGATGCTTGAAAGAAACTACAGATCCCAAGAGGTAGAGGTGAAGTGGGTGTGCATTATATATATAGAACATGGCCATTGCAAAAGCCTAGAGACAGGAAATGGGAGCTTTGAGTGTAAAAAACAGGAAGGTCAGTTTGATTGGACTGTGGTATGCTGAAAGGGGAAAAATATACAATAAGTTTGGAAAAGCAGATTGTGGCTCGGTTATAAAAGCCAAACAGAAAAGGTTATATTTTATTTTATCCTAGATGTAATAAGACACATTGGATTTTATTGAGTAGAGGAGTGACATGGTCAAAACTACATTTTAGGAAAATCACTTTGGGAGTTATGTACAGGGTGAAGTGAATACTTAACCATTCAGTGCCACAAGCAGTCTATAAGTTACAGATGTGAAATGTTAAATAAAGCCAGTTTTTGATTATAAGGTTTTGCGTGTGTGTATATGTATGTGTTTAAGGAGCAGGGAGATTTAAAGTAATGTAACAGAATTTTCAGCATGATTTATATAAACAGCTGACCATGAGTTACATTAAATGACGTTTGCTATTTATTGTGGGATAAAATCCAATTTTAGTGCACAAATGCAGAATTCCCTTTTTAATTACTAAATTTCCCTTAATCTCTTTTTTTCCTGCTAAATGATAAATTTATCTTTTTGCATGTTTTCTCACATTAGGTCTTTTAGGGGAAGAGATTGAAAGGTTTCTGATGGGTGGGAGGACTGAGTAGTTATTTAAAGTGTTACTTCTGGTTCCCAGGAAAAAGGAAATCAGCTGCTTTCGCTTCTGTTTTCCCAAGTCCCTCCCCTTGGGCTTGTCAAATTGCTGGGTGGAGCCTTCTCTTAGACCGAGAAGCTGAAGCAGCCTTTCAGGAAGGAAAAAGACGATTGGGGCCTGCAAAAAACTTCCAGCTGGTCTGTGCATTCTTTAGCTTTGAAATGCTCTCCTCATTCTGGCAGACTTGGGCACCCTGGGGCCATCTTGATGGCAGCGGATCCTTCTCTTTATTTTCAACGTTTATCCACACCAGCTCCTTTACTTCCTCTGTCTTTCCTCATACTCTGAGGCCTGATTTATTCCTTCTATGTCATAGCCAGTAAGTAATGTAAAGGAAAAGGAAGTATAGTCTAATGTAGCAAAAATGTTATATACGAGGGCATACGAAAGCCTTACCTCCCACCTCTGTTTAGGAAAAACATCTCATTCATAAATCCTTTGTTTTTCTTAGCTCTTGTTAGCCTTTCTCTTCAGTTCTAAATATTTCCTGAATTCTTTTTTCCAAGACATCTCCTATCTTTTTTTTCTTTCTTTTTCTGGTAGAGCAGTAATATAGTATTACAGGTCAGGCTCTGTCCCAGAGCAGAGGGCCCTGGCATAGCTGCAGGCCATTGGCAGCTGGAAACAACTGGGCCTGGAAGCCAGGGAGGCAGAATAATTGTTTAAAATAGCACCTTTCCGATGACTCCCAAGGTGAGGTCCCCCTGCCTCACTGTGTTTCATCCTTTCTCCCATGGCACCCTCGCCATTAATGAACGTATGCCAGTGTCTTGTTATCTCTAAACAAATGGGATGAAGTATACCATTGGAAAGGGGTGCTTTTTAATGGGAAAGACTTCTTTCTGTCAGAAGAGATCCTCTTCCCATGTCACTTTTCATGTATGTAACACACTAGTGATTGTATTCATGTCTGAATATCTAGGTCCTGAACTTTTGCAGTAACCTTGCTACAGAAAATTTAAGGTTCATATGAATAGAGGTGCATAGTTTCTAAAGCAAGTTTCAGAATTGTCATCTTGATTTTTAGTATTTCACTTTGTTCTCAATGGCAAAGTAGACCACAGGCTCTCTCTATTTAGAGCTGAGTGACCAGGAGGGCACCCAATTGAATTCCCTCATTTTTATAGGTGAAAGAAAGAATCAGTGAGGTTAACTGATTTGCCTAAAGTCCTAGCAGGTGGGGAATATGAACTCCCATGCTATGACTAAAATCTAGGATACTTTCCACTGTGTAAGAACAGAGACTGAATTCAAATTTAGAAAAACTCCGATTCAAGTCCCACCGAGAAATACATTTGTGGACACAGAGACCTTGGGCAAGTCACTTTTGCCTCTGTAAGCCTCAGTTCCTGAGGAAGCAGGGAAAGTAACATCCACAGAATTGTCTAAATTTCAAATGATAAAATCTATGAATTCTATAAATGACAGTTGTAATTCATTTTAACAGGTTGCAAGAGAATCTATTCATTTTAAGAAAACATATGTTTAACAAAAGTATGAAAATTAAACATTTTTTTTGGAGTAAATACAAATCTTCTAAAAGTCTTTATCCATTGTACTATAATTCAACTTTTTTCTCTCCACCCATATGTAAGTTTTATCTAAGACAGTTGGATTTTATTACATTAGTCGAGTGCTAAGGTCTTTTTAAAAAATGTATTGATGCTTTTTGTTTTTTATATCATTATCATTTCCAGATAGTGATACCTGTCCTTCAGTCTCTACTTCTGTTTTCTGTTTTCCCTTATAATCACGAAAACAGTTGAGCAAAACCAACTGATACAGGTGACCTAGTCAAGTCTGATGGTATATGTAACATTCCCTCCCCTAATTATCTAACAACTCTACCAAAGGAAGGGAAATGTTTGCTTATCTCTTTTTAGGGTCTGGGGCCGGTGATATCAATTACTTATTATTTTGGCTTCATTCTTTAATTGCACTCATGGTATATAAGGTTCCTTTGTTTCTACTTATTTGATTCTGCATTAATGCATGCTGGTCTTTCTATGTTTTCTGAATTCTTCATATTCCTCATTTCTTACGGGACAATACTATACTGCCCACAGTTTCTGTAGATATTCCCCAATCTAAGGACATTTGCTTTGCTTCTATTAGAGTTTCTGTTGTTGTTTTACTACCCTGTAAAGTGTTTCTGCAAATATTTTGGCATAGACAAGGTTTTATTACTCTCTGTACCTCCTTAGGGGATATGCCTTAAGAGAGATCTCTGGGTCAAATCAATGAATTATTCAATCAGCGAGTATGCCTACTGTAATAACTGGCATTTATTTAGTGCTGTAAAATTTACAAACTGTTTACAAATATTATCTCATTTAATTCCCCTAATAACCCTGGGAAGTAGGCGCTGCCTTTATCCCTATTTTACAGATGAGGGACCTGGAACAGATAGAAGTTAACGACTCAACCCAGTTCAAACACTTAGTAAGTGTCTGAGGCAGGATTTGAACTGAGATCTTCCTAGTTGGAAGGGCAGTGCTGTATCTACTGTGCCACATAGATCCCCTGTACGACGTGCCTCAAAATTGTTAGGTACTCAGGATAAACAAGATGAAAGCAAAAGAGTCTTTGACCTAAAGGATCTTACATTATGTATACATATGTGTGTATACAAACATATATGCATATATATAACATATCTAAGTAAGTACAGAATATATACAAATGAATACAAAGTGATTTCTGAGGTAGAGAACAGTAGATTTTAGGGAGATTAGGAAAGAGATAAGTGGAGGAGATCAAGGAGATTAGGTAGTACTTCAGCTGATCAACTGAGATAATATTTGTAAAGGGCTTATTACAGTGCATGGCACATAGTAGGCACCTTGGAATTCCATGTTTCCCCTTCCTTCCTTGGAAGGAAGCAAGGAATTCCATGAGCCATAAAGAGGAAGCACATTTCAGGCATGGAGAATAGATCACCTGTTCAAAGGGAGTTGGAGAATTGTTTATAACAGGCAGTCCAGTTTGGGTTGGAATGTAGAGGGTGTATACAGAGTAATAAAGTGCAATAAACCTGGAAAAACAGGCTGGAAGCAGCCTGTGGAGGCCTTTAAATGTGAAACAGTGTGCTTATATTTTATTCTAGAGAAAAAGGGAGTCACTGGACCTTCTTGAGTAGGGGAGTTACATTTTTCAGACCTGTTTTTTAGGAAAATTGCTTTGGCAGGTGTGTGGAAGATGGATTGGCAAAGAGAGATCAATTAGGAAGCAATTACAGTGGTCCAGGTTAGAAGTGATGAATTAGAATGATGCCCATATAATTAGAGTGAAGGCAACAGATATGATAGATGTGGAGGTAAAAACTGACCAAAATTAGCACACCAATTGAATATGGGGGGAGGAAAGGGGAAGAACACTCTTTCTGGTTGAGAACCTGAATGACTTAAAAAAAAAAAGCAGTTTTCTACAATGAAAGAGAGGACTTAAAAAGAGCTGTGGGTTTATGTATTGTTCATTGATTTTTTTTTTTGCAGAATTCCAAATTGTTCTCCAGAATAGTTGGTCCAATTCACCACTCCATCAATGAACTGACTATTATTAGTGTGTCTGCTAACATGGATTTTTTTCCATTTTTAGCCAAAAGTCACAATCCTCATTCATCTTCTTAATCAATTTGCTGAGAATGAGGTAAAACCTAAGACATTATATAGCAGGCAGCTGGTGGCATAATGGATCAAGCCCTTGGTCTGGCATCAGGAAGACCTGAGTTCAAATTCAGCCTCAAATACTTTTTAGCTGTGTGACCTGGGCAAATTACTCACCCCCTGTTTGCTTCAGTTTCCTTATCTGTAAAATGGGGCTAATAGTAGTACCTACTTTGCAAGGTTGTTAGGAAGCGCAAATGATATCCTATTTGTGGGGGGAAAGTGTTTAGCGAAGTGCCTGGCACATAGCAGGTACTATATAAATGCTTATTCCTTTCCTTTCTAATTTGCATTTGTATTAGTAGTGATTTGGAGCCATCTTTCCTTTGGTTGTTGATAATCTAAAATGTTGATAATCTATTTTAAATAGATTTTTTAAATTGATATGATATTTCTGTATTACCATGGTTTCCTTCATATCCTTCCCTACCACCCCTCCCAGTCCCATCCCTTACATAGGATTGGGGAACCTTACAACGATGAATTTTTTTTTCTAATGATAGGAAAACTCAGTAAAACTTATTGCATCAAATATATATATATATATATATATATATATATATATATATAATATGCAATGTTTCGCATGATTCCACCTATCGCTGCAAAGGAGTGGGGGAGGCATCTTCTCATGTCCCTTATTTGGGGCCAAGCTAATTTACAATATTCACTTTCGGTTGTTGTTCTTACCATTCATATTGTAGTCATTGCTGAGGTTGTTTTCCTGGCTCTGTTTAGTTCATTTTGCAGCAGTTCACTTGAGGAACTTTTCATTGTTTCTCTGTATTCATCATACTTATTTTTAATATTCCATTCCATTCACATACCATAGTTTGGCTGTTCTCCAATCAATGAGCAGCCACTTTGCTTCAACTTCTTGGCTACCATAAATACTACTGCTCTATTTTATTATGTACAAGACTTCAGTGTATATGCCAGACATTTCAATTGCATAATTCTAAACTGCTCTACAGAATGATTGTACTGATCCATATCCACTAACAAATATATGTTAATGTCCCACTTTCCAGAACTCCTTCAACATTGACTAACCCTGTATTATTGTTCACTGTGCCAATTTGCTGGGCGTGAAGTGAAACCTCAGGGTAGCTTGGATGTACAGTATATTATTTTGTTATTAGTGATTTGGAACATCCTTTCATATAACCATTAGTAATTTCTAATTCATTTGAGAAGTTTGTTCATATCTTTATCTATTGGAAAAGGAAACTAAAATTTATAAACATATTTTATTGGCCCATTTAATTCCAGCTAGTAGCTATGGAGAACAAGTTTCTAATATCAAAGCATATATGAAATGCTTCTTTTGAAAAATATTTGTTCAGTGGTCCTTTGACTACTTATGAATGAGAAGTACCTCTTGCTAAGATGTACTAATATTTTTAATTCCTTGTATATATCTTGTCTATAATACTTTTTATCAAAGGTATTTGATACAAAAATTTTCTCCCGTCAGTTTTCCTTTTTCATTTTATTGGCATTGATTTTGTTTTGTTCAAAAAAGCGTTAAAATTATATAGTCAAAATAATCTATTTAAGGAACCTATTCTTCCTAATGAAAATTTAGAGCAAAACTTTATGAGTTTGCTATTGTAGAATTCCCATTTACATTCCTCTGGGAGTTAAGATGAGGTGAGCTATCAATCTTTGTTACATTTGTTCAGTTTCATCTGTTTTATTTCATGCTCCCATAACATTTGTGATTTCTTAAAACCAAAACTATGCAAGATTTGGTAAACCTGCAATCTAATTCTAAAAGAGAAGAATGAAATACTCAGTTTGATAAATCAACCCCAAATGCTCAAGCATTGTTACTTCTTAACATCTGAACTACAACCTATAAAATAATTGCTACAATATGGATAGGAAAAATTGCAGTCTATTTGGTAATACCGGCTGCTATACATCAGACACATGTGGAGGCTGTGAGCTTTTAGCATTCAGCAGGTGGAATGGCACTTAACTTGTCCCATGTGTCTTAGGCTTCTCTAAAAATCCATTAGTAACCTAGCTCATCACTCCAATCTTTAATACTCCTTCTCCCCACAAGGAATGATTCTCCATAGAGAGGCAGGAGCTTTTTACAATTTAGATAAAGTAAAGTAGATAGTAAAGGGTGCTACCTAATGAAACTTCTAGCAATATTTTACCAGCATGTCAATAGACAGAGACTAGAAGCTAGGAGAGGCCTTAGAGACCATCTAATTCAATCTCTTCATTTTACACATGAGGAAGGTGAAGTTCAGAGAATGTTGTACTACAGTATATCTGTCATTTCCCTGATGTGAGTAATCCCTACCAGTGCAAATTGCAAACCTGTCCATTTCTTCCAGTAAATCCTCCACAGAGCATCTACCTCTCATGCTGGTGGCCTGTTCCTAGTTCTCTTGGCATTATGGGGATGCCAGTAAAGCATACAATCTCTTTCCTTTTGGCAATGACACCTTTGGGTGTCCACAATGGTCTTTGGTTATCCAGGAATAAGAAAGAAATATATTATTATGTCTTTTAAAATCTCAAATAGAATGGTGGACTCAGAGTCTAGCAGATTGGAGTTTGAAGAAACTGGTGATGGTCTTGCCTTGGGCTGATGTTAGTTGTATAAACATAGACAAATCACTTCATTTCATATGTTACAGCTTCACTTTCCATTTCTATAAAATGGGCACAATACAACCTCCACTTACTAGCACCGCTGGATGGTCCTGAGAAGAATACTTTGTAAACCTGAAAGAAGTATAGATATTTTTGTTATTTTGGCCCAAAAGAATGAATGAAAACTGGTCGTTGTTAGTTTAAAATGTTTCATGCTTGTGAAGCATGTGAAGATGTTTAAGTCACTGACAGGTTGGGATTTATGCTAGAGGAAGTTTCTATTGCATGAGTTCCCCTGAATGAAGAAATCCCCACTCCTTCCCATATTCATGTATAGTAACAAATGTCAATAACTAATTGAACTCAGACAACTATTATAAATCAACCCAGCACAGGGGATTAAAAAATCAGATTTTATTCTGATTTTTATTCAGAATTTAAAATCCTGAGATTTTTTTCCTGTGAAGACATTTAATTGATTGCTTTTATTTTACATAACTTATGTCTGGATGTTTTCACCTGGCACCACCACCTCAGAATTGAGTCCTGCCTTTTAACAAGCATAGAAAATTAAGGAAAACCAACTGCACAATAGCACGAACAACTACAACCCAACAACGTAGTCTACACGTTGCCCTCATAGTGCCCTGAGTCAGAGGGATGTGTTTCAGTCATGCTTCATTTGTTTTCTTGTACCTCTCTTGGTTTTTAAAAACTTTGAACTCAGCTTCCTTTTATTACCGAATCTATTTCAGCAACTGGAATAATGTTAGATAAGTTTCCATCTCTGAACCCAATTTACCTCCTGTAAATTGATTGCCACAAAAAAAGCTAATTGTATAACCCACAATCATCATTAAAATTCTCTTCATTA
The DNA here is from genome assembly GCA_028658325.1 of Potorous gilbertii. Lineage (NCBI taxonomy): Eukaryota > Metazoa > Chordata > Mammalia > Diprotodontia > Potoroidae > Potorous > Potorous gilbertii. The sequence goes on along the minus strand of CM053772.1, from coordinate 175,646,109 downwards.
AAATTGATATTGTCATAAGATTTTAAAGAAGAAAACTTGCCTACTTTTAGCAAGAAGTTATCATCACTATTTTAAAAGGTTCAAAAGTAGAAAAATCTATAACAAATATTTTAAAACATAACACAACATTGGGAGCTATATGTCATCTTCTCTTTAATAGGCTGTCGTTTTCAGTAGACGTAATTTGCATATGTAGTACATAAGAATAATATCTTTAACAGCATTTTCTAGGTGTCAATAACTAGCTGCCTTAATATGTTTATTAATAAAGGAGATAGGTCTGGTGTTATTATTCTTTATCAATACCAGAAGTAAGATTCACATGAGAGGCTGATAGACATGTTCTGTGACATCTGATAAAGGGAGCTAGGTATCAACATATCACTGGATTTTAACTAAAATAAAAGCAAGTGACCCAGAAAGTATATGTCTAATGATCTTGAGGCTGAGGAAACAGGTTGAATTAAGCTTAAGAGAAATAGGAAAATGGGTCAGAATTTGAACCCAGGGAAAAAAAGGAAGGCTTTCTATAAGGAAGAGTGCTGCTGAGGGAACTGTTCCTGGTGCAGAATGGACTCCAGGTCCTATAGAAAGTCAACAACAGAGGGAGGCTTCTGGGGGATGTCATAGAAAGAGGCCAAGATTTGTAGTCAGAACACCAAAATGAGAGTTCTGGTCTGGGGGGGTCCCTGTTATATAAGTGACCATTGGACATGTCACCTAGCCTCTTTAGATCTCAGTTTGCTCAACTTAAAAATAAGAGTACTGGACAACATGATTTTTAAAATCCCATGCCCCACCCCTCTACTCCACTCCTTTGCCCCAATTCCAAGGTCTAAAGCTTTCAAGAGTAGGGCTCTAAGAGGCAATCACTGTCCTTAGCCATTTCACCATAAGGGAGCCAAGGGAAAGATATCACAATATTTTAGAATGGTGAAATATCATTAACAAGGGCAAAGCTTATCTTTGATCATGTGAGATATATGTGTGTTCACATAAGATATTTACATTAGTTATCTAAATGTGACTCTCCAGGAGCATGAATAGGTATCTCCGGAACTTGGTCCTCCCTTTTCCAAGGGTCTCTTCAATTTCCTATCTTGAAAGAAACAGAAGGGCCATGACTGGGTGTCTGCTGTAAGAGTGGTATTGGGCTACACTTATTATACTTATCTATTCCTTTCTCCTACTCTCCCAATCCCTTACCCTTTTCTAAGGTAAGGAAGGTTATGAGTCTGATTCAGAACAAAAGCTACTTCCCTAATCACTAGCTCCTTAGCTTACTTGTAAGCCAGCATAGTCCTACCAATGTTACACAAAGGACAGTGAAAAGTAGTAAAAAAACAAATAAACACATTTATCCAAGCAAACAACAAAAAGAAATGAGCTTTCTATAAATTAAAATATACCAGAAAAATACATGAGTGAATGAGCAATTTAGATGGAATTGAGGTAGAATCTGAGGTCAATCAAAAGAAAGCCTGATTGTAATAAACCCCAATTCATGAAAGTCTTTATTGATGCAATCTAGAAATCAGGTTTATGCACAGAAATTAGCTTCTACTTTTTGCAGCTTCCAACCCTCTTTCCAACAAGCTCTTGAACCATCTCTGCCCCTCAGGCAGACATGGAACACTGAGTCAGCATTTACCATTTGGGGGTCATGTTAGTGGCATACACAATGCCTCAGGCTTGGCCAGAAACTCAGGTTACACAAATTTAAAGAATAAAGAAATACAAATTTGACTTAGTCAACATATTGTCTAACATTGCTAAGCAACAATTAATGATATTTGAAAGATTATGAAATGAAGAAAGGTACATCAGGATTACAAGTAAGCAAATGTTCTGATTTTCAAAAAGAGAAAAGGTAAGAGAATGGATATTACAAACTTTAGACCAATGAACTTGATTTCAACTCTCGAGGGAATTCTAGAATGAATCATTGAAGGCATTGTGAGAGAATGTCTAGGAAAGGAATCTGTGAGTACCAAGAGCCAGCATTGTATAACTTCATCAAGGTTAGGTAATACCCAACTAACCTTACTTCCTTTTTGGATAGTTACTAAATTGTTAGATTTGTGGGATGCTTTGGGTGTGGTTTACTTAGAATTTAGCAAAGCATTTATAAAACATCTCATATTGGTTTGTTGTTTTTTTTGAAAAGTTAAAGAGGTATGAACTATACAGTAATATAATTAGATGGATTTGGAACTAACTGAATGACCAGATTCAAGGAGTAGTTATGGTTCAATGTCAGCTTGGCAGGAAGTCTCCATTAGTGCTTCAGGGATCTATAATTAGCTCTGTGCAGTTAATTTTTTTTTAAGCAATGACTTAGTCTTAGATAAAGGCAAATGACAGAAGTATCAAATATTCAGATGACAAACTGGAAGGTATATCGATGACAGTCTAAAAATAGTATGATAAACTAGAGTACTGGATTGAATATATTAAAATGAAATTCAATGGAGGTCCTCCCGTTTCAGCACTCCATGCTGTGCAACACCCATCTACCTTTGTATTTTTGGATTTGGGGACTGAGGACCTGGGTTCAGATCTTAACTCTGCTAAGTTACTAGTTGAATGATCTTTGGAGTGACTTGTGCAGAATATATCTAAAATATCTTCTAATTACATTATGTCATCTCTTTCGGTCTTTGTTTATTCATTTATAAAATGAATGTAAAATTAGATGAGCTTGAAGACCTTCTTAAGGTCTGAATTTATGAACCTGATATGTTGAGCCTGGAGCACTTTAGCAGTGGAGATCTGCCTGTAAATTATTATAGTATTATACTCATTAAAAAACAACAACAACAACATTGAAATGTAATGTGTGTCACAGTAAATAGACTTTGATTCCATTTTCCTTTTAATTGAAGGAAATGACTTTGATACTCCTAGGTGGAAGCCTCTCTAAATTTTCATAAGTCTAAGTTTCTTGTATTTTATTTCTTGTAGTGCTTTCAATGGATTTTAAAATTGGACACACTTGGGATGGTTTGCCAGTATCCCATGAGCCAGTGTGGATCCGGCTGAGTCCAGGTGATGGAGGATTGGTGATGGAAGTGAAGGCTCCATTTTTTAATGATCCTCCAGCCCCACCTGGAGAGCCAGGAAAGCCTTTTGAAGGACTGTGGGATTACGAAGGTAAGTGGAAATGCTGGATTTTATTGCAATCATCAATCTTTTGTAATATCCTCTTTGCAAGAGCTTCATTTTAAAAGGAGCATTACTGAGCACTTGACATGTGTAGTACTAAGATTTCCTTCTAACCCTTAAGACAGATGGATTCTATCCTCAAAATAGAGCTTGAAACTTGCATAACTAGAAGCACAAAAAATAGCTATGACAATTCCAGATTTGGAGATAGCTATTGTGTTTTCTTTCCCTTCCTTCTCCTAACTTTCCCCTATCATATTGCCCTTTGAGAACAGCTCAGCAATGACAATAGCTTGGGTGTAAGGGAAACTTTTCCTTAGGAAGGAATCTCAAATGACTATTGTACTTTTTTATCTTAAAGAAGATTTTATATAGTTTTGGTATAGTATTACTTATAGCTAAAACACCATCCACTTCAGAGTGTGAATTTTGCTTTTTAGCTTTAGGCATAAAATTAAAGATAAAAATTATTCAGTGCAAAGTTTCCAAAGTTTTTATGTCATGAACAACTTTTCTGTTTAGTGAAGTCTATGAATCCCTTTTAGGAATAATGTTTTTGAGTATATAAACTACAATGCATGGAATTACAAAGGAAACAATACTGTCAGAATTAGAGTTATTAATATATAAAAAAATTTTAAAAATAGAAGACTCTAGATTAAGAACCCCTGACATAATGTAATTAGAAGATATTTTAGACATACTCTGCATAAATCTTCCTACCAAGAAAGGAGAACAAGCAGGTGGCCCACAGGTGGTTACAGGTAGTCCAAAATTTGCATTCAATATCCTATAAGATATTGTGTATTTTAGTGTCTGTCATTTCAAAATTGCTTAATCTACTTTGTATATATTTTGTATTGACTCATCCTCCAATATGTTGTTTCCCCTCATAGAATGTAAGTTATTTGAGGGCAGAGTTGTTTTTATTTTTGCTTTTGTATCCTGTAGTGCCAATTTGATATTCATAGTGCCTGCAGTGACCATGAATATGCTGGTGCAATTCTGAATTGCAAAATACAACCAACTCTCCACATGGAAGACAGAACCAAAACATTTATTTAGACATCATAAAGCTAAATTCCAACACCAGAAAGCCAAATCTATCATAGTAACAGAGAAATCTATATACAGTAATGCAATAACCACACCATCCTCAAGATTTCCTTCTGTTAGACTTCCCAGAAACCAGCTCCCTTAAACAAATCACAAACAACTTCTCTCACTCAGACTAGCCAGTTGCCTGTTTTCTCTGTCTCCCTCAGTTCTGACTGTTCTGAACAAATGTCCGCTCAGCTCTGTTCTAGTTCCTCTTCTTCCTATTCCACCCTCCTTCCTGTTCCATGTGATTTAGTGTCATGTGACTCAGGCTTCCATGTGATTTAAGCAGGTCACAAGGGCCTATTAATGAATGGTCTTCCCATTTGGAAGCAAAATTACATTAACAATAAGCAAAATTGCATCAATATATATCCCCCATATGGAGCACAGTACCTCTGGTGTGAGGACTGCCCAGCCTTTTCAGGGCTGCTCATCCACCTTTAGGGTCCTCCTGTCCACCAACTCTCACCTGTTGTAGTGCCAATGCGATATTCACAGTGCCTATGGCAGCTCTGAATATGCCAGCACAGTTCTGAATCATAAAAATATAACAGACTGTCCACGTGGAAGACAGAGCCATAACATTTATTCAAACACCAGAAAGCCAAATTCATCATAGCAACAAAGAAATCTATACACATAACAATGCAGGGGGCACTGCCATCCCTAAACCTTCCCTCTGTTAGTCTTTGCACAAACAAGCTTCCTGATTTTTTTAAAATCACAAACAAGCTCTCCCACTCACACTAGTTGCTGCCAATTCTCTCTTTTCCAGCTCTGACTGCTCTAATTTCCTTCTCCACCACTTCCTGGTCTATCCATCCAGCAAGCTCCTTCTACCACAGGCTTATGTGACTCAGACTTCCATATGACCCAGGCAGGTCACATGGGCCTATTAATGAATGGGAAAGGTCTTCCCATTTTAATTACCATCACATTCAGCCCCCAAATCTTTTGTATTAATTACATAGGTCCATGGGACAACTGATATCAACAGAACTTTAACAGGGTTAACAGAAAATAAGCATATAAAACACTATCTCAGGATGGGGCTTGAGCACAAGTACCCCATCACTCCCTTCTCAAATAAATGGAGCCCAAATCCCTTGGGGTAAGGGGTAAGGGTCTCTTCTTCTATAGCTATATTATGCTGAAATTGGACATAGAGTCATTCTTGGCCCAAGAGGTCACATTTGAGGGGTCAGTTCCTCAGCTGACATCCAGAGCTTGATGACCCAGATCATGTGGTGACACAGCAGGTGGAGGATATTAAACTTGCAGAAAACAAATCTGACAAATAAGGTGAACATACAGAAAGCCAAAAAGAAACAAGGAGACAATAACCAGAAACAAGGTAGGTATAGGGTCAGCCATGCTTCTGGAGTCCATGAACCCACAATCATAACCTGATTTGCTGTTGTTTTCTGTCTTCTAATTTACAGTTTGGGGGTCATCATTCTGGCTAGAGGTATACTTTCTTTAATCTGAGCTGGGACCTGGCCAATTTCCTATTCTCCCTGCAGGTGTGACAAACTTGGATGCAGTGTTTCAGGAGGATCTGTAGGGGCAGTTCTTATTTCTCAGCCCAGTCTGATATCAAGCCCCCTTTCACAGTACATTTTATATAGTTCATTAGTTGGAATGTGATCTATTATTCCAAAATCTACCCTTGCTCTCACTAGAGCAGTAAACAATTCTTTTCTTGTCAATATAGTCTGACTTTGAATCCACTGGCTAGTTACTCTTCTCTCTCAAAGAAATTTGTCTTTTTCTCTGATTCTCAACATCCAACATATTAATGATTCTCCCATCCTTTGGGTGAACTGACTCAAAATATCTGTGACCTCCTGCTGAATAAAATCCTTAATTACCTCCTCAAATACTGTGTAGACCTCTGATTCTTCTACTTTTTTCTTAATATTGGATAAACTTCACCTCCTCCATCTAACTTTGTTTCATTCTCCTCCCATACATCCTATTGGCAGGTGTTTGGGCTCCAATCAGACCCAGCCTGTGCAAAGGCTGCAAAGCTGCAAAGGCTTCTTTCTTATTTCACTTTGCTTATTTTCCTGAGCTAAATGAACATCTTTTTCTTCTACCACCTGAAACCCTCTGGTTTGTTCCTCCAAAGGAAACTTCAAATGCTGTAGCTTAGAAAGTTTCTCATACAACTCATCTAATTCATTTTCCAGCTGAATTTTCTCTTCCAGCAGCCTGTCTCTTCTCCTCCATATAAAGTGATAGCTCATCAATAAGGCCCATCCTCTTCTACATACCCTTGCCAGTTCTTTCCCTGGGTCTATTGGTATTCCTTGCAAATATCTTTCCAAATCTCTAGGTTCTCCTTTCTGTAGCCTTGGTTCCCAGTTTTCACAGAGCCCTGTACTTTTGTAGCCCATTCTCTTGCTAGGGAAGAGTAAGGTAAATACTCCCATCATGGGATATCAATTTCTCTCTCTCTAAAACCTTTCTGCCTCCTAGAAGAGGTCTGATATTTCACAATTCCATTCTCATTGTCAACTGTAGTGCCAATGTGATATTCACAGTGCCTACAGCTATGAATATGCCAGCACATTTCTGAATCATAAAAATATAATGGACTCTCCACATGGAAGACAGAACCAAAACATTTATTAAAACACCAGAAAACCAAATCCATCATAGCAACAAAGAAATCTATACACAATAACAACACAGGAGGCAGCCTTCACTCTGTTAGTCTTCCCACAAAACAGCTCCCTTAAACAAATCACAAACAGGCTCCCTTAAACAAAAATCACAAAAAAGCTCTCCTACTCATTCTAATTGCTGCCTGTTCTCTATCTTTCCCAGCTCTGATTGCTCTTACTCATTTCCTGCTCCACCCCTTCCTGTTGGCACATTAATAGTCGCTGTGGGTGCTGTGAATATTGCCTTGCCAATATACCTATGATTCAAAAAAGCTGTAGCATGTTCATTGGCCACACCTCAGTAAAACTTTCTCAACAGATGGGCTAAACTAGGTGGAAAGTAACTGACAGACTTCAAACCTATCGGTGAGGGACTTTCTAGCCCAAACATGTGAAGAAATATAAAGATATCCCCCTCCCCCACTCCCTCTTCCCCCCAAGATGGGAAGATAAGAACAATTTATTCCAACAGTCTTGAAGGTGGCTGAAGCAGATGCTGTGGAGTGCTTAGAGCTTGGTCAGATATCAAAGACACAGAGTTCATCCACTGCATTCCAGGCCATCACCAGTTGTCTTGGCTTTTGCCTTGGCATTGGACTTTGATGTCTCTGGATAACTTTAAGCATCTCTGCCTCACTTAAATCCAATTTATGTTCTAGTCTGAAGACATCACCCATACCATTTATGTGGACTATTTGTGCCCAACCTGTGGTAGAACCTTCGGAGTACATGTTGGCATAATCAGCCATAAGGTAAAGGTGCATTAACATGACATTGTTTTGGTCTTTGAGCAGAAAGGGCAAACAATAACTGTAACAATGGAACACAGTGTCTGTCACATCCTTCTTGTTGATTGAGTGACATAATGCTGATGCTTCAAGTATTTTGAACTTTGGAACTATGCAAGTATATAAAAAAGTACGAATTATACCACATTATCTGATCTCCCTATTTTATAGAAAACAGGTCAGTACTTTAAAAAAAATGTATTTCTAAGTCTTCTGTGTGGAGTGCTTTTATTTGATTTTAGTCTAAACCTATGATTTCTTTGGGGTGGGAGAACTCCAAATCTGCAAAATCCTTTCACTGAGACAGATGGGCAACTCTGTCTGTAACTGAGAGTCTAAAAGTGTTGCCTGGAACACTGGTTTGCTTGCTATCACACAGGCAGTATATACGAAAGGCAGAATTTGAACCTGTCATCCTGACTCCAAGGCTGATCATATAGCTGTCTACCAGGTTGACCTTCCTGGAGTTTTAAGAATTTGAGGGGGTAAGGGGAGAGGGAAAGTATCAAAACACACACACACATCTGTGTCCCTTAGCAAGAGTAAGAGTTACATAATTCAAAGATAAGAAATGTCTTTTTTCTTTTCCTTCCTACGAGTATCTCTTCTTTTCACTTCTCTTAGCGATAGATGTTGCCTAGCAAAATTCACCCCTTGGAGTGGATGGTATTTTAGTTATGAATAATAGTATACAGAGCTTCCCTAAAGAAAATATAAAGGTATGATAGTTATTTAAGAGTTCTGCCTAATTAGTCAGTTTAACAAAATCTTATCAAGTGCCTATTATATGTCTGGCACTGTGCTAGATGCTAGAAAAACAAAGATAACAATAGAAGTGGTATTTGTCCTCAGAGAGACTATATTCCACTGGGGAAACAATATTGCTCACATGATATAAGACACAAAGTAATTTTGGAGGGGGAGGTTGAGGAGAAGGGTGTCAACAAAAGCCTGGCATTTGAATTGAACACTTTTATGAGACTCTGAAAAGTCTGTCCATCCTTCCATGGACCACAGTTAAATCATGTAAGGCAGAGAAAAATCTCCAGTCACATCTCAGCTTTCTGTGACCATTCTATATGTATGGATGAGGGACTTTCCCCTATGCTGCTTAGCTTATATCCTGTTTAAGCTTTCTGTATTTTCAAGAGCTACTATTTAATTTCTATATCCCCTATACTCACTCAAAAGTCAAATCTCAAATCTCAAAAGTCAAACCTTCCAGATCTCCAAATAATCCAAATTAATCCAAAGAATTAAGTAGAATGGTTCTGAACAGAAGACAAGCTGCAAACACTTGCTGATTAGCGAAGTTATTGCCAGAGATTTTTTTTTTAAATGAAGATTAAAATTCACTTAAAACAACTCCTTTAATAATACTATTTTTTTTCAACGAATGTGGAAGGGTGGAAGGCAGCAGTAATTTCTGCTGGTATTAGAGTTAGTGACTCAGCAATTTCATTTATTCAGCAGATATATATTGTGTGCTCACTATGTAAAAAGTACTGTGCTAGGTACTTTTGGGAATAATGAGCAAGATGTTAATTTCTGCTGCTGAGGATGGTGGAGTCTGGTGGGGGGACAAGACAAGTATAGGAAATAACACTAATATAAGGTATAATAAGAGGAATACCATGAGAAGTGCAAAGTACTATGGGAACCTGGAGGAAAAAGAGTGTATCTAGCTAGGGGAATCAGGGAAGTCTTTAGTTAAAGAACCATTTACTTTAGCCTTTAAGAATGGGTAGGATTTCAACAGGAACAATTGGAAAGTAGGTGTCAGAATAAGTCCATTCTAGGTAAATTGAATATTGGATCTTAGGTCTAGAATCAGAAAGGACTTCAAGGGGCATCTAGTCCAACTCTTTCTCTTTACAGATAAAGAAAGTAAGGCTGGGGGAATCCATGTGACATAGGTTGTGAGTATCTGAGGTGAAACAGGGACCCAGGTCCTCTCATTCCAGAGACTGTGATCCTGCCATTGATCAAAGGGCAAATTACTTAATCTTTATGAGTTTCAGTTTCCTCTTCTATAAAATTAGGATAAAAAAATACCTTTAACACTTGTATGTAACAAGGTTATCATAAGGCTCAAATAAAATAATACAGAATATCCCAGAAGCTCTAATAACTTAAGTAATGGCTACAAATTGACAAAAATATTGCTTAAAAACTTAGTTACTTAAATTTCTTTTATACTATGTAGTTTTGAGAATTTTGAATAATAAATTTTTAATTTTAACTAGACAGGGTAGCTTGTATTTATCTACTCTATATCCAACAATTTCTGAATGTTACTTTCTCAGACCAGTGGATTGCTAGAGAATGTCATCCTGCTTGGTTGTATCCTTTACTTGATCTATCTCCATTAGACTTTTTCTTGTGGGGTTCATCAAAAGCATCCTGTATGCATCAAAACCTTGTCCTTTGGATGATAGGATTACAAATGAAATCCTTTTCAGTCATTAAGCAACAGCTAATACAAAGTTTAGAAACGTAACCTACCATTATTTTAAAAATTTAAATACTTCATCTTGAAAATGTTGCATTTTGGTAAGTTCATACCATTTATACTCCAGAAGTTATTAAAGTTTAACACTGCACTAAACTTTTGGAAGTTTATTTATTTATTTTTTAAATAAATTTATTTATTTAAATTTTTACATTCATTTTCACAAGATTTTGGGTTCCAAAATTTTCTCCCCATTTGTCCCCTCCCCCCTCCACAATACACTGAACATTCTAATTACCCATATCACCAATCTGCCCTCTCTTCTTTCATCCCTCCCCTCCCTTACCCCATCTTCTCTTTTGTCCTGTAGGGCTAGATAGCATTCTATTCCCCACTACCTGTATTTCTTATTTCCTAGTAACAAGAAAAACACTCAACAGATGTTCCTAAAACTTTGAGTTCCAGCTTCTCCCCATCCCTCCCTCCCCACCCATTCCCTTTGGGAGGGCAGGCAATTCAATATAGGCCATATCTGTGCAGTTTTGCAAATGACTTCCATAATAGTCATGTTGTGTAAGACTAACTATATTTCCCTCCATC
>CM053772.1:175609251-175634834 GCA_028658325.1 Potorous gilbertii | reverse complement strand
GAATCATTTTTTCAAGAAAGTAACCTTCTATGGTCTTATTTTTTTTCCCTTTTCTGGGTATTTTCCCAGCCAGTTACTTGACTTCTGAGAGTCCTCTCCACCCTGGCCTAGGTCCACCCAGCTAGTGCTTGGGGTCTGAGATTCAAATGCTGCTCCCCAGCCTCAGGGCTTTCAGCGGCAGGCCTGGCTACTATTCAATGGGAGCTTATCTGCTGGTGCTCAGGTGGGGGCAGGGCCGCCTCCCAGGCCCAGTTCCCTCAGGGGGTTTATGCAGAGACTTTCTGTAATGGTTCTGCTGCCGAGCTCCTGCCTGCTCCAGGAGCCTCTGGCCACCTGCTGCCTCTGCTGCCACCTCCCGAGGGGGCCTGAGTCCCGGAGACACCCTGCTCCCCTCTCAGCCCATCTCTCTCACTGACCAGCAAGTCCTTGGGTGGAGGGACCTTTGCGGCTGCTGGAGATTCCATCCCTGATGCCTGTTTGGATCTACTAGCTCCTCTCAGTGCTGCGCTGCCAGGGCAGGGGGTGCTCTGCTCCCGTCTGGGGCGCGATGGACCTTTGGGGTTGGTTTTTCAGGGCTCTCTGGAATGGAAATCTCCTTCACTGTGTTGCTGTGCGGCTTCCACTGTTCCAGAATTTGTTGGGAGTTCTTTTTAGAGGAAATCCATGGGCTGTGGGTTCAGAGCTACCGAATGCGTGTCTTTCTACTCCGCCATCTTGGCTCCGCCCCCCCAACTTTTGAAAGGTTAGAGCTTGGTCAGGTATCAAAGACGCTAAGTTCATCCACTGCACCCCAAATTCTGAGCCATCGTACAAATATTGGTTATTTATACTGATTGCATGAGGGCCAGTAGTAGGTAAGTCTGAATAAAATTGAAATTAGGGTGAGGGTCTTCAATGCTACACTATCACATGTCATGAATGAATAAATTATACTTTTTAAAGGAAAGAATAAATGGTTTCCTAGTAAAGCATAATCCCATTCCTCAAAATATATTATTTTTCTTTTTTAAAAGTGGTGGAGGCATTTTTCTTGAATGACAAAACCCAACATTACATAGAAGTTGAACTTTGTCCGTGAGTATGAAGTCTTCTTATTTGAATTAGTCTCTTTCCTTCTGATCAATTCATTGTTGCCTATATGGAAAGCATATTGTAAGGTCATAGTTAATTCCAATTAATTATAATTATAGATATAGGGACCTTAGAGATCATCTAGTCCAATCCTTTCATTTTAAAGATGGAGAAACTGAGGCCTGCAGAGGTTGGTTGGTTGGTTGTTGTCCTTCATTCTGAAAGAGGACCAAAATGGCATCACCATGATAAAGTGAAGTTTCAGTGTGTATGGCTGTGGCTGATCAGACCAATATGAGCTCAAGATACTCTACCATAGATTGGGCACAAATAGTCCATGTAAACATTTGGGGTGGTAACTCCAAATTTTCACATCCTATGTTTCTTTTGTGTTATCTGAATTCTATTTTGCTCATAGAGCACAGCACCCTTTCTGATTTGGGCACATCATGCTGAGTAGTCCTATGCCAGTGTCTCCCACGTTGCACAGTAAAATCCAAAGTTCTTGAGAGAGACCTTGAGAGTGTCCTTGTCTCGCTTCTTCTGACCACCATGTGATTTCCTGCCCCATGTGAGTTCTCCATAAAATAGTCTTTTTGGCAAACGTACATTTTGCATTCTAACAATATGACCAGCCCATCAGAGTTGCACTCTCTGAAGCATAGTTTGAATGCTTGGCAGTTTAGTTCAAGCAAGGACCTCAGTGTCTGGTACCTTATCCTGCCAGGTGATCTTCAGCATCTTCCTAAGACAGTTCAAATGGAAGCAATTCAGTTTCCTGGCATGGTGCTGGTAGACTGTCCATGTTTCGATGGCATAGAGCAATGAGGTCAGCACAACAGCTCTGTAGACCTTCAGTTTGGTAGTCAGTCTAATACCTCTATTCTCCCAAACTTTTCTTTGGAACCTCCCAAACATTGAGCTAGCTCTGGCATTGTGTTCATCAACTTCATTGTCAATGAGTACATCCCTGGAAAGTACACTACCAAGGTAAGGGAACTTATCCACAGCATTCAAAACTTCTCTATTTGTTGTAGCCAATGGTTCCATGTGTGGATGGTGTGGTGGTGGCTGATGGAGCACCTTTGTTTTTCTGGTGGTGATTATTAACCTGGAGAGGTTAAATGACTTATTAAAGGTCATACAAACATTAAGTGGCATAAGTGGGATTTGCCACACTACTTCTTGTTCTTTCTATTGTTCCCACACACTGCCTTATAGGGGAAGGGATAATTGAATTAATTAATTCAAATTAGAACCATAGCACAGTTAGTATGGATTTATTACTTACTAATAAATCAATACCTTGCTCTATCCAACATATATATTCCTAAACTTTTGTCTGCGAATCAATCATTTGTAAATCGAGTTATATTTTAAATGTTCAGGGGAGCTGGCTTTTAATAAAAAGTTATTATGAAGTTATTTCAAGGAGTGATTCCTTTGTAAAATTAGTAATGAATTATCCTTTGAGTTATCTGTATGATAAATCTGGAATTTTATGTTCTAGGTATTTTAAAATCACACAGATACATTAAATTAGTTTAATAAAATTTTTCATTCTAGGGAACCTGTTTTTATATGTAGATACAATTATTCCAAACCAGTATATCAATTTTTATACATAGTCACATCTTGTCTGCTTCAAAAATATTGGTTGTATCAACCTCATTAAATTACTCAGTAGTTTAAATAGCCCCGTGCCATTTTGTGTAACCTACGGTCTTAACTTTCTTAGAAGACTATTCTTTCATAAATATAGTATTATAGTAGGTAGAGCAATGGACTTGGACTCAGGAAGACCTGGGTTATAAGCTCACCTTATATACTCAGGTTCATAGATCTAGATTTGGAAGGGACCTTAGAGGTTATTAAGTTCAATACCCTCATTTTACAGATGGAGAAATTGAGGCCCAAGAGGGATTAAATGACTTGTCCAAGGTTATAAATGGTAATAAATAGCAGATTCAGGATATAAACTCAGGTTGTTTTACCACAAATCCTGAACTCAGGTCCTTTTGTCACAAATTCAGCTCTCTCTAGTGCACTTTTCTGTTTCTCAGTTCCTGGCTATATAATCGAGGCAACTCCTCTGATCTTTCTGAGCCTTAGTTTCCTTGTTTGTAAAATGGGGCTAATAATGTCTTTTGCACTTCACTTACAGAGTTGTGAAGATCCAGTTAAAGTGTGTATATAATATACTTTGCAAACTTTTATGAGACACGTCATCTAGCACTAATATTTACAATACAAAGATAAATTAGTCCAAATGCTTCATGAGAAAGATCTTGATTAAAGAGATTTTAGTTTATTTTACTGTTTACCTAATTGTAAAAGTGCCAACTTGGCATAATGGATAGAGGGATACGCTTTGCAACTAGAAAGACTTGCCTCTGACATATGGTAGCTTTGTGACGCTGGGTAAGTCACTTAACCTCTCAGTGCTCCAAAGAACTGGTATTAGTACAGGGACATTCCACACTAGGAGCTCTGCAGTGAGGAAATCATAGGTCTGAGACAAAAGACAAAACAGTTTAAACTCCATAGCCCTCTAGTAATGAGTGAATACTTCATACTACTTTTCAACACATATAATATGTTTTGCTACCATTACCACTGTATGTTACAGTTTATAAAATGCTTTCCTAAACTCTTTGAAATGGGGATGGGGTGGGGGTAGAGTCAATTCTCATCTTCATTTTACATATGACAAAACAGGATTAGAGAGATTGCTCACAGTCACTCAGATAATACTGGAACTGGATCATGAACATGAATCTTCTCACTCCTTATCTCGTACTCTTTTAAACATTACTGTACTAGAGGATTAAGGGCAGCTAGGTGGTACAGTAGATAGAATGCGGGACCTGGAGTCAGGAAGACCTGAGTTCAAATGTGACCTTAGATACTTACTAGCTTTGTATTTCTGGGGTAAGTCATTTAACCCTGTTTGCCACAGTTTCCTCAACTATAAAATGAGCTCCAGAAAGAAATGACAACTATGATATTTTTAGCAAGAAAATTCCAAAAGGGTCACAAAGAGTCAGACATGACTGAAAACAACTAAACAACAAAATATTAGAGGATGATAATGGAAATGGGATGAAGACGTTGGTGTTTATACCAGATCATCAGCTTCATGAGGTCAGAGACCATGTCTTCTTTATGTCTAGGCCTCCTAAGCACCTAGTATAGGGCTGGATCAGGCTTAAGAAATGATGAAATGAACTGCTAAATTGCAGTGTTCCTTACAGATTTAGTAGAAAAGCCCCCAAACAATGGATTATACGAGGTCGTAAGAATGTGTTTGTTTTCAGTCGTTTTATTTTATGCCAGTCTTTTTCAATGTGATGAGTTTTGCCAAACTATTCCCCCTGCCTTTTAAAATTCTTTGTTATAAAAGATGGTTCTCTGGGAAGCAGAGGAGGGATATATTGGGAAATGTAGGTAATTTAAAATTAAAGGATATGAAATTTATTGGAAAAGAAACTAATGGGCCCCTTGCTCTGAAGTGCGGAAAATTCAAATATTTCATTTTTTCGGTAGTTATTTCTCTACTTTCATTGGCTTAATACTTTTATTTGGTTTTTGTTAGAAGAAAACTTTGTGACGGAAACTTTCACATGTTCATATATGTTTTTAATACAGAGGAATGAGAGAAATAATTTTGAATTCTTTCTTTCAAGTATTTACAAGGTATTTTCATTTTGACAGCCATGGACAACATTTGGTGATTTTACTATTTGGAAGAAGAAAATCGTGGAAAGTAAGTAATCAGCTGCATGGAAATCAGCCTTTTCAAATATCCAGGTGCTTTCTGTATTGCAGATTTGCCATGTTACCTTACATACATCTTCCATTTTACTGTTGTTCTAGCGAGAGCTTGCTTTATCATTTGAGGTGTCCAAACATGAGAATACATGGGAAGGTAAAGCTCTTCTTCCTTGGAGTTATTTTCCTCCTGGTGTAGATAAATTTAATTCATTTGCGATTCATGGATCAAAAGCTGGAAGAACTTATGAAGCACTTTATCCCATACCTCAAGATGAGATAAAAAAAGGACAAGAGCCTGATTTGTAAGTAGAAAACTTATAATGAAATGTATTTGGAGTACAGGAGACTCTCATTTCATTGATTTTGGGAGGACAGTGCCCACTTACTCACAGTAAATGCCTACTCTGAGAGTAAAGGAAAGAAAATTACTTTAAGTGTGTAGTCCAGTCCTATGTACCTTCTGGCTCCTTGGTTAATACACATTGATTTGCTGACTAACACAAATTCTAGCGTTACTAGCCTCAGCTTTTCCCCACCTTTTCAAGAGCATAACCAGAATCCTAATGGTGAAGAAAGGCGCAGTTGAAGGGAGACTTACTGTTTGGGCACAGACTCTGGCTCATCCCAAAATAAGTGTCAGCATTTCCATTCAGTCCTGTCACTTTCCACAGTCCCTGTGCCCTCTTCTTTCACCAATTTTGCCTTCAGGTCCTTTCTTCTCTTTTCCTCTTCCTATCCCAGTGTTGGGTTTTTTTTTTAATTCTATATTCCCCACTTCCCTTCTCTTAACTTTCCTCTCTCTTTTACCACTCTGCCCTTCTCTTTGGCCACTCTTTAATCTTCTTTTCAAATCAGTTCTTTAATTTTTTTCCTTTATGCAACCACTGTGCTGGTCTGTCCTTCCTCTTCATATTCTGCCTATTTTACTCCAAGTGTGACAGGTCAGTGTGACTCCACCTAGTCAGGTAAAGAGGGTCAGGGAGCCAGGAATAATTGGTTCAGATATTGAGTTAGTATATCTTTACCCAAGTTGTACTAGGGCTTGCATTCTTTTTGCTCCTCTGCCCCCTAGCCCCAGATACCTAGACTTCATGTGAGTGACCCACCACTACCAGGGGTACTCTGTTCTTTTCTGTTCCTTTTGCTTCCTCCCATGACCATGGGCTGACCAGACCCTATTTAGATCATTTGACTGCTCATATCAATTTGATAAGATGGAAGTTACCAATTCTTTTCCTTCTAGTGAAATTTAGGACTGCCAGACCTTATCATCTGTTCTGCCATTGCATTTTAAGGTCTTTGGGGCTTTGCCTTTTGCCCTGACTCTATACCCACCAGACACTTAGACATTATCATCTGATTTAATGGTATAATTTAAGGATTCCTAAGTCTTTGTCATTCGCCTTGGGATCCTTAAGTTGTACCAATAGAACCCTTAGGGTTTCTGGGTCTTTCCATCTGCCTTTTAGCTGAACTTTCTTTTATTTATTATCTCTTCCAATTAGACTAGGAACATCTTTAGAGATTGTTATACGTTTTTTCCCTTTGAGCTTAAGAATAAGTGCTTAATAAATGCTTTTTCATTTATTCATTCTACATTCATTCACTCATTCAAGTCATTGATTACGTTATCCCTCTCTGGCCTTGAACCACCTATCATTACTCTTCTCCATGGTCGTTATGACTGATGGGAGACTTGCCCCCTACACAAAGTTTTTATTTGCACCCCTGGTCAAGTTAGAATTGGTAACAAATGCAATTTCTCAGAGCATAGCTGCTCCACTGGTACATAAAAGAAAATCTAGTTTTCCTTTTTTTCATAAATCCATGACAGAACTTTTGTAACAGTCAACTATTCTGCCTCAAAAGGGAAGAAGTAAGTCTCAGATTTGATAATACAGGAACGTATGGGAAACTAAAACTTTTTAGAATAGCTTCTTAAATTTCTGTAATTAAAACAACAGCAACAAAGTTTGACTCCTTCCAATACTTGGAAAGGGCTTGTGGGTATCCTTATTTAAAGTTATATGTGAATGAAAGGTATTTTCAAGACATTGTTAAACTATAAGAGGGTGTTTTTAGATCAAGAGAATTTACTCCTTTATGATACTACTTTAGAGTTTCTTAAAATAGAAAACAGCTACCTAAAAAATCTGACCAAATAGAACAAATTTTCCTTCAAAATAGCTGTTTCCCCAAATTCAAAATCCATTTCAATTCCTGCTCCATTTTCTTTTCCTATTAGCCATCGCCTGGAATACTTCAAGTCTTTTCGTTTGAATACGATTTTTGGAGAGGAGTGGAAACAGCCTGAATCAGACCTTTGGATGTCACAGAAGCCTACTGCAGAGGAAAATAAATAATTTTATTTCTGTTTTCTGCCTTCTTGAAAAATCAACAAATTACAAGCTGCAACCTCTTAAAGGAAACTGTGAATATTTGAACAGTACATATTTGCAGAAATGATTTTGAAAAGTGAGTTTTTCAAGAGCTACATGATAAATAGTTTAGTGCTCAAGATAATAAAATATTTGTGACTCATTTCCTAGAGGCAAATATCCAAGAAGTCATCATGTCATTGACCTAGCAGGCAACTTCCCTGCTCCTTATTTAAGCATTTCTAGCATATCTGCTTCCATAAACTCTGGGTCAGCCCAGTTCTCTATTCCTCAGTCCCTCTCCATCAATCTGAGCTCTCCTTCTGTTTTTTAATTCAACTAGAAACTTGCTAGATGCTCATTATGGTGATGGCAGCTTGATGACACAATTGGTGGAGACTCTGGAGTCAGGAAAACCTGAGTTCATATCCGGCCTTAGACACATTCTAACCGGGTAACCTTGGACAAGTCACTTAACCCTCTTTAGCTAGGTTTCCTTATTTGTACAATGATCTGGAGAAGGAAATGACAAACTACTCAAGTATCTTTGCCAACAAAACCCAAGATGGGGTTATAAACAGTCAGACACAACTGAAAAGACTGAACAACAACAAGGATGACTGGTTGGTTGTTGTCCTTTATTCTTGAAAAGGACCAAAATGACATCACTATGCTACAGTCCAGTTTTGGTGTGTCTGACTATGGCTGGATCAGGCAAATATGAGCTTGGAATGCTGTACCACAGATCGGGCACAATATAGACCCTGTGAACATTTGGGGTAGATTCTCTCTATTTGTGCATCCTGCATCCTTTGAGCTGTTTCAGTTCTGCTTTGCTCATAGAGCACAGCACCTTCTCTGATGTGGGCACATCATGCTGAGCAGCCCTTTGCCAGTGTCACCCATGACACACAATCAATTCTGGAATTTCTAAGAGAGACCTTGAGAGTATCCTTGTATTGCTTCTTCTGACCATCTGGTGAGTGCTTGCCCTGTTTGAGTTCTCCATAAAAGTCTTTTTGGCAAGCATATGTTTTGCATTTGAACAATGTGGCTAGCCCATTAAGTTACACTCTCTGAAGGAGAGTTTGAATGCTTGGCAGTTGAGTTTGAGTAAGGACCTTAGTGTCTGGTACCTTATCCTGACAAATGATCTTCAGAATCTTCCTAAGACAATTCAAATGAAAGCAATTCACTTTCCTGGCATGATGCTGGTAAACTTGTCCAGGCTTCACAGGCACACAGCAATGAAGTCAGAACAATGGCTCTGTAGACCTTCAGTTTAGTAGTCAAATACCTTTTCTCTACCATGCTTTCTTTTGGTGTCTCTCAAACACTGAGCTAGCTCTGACAATGCATGTGTCAACCTCATTATCAGTGTGCACATCCCTGGAAAGTATGCTGTCACCTAAGTGAATTTATCCATAGCATTCAAGACTTCTCCATTTGCTGTAACCAATGGTTCCATCTGGTGGCTGATGGAGCACCTGTGTTTTCTTGGTATTAGGCCAAAATTAGCACAAGCAGCAGAAAATTGATCCATCCTTTGCTGCATCTCAGCTTCAAAGACTTCATTGAGTGCACAAGCATGTACAAACAAAAAAAATCAACCAACACTCCCTCCACTTTCATCTTGTCTTGTAACCTTTACAAATTGAACTCACCATCAGTGCGATAGAAGACCTTGATACTGTGTTTATTATCACTTTTGAAAGCATTTGTCAATGTGGCTGAAAACATCATGCTAAATAGCATGGGAGCAGGCATACATCCCTGTTTTACTACATTAGTGACTGGAAAAGCACAAGAGCATTGTCCATTATCCAGAACCCAGGCAAGCAAATTGACATACAATGCTGATGAAGTTCTCTGGAAAACCAAATTTTGACATAATTTTCCATAAATCCTCAGAAGTGACAGCATCAAAGGTCTTGGTTAGAACTGTAAGCATTATGTATAGACCTTGTTCTGCTCCTGGTATTTCTCCTGGAGTTGTTGGGCAGCAAATACCATATTGACCATTTCCTGACCTTTTCTGAAGCCATACTGGCTCTCAGGCAGATCACCATCTTCTAGATGAAGGATCAGCCCATTAAGAATCTTGGCAACAGTGATGACAATATGTAAAACAAAGCAGTACTTGCCCTCAAGGATTATGTATTCCCCTGGAGAGATAGAATATAGCATATATGAAAATAAATACAAAGTATATACAGTATAAAAATTCTAGAGGGAATGCTTGTTAAATGAATGAGAAGAAAGCGATAATGAGTGTCTGGGGAATCAGGAAAGGCCTCATGTCAGAGGTGATTCTCAGTTGTGCTTTGAGAAAAACTGAGAATTCAAAGAATTGGAGTTGAGGCAAGATTGCATTTGTGTAGCCTCACATGTCTATCTGCTCTTTGAGCTAGTGGGAATAGGATCATTGATCTAGATGGGCAGGCCATTTTCCCAATATACCATGCTTTGCATTATAACATGGATGATAGGTAATAATAGAAGTTTTTCAGAGAAACCAAATTAAACAAGAAATCTAATTGAAAATGAGGGATTGGGACATGAAGTGAGTCATTTAGTCAATATGCAATTATATAAAGTGACCTTCAATAATGTTTCTATCAGGTATAAAATGAAGAATATGTGAAGAATCTGTGATATTGTCAGCAAAATGGAATTCAAAGTGTGGGAACTCCCTTCACTGATGCAAAGCCAGATGCAACCTATCTATGAATTAAATAAATCCATAGGGGTTGCCAGAAGCACAGAGAGATTAAATGAATGTTTAGGGTCACATGGCAGATAAAATCAGTGATGGTATTTGAACCTAGTTTTTCTGACTCTAGACTCAACACTGGAAATTCATTGAAGAAAACAACCTGGGACATAAATCTTGGTATTCCCCTCAATTTTCACTTGCGTAAACCCTATACTTTAATTACTGAATGGGTGTTGCCTCAGACAGACTGACACCTGGGAAGGGCCTTAGCTTAAAAAAAGGGCAAAATCTACAATTGCATCTGGGCCATCACCAGTTGTACTGACTTATGTCTTTCCACTAGACTCTGAAAGATGCTGGGGGAAAAGGTGAGGCTGATGATTTTGCACAGTCCTGCCTCACTTGAATCCAATTCATTTGATCACGCTCCCTATGTCACTGGTCCTTTTCAAGAACAAGGGATGAACAGCAGTAACAATGCATAAACCCTGCTCCTTTCTGTATCCTCATTTGTGCTCCTGAAATATGGTTCTGTTAGCCTGTTGCACAAGTCAATCAGTCTTCAGTGCTTACATTATGAACAGGTGACTTACATGAAAGATCTATGCTGATTTATTAAAGGATATACAGGAAGAAATGCCAATCAATAGCCCTTTATGCTATTAAATGAATCTAGAGTATGCTGTAAATAGGGAGTCCAATCAATCTGTTCACCTCTTTACCGAATACTGGGGATATGGTGGCCCCCACTGGTTAACAACTGAGACAGCAATCAAGCATAGAACATCTCATGTATTGAGTATTTGAAGGCTCTTCTGTCAGGAAAGGACAGACAGAAAAGGGGAGAGAAAATTTCCAGTAATGATGGATAGTCTTGTGTCAAAAAACTTCAAAGGGAGGTATAGGAGCTAGGAGAAATTTACAAAGTAAGGAATGTGATTTTCCAAGAGATAATACTGGAAAAGACATTTAAGTAGAAAAGCAAAACACTAGTAGTTAATGGAGTTAGCCCAGTGATACAAGGCTATGCTCCACAGTGACTTATTAGTGAATATTTTCTTCCATTTAAACAATGTGGTTCCTCTACTTGTAATGAAATAAATGCCAAATTTCTACTAAAGGAGATATAACTGTCTTGGATTTATGCATACCACAGGGAGAGGAAATTAAATATCTCAGATAAGCTTAGAATTTCCAAAAACAGTCTTGGTTTTTTCAGTTAATGTGCTAATCAGTTTTCTGCAGAGTCCTAGGCTTTCAGGATATTTATTTGCTACAAGTTTTAAGACATTTCTATTTATCATAGAGTAAACAAAGGAATTATTTTTAAAATGTATATAAATCTTATTATAACTAAAAAAAATTACAGTTTAGTACCCTGGTTGTTAGAAAAGAGAGCACTTATCTTACAGACCAATCTTACAGATCTTACACCTCCAAATAAATAGTCTAATGATTAGCTTTTAAATGCAGTTAAAAGCATATCTGAGATGTTAGTGACTAGAGAAGGATAAATTTTTTAAATATAAAAATAAAATTCTTTTTTAAAAAATTGATGTGTAGCTCAATTTTGGCTCTTTAGAAATCAAATCCTTTAGTGAAGTATCTCTAAACCATACTATAGGCACCTACCTCTAAGAGTGCAGGTGCGTCTAGCAGCTGTAACAAATTTCCATTTTAACTAAATAGCACTGAGAAAGAATAACGTTCCTTTGTCTTAAATATGCATAAGTGCATTTCCTTTTAGGATTTTGAGTGGTTTACTACAGGTACTATGCAGATCCTCTCTTTTCATTGCCTAAATAGATTACTCAGCACATGTGGTGTTTATTCAATTGTGTTCTCATGCATTTTCCTTTCTCTGCTAAAGTAGAATGTGCCACAGAATGGAGGGAATCATAGTTATCTCTAGTTTAAATATACCTGATATGGTAATAATGGAAATGCTCAGTATGGCATGACCCTACTTCCCACTCTTAAACAGTACCAAGGATATTTTTAAAGAGAGAGAGAGAGAGAGAGAGAGAGAGAGTTAGGAGGATATGTGGGTAGAGGAAAGAATAGGAATTTTTTTTTTTAATGAACAGATAATAGCTATGGATCTGATGAAACACTTGTCTCAGATACTTAAAGTCCCTGCAAAAAGGAGAACCTTTGAGCAGTATACTTTAGCAAATTGATAATCAAGACAGAGAAGGAGGAATAGGAGAGTGTGCTAATATATCCTCTCTCTGTTTTGATAATTTTTTCCTTTTTTTTTCTTCTTTCTCCCTTCTTTTCTCAAGAGAAAGGAGGGAATGTTAAGTGGAAGAGATGTTAAAGGGGACTGAGCAAGCCTGACTTGGGGAGATGGGAGAAAGATTCAGAAATCTGAAGTTTTTAGTTTTCCAGACTTATCCTAATAACCCAGGTATCCAAAATCCATAAGGACAATTAATTGATCAGTCAACAAACATTGACTGTTTATTAGATGCCAGGCACTTTCCTAAGGGCTGGAAATACAAAAAGAAGGAAAAGACAGTTCCTGCCTTCAGGGAGCTTACAATCTAAAGGGCAATTTTAGTAGTATTTTGGCTGCTGCTAATAAAATAGCTAACATTTATATGGCATTTAAGGATTGCAATGTTCTTCACAAATATGATTTCATTTTATTTATCCTCATGACAACTTTGGGAAATAAGTACTTTGTTATCCCCATTTAACAGACAAGGAAGTTGAGGCAGACAATTAAAATGATTTGCTCAGAGTCATACAACTTAGTAAATGTCTGAGGCAGGATTTCAACTTAGGTCCAAGATTCCTTTTTCCTATTTTTAGACCCTTGGATTTTGGTGTCCCAAAAGAGCTTCTGGCTTAGTCATCAGATTGGTGATGGCAAATCCTAATTCAGGTCTTTTTCCTTCTTGCCATGTCTGGTATTGCCCTCTCCTGGTTCCATAGAAATCAGACCTGTGATTTTATTGGCATAGGGAACACCCTGGGTGAATTCTAAAGCAATTGCAAAGCAGGCAATACATATTTATTTTTGTATTTATCTTTTCACCTCCCCTCTCCCACAGTCCTTTATTGAAATGCTGCCTCCTTTTTCCAGCAGACCTGGGACCAAATTGGCTCATGCACCAGCCCAACTCAGTTCTCATTAAACCCAAACTTTCCCAATCCATCAAAATCTCTGATTTCCTCAGTGCTTTTTTTAAAGCAGAATCTTATTAATGAGACAGCCTTCAAAAAGGTATTTTATTTTCTTTTTTTACATTTTATCTTTTGTGATAATATACCTGTTGTAAATATTTTACATATGCCTCTGTTACACATGTCCTCCTACTCTGAGTGCTTTTTTTCCATTTGAACTCTTCCTTGTTAAAAAAAAAAAATACAAGCTTGCCAGATGTGGGGTCAGGAAGACCTCAGTTCAAATCTAGCCTCAGACACTTACTAGTGTGTGACCATGGGCAAAGTCGGTGAATTCTGCTTGCTTGAGTTCCTTATCTGTAAAATCAGGTGGAGAAGGAACTGACAAACCACTCCAGTATCTTTGCCAAGAAAATCCCAAATTAGGTCAGGAAAAGTTGGAAAAAACTAGAATGACTGGACCACCACAACAAATCATTTAAGCCTTGGTCTGACAGCATCTGCAACATTCTTCACCCTAAATTCCCCAACCTCTTTATCAAGAAGAGGGAGATGTGTTTGTTCTCCTGATTTGTGATTAGTTATTTTATTTAGTCTGAATTCAGCTGTCTTTTGCACTCCATCACAGAAATTACTTTTTATTTGCTCTGTAAATATTATAAATATTTCCAAGTGAATTCATTTTTTCTTTGAATTAGATGCTATTTCCTTTTCTTAGATGCTATGGTATTAACTATTGAGAAGGCATTTAGTACTGAAGGGATTAGAGTGGCATTTATACATGCTTGTGATAAAACTATCTGCAACTTCTTTAAAAAAGAGAAAATAATGGTGATTAAATGAATATATGAAGGAATCTGGTGTTGATAGTGGAAAGAGCAGTAGAATAGTTTTTTTCTCCCCAAATATGAGAAACTCATTTATTTGTGGATAATGTCAGCTCCTTCTGATGGCACATCCACTCACACATGTTTTCAAAGTGGATGATACTACTCTCTGGGGGGCACTGGAATGATCCAGGAGGCTGTGGTAATTGTCTTAGGTGTAATTGGGGGGTGTTGAATAAAAATAAGGGGGAGGTGGTAGTATAAAGAAAGAAGAGAAAAGAAGAAAATTTTGAAAAACCGTTTGTACATGTTTCATCTGTTGAGTAATAGAGTTACACAAAGTAAAGTCCTAAGGGTAAAGTTGAAGTGATTTACGCTATTTTCCAAATAAACACACAAAATGTAAGTTGTAACCAATGAGTGAGTGGTCACATCCACTAGCACCTATGGAGTAGGAACACAGAATGAAGCAGACTATTTTCTCCTTTCTTGTGTTTTGTTTTTCTCATGGTTTCTCCCATTTGTCTTAATTCTTCTATGCAATATAACTAATATGAAAATTTGTTCATTAGGAATGTATGTGTAGAACCCATATAAGGTTGCATGCTGTCTTGGTAGGCAAGTATGTCTCCCATTGTTGGTAAATCTAGTATACATAGGCAGGAATATGTAATATGATGACTTGTTTATAATATGATACTATATGGTTACATGATGCAATATGGTATCATCAAAATTTCAAAGCAGGAAAAACTCACAAATTTATAATAAATTATTATATTTAAGATGTCATTTAAAAATTACATTTTTTGAAATGACTCAAATTAACAAAAATATTAGAGGATTCAAGAAGGTAGATTTCTAGTGGGGCACTGAGTAGTTTTTTTTGTTGTTGTTTTTGAAAAGGGGGAAGTAGGCATGTCACATGGTCTTGGGTCCAAATATTCATGCTGCTGGTAAAGACACTGAGTCCCAAAATGGTAAAGTGACATGGCCAAACACATATAGCTTGTAAGTAGACAGAGCTTCTGACCCTACAGCTGAATCAATTTGCCACTTTATCCCAGGTACAGTGTAATGATGGCTCATGGTCCCAACAAGCATCTGAAGCATGTAGTAGCTCCAAAGCATTGGATGCTGGATAAGTTAACAGGAGTTTTTTCTTCAAGACCATCCACAGGTCCCCACAAGCTGAGGGAGTGTCTCCCGCTCATCCTCTTTCCAAAAAATAAACTCAAGTGTGCCCTGACTGGAGATGAAGTAAAGAAGACCTGCATGCAATGATTCATCAAGATTGATGGCAAGGTCTGCACTGATATTCCAAACCCTGCTGGCTTGAGGGACATCATTTGCATTGAGAGGATGGGTAAACATTTCTATCTGGTTTATGACACAAAGCGACACTTTGCTATTCATCATATTATAGCTGAGGAGGCTAAATATAAATTGTGCAAAGTGAGGAAAATCTTTGTGGATACAAAAATATTCCCCATCTGGTGACCCATGATGCCCATATTATCCTTTGCCCAGATTCTCTCATCAAAGTGAATGATACAGTTCAGATTGATTTAGAAGCTGGCAAGATCATAGATTTTATCAAGTTTGATGCTGGTAACCTGTGTATGGTGACTTGTAGAGCTTAGTGTGATCACAAACAGGGACAAACATCCTGATGTTGTGCATGTAAAAGATGCCAATGGCAATAGTTCTGCCACTGGACTCTCAAATGTCTTTGTTATTGCCAAAGGTAGTAAGTATTGGATCTCTCTCCCCGAGGAAAGGGTATCTGCCAAATGCTGAAGAAAAAGACAAGAGATTGGCAGCTAAGCAGAGTAGTGGCTAAATGAGTAAGCATTTATAGGGTTTCAATCAAATTGAGAGGTTACAATTTTCCTCCAAATTTATTCATTTATTTGTTTTCAGCTTTCAACAATCATTTCCATAAATTCCAAATTTTCTCCCCCTTTCCTTCTCCCTCCCCAAGATGGCATGCAATCTTATATGGGTTCTACACATACATTCCTATTGAACACATTTTCACATTAGTCATGTTGCATAGCAGAATTAAAACAAATGGGAGAAACCATGAGAAAAAAAACACAACAAAGGAGAAAAGAGTCTGCTTCATTCTGTGTTTCCACTCCATAGTTCTTTCTTTAGATGTGGATGGCATTTTGCATCATGAGTCCTTTGGAAATGTTTTAGGTCTTTGCATTGCAGCTAAGTCTATGAAAAACAGCCCTCCCACCCTGTAGCTGTTACTGTGTACAACATTCTCCTGGTTTTAGTCTCTTCACTCAGTATCAGTTCATGTAAGTATTTCCAGGTGTTTCTGAGGTCCAACTGTTCATCATTTCTTATATATAGCTCAATAGCATTCCATTCCACCCATTTACCACAACTTGTTCCACCATTCCCCAATGGATGGGTTTCCCCTCAATTTCCATTTCTTGATCACCACAAAAAGAGCTGTTATACATATTTTTGTACATATGGATCCATTTCCCATTTTTATGATCTCTGTGGGATTCTGCCCTAGAAGTGATATTTCTGGGTCAAAGGGTATGCACATTTTTATAGCCCTTTGGGTATAGTTCCAAGTTGCTCTTCAGAATGGCTGGATCAGCTCACAGATCTACCAACAATGAATTATTGTTCTAGTGAGAGGTTACAATTTTGAACAAAAAATATGACTATTCTATAAAAATATGAAGTACACAAAATAAGAAATAGGTAGCTTAAACAACTCAATCTTATCAAGTGAGATTGAAAAAGCCATAAATGCCTTTCTTATCTTCCCTTGGATTAGGGTACTATGGGTATGAATATTGGAAGATGTAGCTGTATTGGTTCTGTTTAACTACTTTTCTTTGTTACATGGGGTGACTCACTGATTGGAAGATGAGGAGAGGACATATCTCAAAATGACTTATGTGAAAATAAAACATATCAATAAAACTTCAAGAAAAAAAAAAGAAAAGAGAGAGGTAGGCCAAATACTTTTGGGAACCTCTGCCCCAGAGGTAGAGGTATTTCTGTATTTGGAATACTCAGTCATCATGAATTTATTAAGAATTTACTATATACCAGACACTCTCCTAAACCTTGTGGGTACAACTAAAAGTAAAACCAATCTTTACCCTTCAGGATTTTACATTCAAATAAGGAAGACAATATATAATGAAGTACATATATATGTATACATATACATATATAATACATACATACATACATATACACACACACACACACACAACTAGGGGACACAGAAATGACGAGAACTTTTAAGACTTACAAGACCTGAATTTGAGTTCCACCCAACCAGTGGTTAAGGAAACCCTTGGTTTCCTTAACAGTGAAATGAAAGATTTGAAGCAGATAATCTCTAAGGCCTTCTGTGAACAGATGCATTGATGTTCATGCTAAGAACAAAACAACCACATAACCCTTCCCCCAGTCCTTAAGCATTCATTAATTCCTTTTTCAAACATCTGTGGGTTATAAAAATGTTGTACATTATATAGTATTTATAAGCATTTTCTATATGACATCATCACAAAAGAAAGAATTAATGCTATGCTGCAACACTTTGCTGTATTATCACAAAGGACTTTAAGATGATTTTGAGCTAACAATCTAAAAGGTAACTGACTACCTTGGGAGGAAGTTGGCTGCCCATCTCTAGTTCATCTTTGGGCAGACGCTGGATGACTACTTGTCAGGGACATGATAGCCAGGATCCCTCTTTCAGATATAGGTTAGAATAAATGACCACAGAAAGCTCTTCCCACTATCAGATTCTGTGACTTGGTTCACTTATTTATAGAACAAACCATCCCAGCAACTCATACTGTTTATTTGCAACATTGATAAGTAGTTAAAACTAGCCTTTTGAGTCATGATTTGCTGATTACACCAGGGTTCAATTACTAATTGCCTAATTTGAATTCTACTTACAATGATGTGTAAACCAAATATTGATTTAACACAGTGACTCATGATTCCAGTGTTCGGTATATAAACATAAATATAAACATAAATTTTTTTTTATGGCAGCTGCCTGGAAAGTTTCCCTCCATATTTATGAAAGTAAAGCATGAAGTCTTTTCAGTGAATGTGGATTGGTGATGTCTATAATGACATCAGACTTAAAATCTCAGCTGATTGTATGTGACCTACATGAGTTAGTAAACAGTGTCTATTAATCAGACATTGCAATCCCACACTATAAAGTTTCTGAACCTTTGTTCAGAAAATATAAAATATGCCTCAAGCATCCTGGTAAACTAACCGGGGAATTATTGAATGGTGGAACATTTATGACATGTCCAAAGTCACACAGAATGATAATTAGCAGATGAAAAAGACAATTCATTGTTGTTTTTCTTTAGAACTAAGAATCTTGCTGCTGATTTTCCCAGTGTTTTAGGAAGACACATTCATGCATC
Source organism: Potorous gilbertii (assembly GCA_028658325.1). Classification (NCBI taxonomy): domain Eukaryota; kingdom Metazoa; phylum Chordata; class Mammalia; order Diprotodontia; family Potoroidae; genus Potorous; species Potorous gilbertii. Next base: position 175,616,488 of record CM053772.1, on the reverse strand, counting down.
AACTGAAATGCTATATGAAGTTTATTGGAGCAAAGTTACAACTCAAATGAATGATTAAGTCAACTGTGAATTTTAGAACAGAACTACAAGAAGCATACTCCAGTACAAGAAAATTTAAGTAAAAGAAAACATTGCATTATTAGGTAGAATATAACACTTTTGCTCATTTGTTATATTCCTATGCTTTGTAGAAGGCTTCGTCTTCATCTTTTAGAGTAGAGATTCTTAACCTGGGATCTACATCCCTGGAATGAGTTTGTGGATAATTTTCGGGTTTTCTGTGAACTTGGATGGGAAAAAAATACACCTTTAATATAATAAGCTTCCCTTATATTCCTGTGTATTTCATTTTATGCATTTAAGACATTATTCTGAGAAGTCCATAGGCTTCACCTGATTACCAAAGGGGTCTATGATGCAAAAACATTACGAACTTCTGCTTTAGAGGTAATGGTATGTAAAGGGAAATGTTCTTGCAAAGCCCTATAATTCCAGGCTCCCATATGGATTCTGTTTGTGATAATCTGTGAGGTTAACTACAGGCCAAGTCAGCTACTCTTTTAGCCACTTAACCATTAAAGTACATAAAGTTCTAAGGCATAGATCTTGAAGTAGGGAATGAAGGTATAACTTCAGGAAAAGAATACTCTCAACCATGCATTCAATGAGATCAAGCCAGTTCTGGTATAGTGATTTTGTTCATGGTGCTTTATGTAAGCTACATGGTCCCAGAAGATGCGTTTTCTGAACTTGCAAGTGTCAGGAGGCCAAAGATGGTCATGCCGAATGGTCACTGAGATTGGCCAGTAGTGTAATGAATAAAACTGGAACCAAGGGCACATGTCTGCAATTCATTGTGTTATTTTCTCATCAAAGGAATCATAGTGCTCACCATGACACAGATCTCAAAGAGGTAAGGGGAACTGTTAGACACATTCTACTTAGTGAATCTGTAAGTTCAGAAAGTAGCTCAGTTTTGCTGGTATATAGAATATTATTAAAACACGAATATGGAATAAGATTAGAACCCTAGGGTATACCAGATGATGGAGGGCCTTGAAAATCAGAGAGAAGAATTTAAAGATGACTAGGCAGGCAATGAGCAGCAGACCTGGAGTCAGGAAGACCTGAATTAAAATCCAGCCTGTGACACTTACTGGCTCTGTGACCCTGGGTTAGTCACTTGACCTGTTTGCTTTAGCTTCTCCATCTGTGAAATGGGCTAAAACACACAAAAGGGGTCACGAAGAGTCATACATGGCTGAAAATTACTGAACAACAGCAAAGTAGGCAATAAGGAGTTACTTTTTCTTTTTTCCCTATTTTTTTTTTAAGCAGACTACATAGCATGTTGGGAGAGGGTAAAAAGGAAGGTAGAAAGACTGGCCAGGAGACTTCTGCAATAGTACAAAAAAAGAATAAGATTAAAAAAGGTTTACACAAGGTGACTGCATCAGTGAGAAAAAAAGGATGATATGAACATGAGACAAAACTGGTGTGACTTGGTAAATGATTGAATATGACAGGTGAGGGAAAGGAAAGAATTGAAATTAACTCCAGGGTTATGAACATAGGATGAGTTGTGATGGCATAGATAGAAACAATGAAATCAGAAGTCAGAAGGTTTAGGAGAAAAGTAAAATTAATTTTTAACTTGTTGAGTTTGACAATGGATAGACCAGAGAGATGTCCTTTATGCAGTTGGAATGTTGATCTACGTTCAGAAGAGAGGCCAGAACTAGAGATGAAGCTGTGAGTAATCAGGATTAAGTGACATTTGAAGGCATATGACCTCAAGTAGATGGGCTTGCCAAAGGAAAACAATAAATTCACATACTTTTGAATCCTTTTCTTTTGGCTTGTTTTTAATAAGAAGGTCAATAAACTGTGGGGCCTATTTAGAATTCCCAATAAATAATTCAATTGTATTTGAAAAAGAAGCTTATAATAGCAACATATTTGAGAATTTTAGTTCCAAAATACAGTTCCCTAACATCTGGAGCTAGCATTTGTCTTATGAAATGTGGTTTTTCAAACAAAGGAAATGTACATTTGAGGAAGTCACCCAGGAGGTTGCCTGAAGCCAAGTGAAAAAAAAAATAGGCTTGGTAAAACAAGATATACAACACCTGAAATTTGATTTTTTTCAAACCTAAGACTGTGAGATAGAATGTCTGTTGACTTATTACTATTCACTCTAATGATTGATGATGCCTTTACTCTGGTTTACTAGAAAGATTGGCGATACTGATGTTCATATTTTTATGATTTGAACTTGATGGATGAATGAAATTCGGTGTTGTGACTTTAGGTTTCATTTTGTTCTTACAAATGAAGTGTGTGACAGGTGGACAGCTAGGTGGGCTGACTTTTTTCATGTCATGCCCCAAATGATTTAGTTTATGACACAAAGAAACCCATAAAGGTCAGTTTGATTCTTTTCTGATTCCATTTCCTTTTCTATCCATTTATAAAAGTTGGTAGTGCCCATAATTATCTATTGATGGGGACATTTTCTCTATTTTGTTGTATTCTATAGAGTAGTCTGCAATACTCTCTATTTGCAAATGATATTGAACTAACTTTTTTGAGGGCTAGAAGACTTTAGAATCTATTCAGTTAAATCTATAGGTTTGAAAAAATTCTACAAGTTGTTATTGTTTCTAACAATAGGACAGCTTATCAGAGTGTACTTCTTATACTTCATCATGGTCTTCAGGAGCTCATCATTCTACAAGATTGTATCAGCTCTACTCTTCAGTATTCCTTGCCTTTGTGGCCCCTCCCTCCCTCTAACTAGATAGGGTGCAGGGTAGACATCAGAGAGTGCCTTCTGGAACTTCCATTTAGGAAGGGTAGCTATCATCACATCATTTCCCATCCAAGTACACTCTTCTGGACATCATCATGACCCTTTACTGGGTTCCTTCACCCATCTCTCTTCCTCACCCCCTGCCATTTTCAACCTTCTATGAAGTGGTCCCTTGTATTTGAATTCTCACTGTTTGTAATTATAATTGTGAAAAAATATAGTAATTGGTTGTAATGTATTGAAAATATGCAATGTGAATTTGAATGGTGCAACTACCACATAGGATCCATTATTTGCATTAGTTGGGACTTTGTCATATGTTAGATAGAAGATTCAGATGGGCAGTAATTAAGTCATAGAACTGACTAGGAGGAAAGGATCAGGGTGATTTCCATTTTAGGATCATAGCTATAGAACTGACAGGGACCATAGAGGGAATCTATTCCAACTTTCTCATTTTATAGATGAGGAAACTGAGGTCCAGGGAGGATAAATTACTTGCAGTAAGAATAGGCAGTAACAGACATATAATTTAGTTCCATCCCTCCACGCACTTTCTTTTATGTCATGATATGGGAAATGTAACATATGTAACATAGGCTCTAATGATTTCTAGACCCAATAATCCCAAGCTCTTCATTGCCCCTGAAAGCCTATCTGTATAACACTGTTATTCTCCCAGTGATACTGTATGTCCACAAACCATGAAACATCATGACTTCAGGAGAACTAAAATTTTAGGTCACCCAAAGAGCAATAGAAAAATGCATGGTTGATCTCAATAGGCTGCTACTTATTGCTAACATTGGCATGTGAGAAATGCCATAGAAGATGAACAAAGAAATTGATGACTAGCAAAGGGGAGGTGGTTTAATCAGGCAATGAGGGTAGAGGAAAACAGAGAGTCTAAATTATAGCATAGTATTCATGACATATTAAAAAGTAAAACAAAATAAGAAAAACAAAGGAAGAATTCTATCGTATTGGAGCAATCCTCTAGGGAGGATCTTCAGAAAGACTCAGTCAACAATTTCACATGACGGGGAAGGATTCGAGGAGTTGCAATTCCTGCTGGTACAAGAGGTCCATACCAGTAAGAAGATGTATCTAAGTAGAAAAGTAGCCTATTTCAAGAGATTTCTTATAGGTGCGCAATGAGGTGGACATAATGGATTGAATACTTGATATGGAGTCAGTATGTTTTGGATTCCATTTCAATTTCTGACATTTCCTAGTTATTTGAACCTTGGAAAGTTGTTGAAACTCTCCAATGAACCCCACTTTTCTTATTGGAAAAATGAGGATAGTCACACCTATGGTACCTATCTCACAGGGATATTGTGAAGCTCTGATAAGACAGTGTAAGGTATTTTGTAAGGTACAACGTAAGGTATATTCTACCCAAAGTAGAATAAAAATATTGGCCTTTATTATTAGGAAAATGGGCAAATAATACAATTGTACATTAAAAACTGTTGTGTCTAGCTCTGTGCCAACCAGAAAACTCTAGAATATAGGGCTTTGGATATCCTCCAGTAGAAACTTGAGTCAAGTAACTAGGCCTAGTTAGGAAATTTCCCAGGATCAATAGCAAAGGAGTTCCACCCTCAAAGTAAATATGTTTCTGGTGATGAGATTCTCTTTGTTCTGAGAAATTGAAGGCTAATATCACATTTCCATACTTAATCAATGACCTGTCTTATTTTTATAAGTATGTGATATAATTACTTATCTGCAAAAAGTTAATCCCTTTGCTATGACAAAAATAAATTGCATTCAGAATTTATTTTAAAATTCAGGGTTTCCCTCCAATGCGATTGACTTGTGTTATGTTTGTTGTTTTTAGTTTTGGGAAATGTTTTGCATTGTGAAATAGCTTTTGTTTGCCAAATGATTTTCCTCTTATCGTATACCTTACTCCCTATTTCAAAATCTAAGTATTTTTCTTCTGTACTTTTCTTCAAAATATCTTCTATGACTACTGAATTCTGAATGTAGACTCAGTGGTGGGGCAAATTGAACGAACCTGAAGATGGAAAGCAACTGAAACTCTGCAGACAACATTGAGGGATGAAGAATTCACTTCTAAGTTAATTCAATTGATTTTTAAACATGTTTACTGAATCAATGAACCAAACAATAAGAATTTGTGGTGAGCTCACATGGGTCTGAGACTGTGCTCCACACTAGGAAGTCATTCAAAGAAAGAATTCAGGAGACCTGGGTTCAAGTCTCACTTTTATTGCTTGCTAACTAGGGAGTTTGGATAAGTCACTCCTTATTCAGGTGAGTTTTCTCACCTGAAAAGAGAAGAGTTTGTGTTATTTGATTTCCAAATTTTCTTGCTCTAAGTCTTGTGATTCTATAGTTCCTATTCTTAAAAAAGTTTGCAAATAATGTGGGAAATCAAATATGACATGACATGACATAGCATAGTATAACATGAAAGAATTAGATTATAGTAATATTTTTTACGTGCCTAAACGCTAAATTCTGTAAGATACTCTCAGCGTAGGATAGGGGAACCAAGAAAGGATTCCTTAGCAATCCTTAGTGGGAAGGGGTGGGACTTATTCTGTACCTAGAAAGATAAATAGGAATTGAATAAGTAAAGTAAAAAGGAGATGGGAAAAACTGATTGATCTAGAAGTAAGAAGGAAGGGTTTATTAAGCACTTATTTTGTGCCATTATGCTAAATGATTTACAAATATAATTTCATTTGATCCTCATGACAAACTTTCCTGGAGGTGGGCACTATTGTTATATGCATCCTATAGTTGAAGAAACGAAGGTGGACAGGTTACATGAGTTGCCTAAGGTCACACAATAATTAAATGTTTGAGATCAGATACGAACTTAGTTCTTCCTAACTTTAGGTCTAGTAAGCTACCCACTGCACTATCTAATTTGATGTGAGAATGTGCTTGATGGGATAAGAGTAAAGTAACTGGGGAGTAGTCAGAAATAAAGTTTGGTAGGCAGTGTAGGATCAAATTATCACTGATTTCATTCAAGTACTTATTGAAGGGTAACTTTGCTTATTCACCTGCCCTAGGAGTTAAGGGGAAAACAAAGCAAATGTATTAGACCAGGGATGGGGAATCAGTGGCCTTGAGGCTACGTTCTAGGTCCTTGGATGTAGTGTTTTGACTGAGTCCAAGTTTTGCAGAACAAATCCTTTTATTAGGGGGATTTGTTCTGTGAAGTTTGGATTCAGTCAAAGTGCCACACTTGAGGACATAGGGGGCCATGTGTGACCTTGAGGCTGCTGGTTCCCCAACCCCATGTTAGTCAATTGAGTTCAATAGCCTAGCCTGCAGAAGAGAAGAAAAATTTGGGAACTTCTGAAGCTTGCAGAAATTTCATTGACAAATTCTCTGAGGAAAGAAGCAGGGGAGCTGGGGCAGGATATGCTGGAGTAAGTACCTCTTGATCTCACCAAGGCTATAAGTCACAGCATGGCCCATACCCAGTCTGATCCACTCTGTCTTGTCTTTCCTTCATGTAATTCTGTATGCCCTAGGTCTGGGGTGCTCCTTGTTTTGTCATGGCTTCCCATGGTTCTCATGGAGGGCTCCCAGTTCTTGCTTTCCTCCTGTCCTTCTAAGTTGCAGAGATAGTACTGTGGGAAATTGCCTCAGATTCAGCTGCTTTAAAGAAAAACCTAAGATGGAATGCTGCATGGCATCTCTTTTCTGCCTGAGGCCCATGAAACCCCAACTGACATAAACTTAAGTATTCTCAGAAATGTCTGATTTAATGCATTTCCAGGTTCCCTGTGCCTTATACATTTTTTTTACTGTGGTCACTTCTAGAAGATTTTGAAAACAACTATTATATATAAATAGGCAGCTAGGTGGTGTAGTAGATAGAATGCTGGACCTGGAGTCAGCTAGACCTGACCTCAAATCCATTCTTAGACACTTACTAGCTGTACAGCCCTGTATAAGTCACTTAATCTCAGTTTGCCTCAGTTTCCTTATCTGTAAAATTAGGATAACAATAGCACCAAGCTCCCAGGATTGCTGAGATAGTATTTATAAAGTACTTTGCACTTAAAGTGCTATATAAATGCTAGTTTTTGTTAAATAAGTTGGAATTATAATATAAATTGTTAAATAATTACAATTTAAATATAAATCTCTCTACATATCAAAGACATTTATAAATGTGAATAAGGAAAGATCATTTTCAGTTTAGGGGAAGGGAATCAGGGAAGGATTCTAAGAGGAACTGGATCTTGAACTAGTCCTTGAACAAAGAGAAAGATTTCAGCAAGTAGAGTCAGATAAGGAAGTTCACTCTAGACTTGAAGAGGAGAATGTATAAATAAATGGAGGTGATTAAAAAGCTGGATGGAAAGGAGGAGCAGCAAATAGTTCAATACACAGGGAATTTAAGTATGTGAAGGGTAATAATGTGAA
>CM053772.1:175573761-175608751 GCA_028658325.1 Potorous gilbertii | reverse complement strand
GTATTCACATTCAAACTCCCCACCCCTGCAAGGTAGGAAAGGTGTTAGTTATCTGGAGTCCTGGTGTTAGCCTTGAATGAAATCCTGCCTGGAGCCGTCAGACCTCTGATTTTACTCACTGACTTTAACCCCCTCCTTGTATCCACTCTACCCACTGTCACAGGTGTTACAATTCATTTCTTGCTGGGTTTGTGCTTGGACTCAGCTCATGCCAAAGAGTGTATAATCTCTTTATTAAAAGTCTCATCAAAGAGAAAAGACTGGAGGATAAAGAAAAGTCTAGCTCTTTATGAAGCTATTTTGTTCATGACTCAACTACTTTCACTACTCATACCATGTAGACCCTCTACTTTCTCTGACCAACTCCTTGCCAATGTGAACACAAAGTATGTGCTCTTTGCTATTCGGGTTGCAAGGGGTACTGCCACATACTTTTTGTATATAAGAATTTCAGACAGCTAATGTGAGAACTATTTAAATTACCTAACCCTGAAAACATGAGTTATTGCTTATATTTCCACTACCTAGGCCTTGTAGGGCTAAGTAAACCCTGTGCCCTTGGCTTTAGCACCATATTCTTCTAATAAACAAAGCTAATTGGACAGAGATAGTGTTTTTGAAACCTAGCTCTATCACCACTGTTAATTAACAAACATAACCAAGGACAAGTGATATGGTTATCGCTCCATTCCCAAGAAACTCCAAGTGTAGTTGCCTTAGCTATGATAAGATAACCTTAAAGTATAAAAATAAAAATGTAGCTTGGATCTAAGCTTTCAAACATGAAAGTGCTGCTGTTTTTAATCTTTGCTGCCACATGCTTTGGGAGCCATGCAGAAGAGTCTTCATTACACGGGTATTTGACATATTTTTTTCTTTAGAACTTTTAGTTCCACCGATGAATGGCTGATTATTTGTATTTCAAGTAATAGGATTTTTCCCCTTCTTAAAACAAATTCAGCATGAGTATCACTTTTAACAGTCTGACTCTAGAAAAGTAAATAGAGTAAGCTATTATAAAGAATGGGAAGGGAAAGTGAGTAGATAACTATAAGTAGTGCCATATGTAGCTTGGAAAGCTATTATGGTATGGTGAGTGCAGAATGTGCTGGATGTAGAGTCAAGAGAACCAGGGTTCAAATCCTCCCTCTAAAGATTATGGGCAAGCTCTATGATTACGGACAAGTTAGCAAACTATTCAGCTTCCCTATTTGCACAAGGGAGATAATTGTTAGAAGTTTCAACTGAGATAAGTTTTTAAAATGCTTTATAAAACCTTAAACCACTGTATCAGTCTAGATGACTAATTTTCTAAAAATTAGAAGCGAATGCGCTACACTTAGCTTTAAAATTATATTGGATTTAATTGTCTTTCTTTAAGGTTTCATGTAATACTTTCATACCTAACAGAGATTCTTGAACTTTCATGTATCATAGTTCCCTTTAGCAATCTGGTAAAGCCTATAAACTTCAGAATAATGTTTTTAAATAAATAAATTAAAATGCATAGAGTCACAAAGGAAACTAATTACATTAAGTAGCTATATTTAAAAATAAAAGTTCACCAACTTTTGATAAATATCAGTCATTATTAATGACAATGAATTCATTAATTATCACTGTGCTGAAGAAAGGTAAAATGTTGGTTAGCAGAAAATTTTAATTCATAAAGTGTCAGAAAAATTATAAGTCTAAAACAATTGTTAGTTTTTGTGACAAATGAAAGATAAAAGGATTCCTAGTAATAAGTCAGTCTGCTGTCATGGAAGTGGCATTGGACTTAGGGTTTAGGAATATGGGGGTACTCATCTCAACTACCAGTTACCATCTATGTGATCTCTGGGACTAATTTTTTTACCCCACTGTAACATGGAGGTTGGGGTTGGGTTAGATTATATCTAAGATCCCTTGGAGCTGTAAAAGCCATTATCCTACTATGTAAGTAAGAATAGAAGCTTGTTCCAGGAGCAGCTACTAAAGTAACATTTGAAAGCATGTAGGAAGGGGTATTTTATTTGTACTTGCTAGAAGAATAATTAACTGTACTGATGAGTAGCTACCCTTTCATGAATGATCATGAAGGAGTTTTATTTTATGGGATACCAAGTGTGAAGAAAAATTCAACTAAAGACTCCTGTCCTGCCACAAAATATCTGGTAGTAGTAAAGCAATTCAAATGACCAGCTCACATATCATGCTGGTGCTTCCTCATCAAGGTTAGGAAGTTGAGGTAAAAAAGTTTCATCTCACATGGAATCTGAGCTGCTTTTTTTCCCTTTTGAAATGTTCTGTTGATGTGCTTTTCTTTTTAATTCTCAGTTATAATTACTTCCCAATAACTCCTCTTTCCAGTTTCCCCAGTAAAAATCTCCAGTGCTTAATAAATGCTTGTTGACTGACTAAATGCTTGTTGACTTTGTAATAAGTAAGTGCTATCAAGGCAAACACATCAACACTTTTACACTATCTGAAAATGTATGCTAAGAGTCTTACTACCACATTCAGAGTTCTGAAAGCCTTTCAGTGATATTTTCCTTTGCACTATTATGGTTATTGTATAAATTCCTTTCCTGGTTTTCTTTCTTTCCTCTGTATAAAGTTCACAAATGTCTTCTGAAGTTTCTTTGAATTCTTCATAATTGCCTTTTTTTATGGCACAATAATTTTTAATTAAATTCTTCATATGTAACAATTCATTTAACAATTTCCTTATTGGTAGGAATTTTCTTCCAGTTTTTTGCTGCTACAAAAAAGACTGATAGAAATATTTTTGTTCATATGGGACCTCTTTTTTCTTGTGTTTGACCTTCCTGGGGAATATGCTTGTAAGTGTTATCATTAAGTTAAAAGTTTATTCATGTTTTAAATATAATTCCAAACAACATTCAATAACAACTAGATCAATTACAGAACCACTAATGGTATATTAACATGCTTATCCCTCTAAAGTCTCCCTAATTTTTGTCATTTTTGTTTTTTGTCATTTTGCTGACCTAATTTGTATAAGTTAAAACCAAAAGTTGTTTTAATTTTTACTTTCTTATTGTTAGAGGTCTGGAACATTCTTACATATGGTTGTTGATAACTTTCATTTATTAAGAAAAATAACCTTTTATATCTTTGGACTTTTTATCTGTAGGGGAATGACTTATTCTTATATAATTTTATTGATTATATATTTTAGATGTCAAGCCTTTATCAGAGATATTTTTTCCCAGTTAATTGCCTTTTTTTCTAGTTCTACTTGTGGTGACTTAGGTCCTGTAAAAGCTTTTTAATTTTATGTTATTTTTCCATATTATCTTTTATAATATATCTATATAGATATATATGTCTATATGTCTATATAGCTATATAGATATGTATCTTTCACACACACATGCACATATATCTTTTACTTTGCCCTCTGGTCCTAAGAATTCTGTCTAATTTTCTTTTATGATTAGTTGAAATTTGGTAACCATATTTTCTTGTTTTATTGTGATTGTCAAGGAATTCACTGTTTTTTTCTCCTTTGAGATACATCTTCTTGATTTTTCCTTTAGCTCATCTCTCCTGCTTTTTAATCTTTTGCTTTATTTTTCACTGTTTTCCTTGCTTTCTGAGATAGTCTTGGAGGACTTAGCTAGAATCTTTCATCTCATTATGTTTGTTGGAAGTCCAGTCTTAAAGTTGCTGTAGGAAACTATTCCTAGAGTCCTAAATCAGGATGATTTTGTTAGTTTTGCTAACGACCATCACATAGCTACACCCTCTCTTCCTTCCATATGTTTCCCTGTTGTTCCTGTTTGTGATGAAGGATGTGTGTCCTATATCACTTAAATTACATACTTCCACAAGGTGTTACTGAATACCTTGTTGTGATGTGTACATAACCTTGGCCTTTTAAAAGCCCTAGCCTCTATGCCATCCAAGGGGAAATTCTTGCAGTCCCTACAAATGGAAAAGCTGCCGCTTTGAAACTGGTGGGGTCTTCTGAAGGCCAGCCTATCTATGAACAGAGAAGTTCATGCCCAGGTCTTCTATGGGGGGATAGGTTTTTTTTTTTTTTAGCTACAATAGAGACAAAGTAGAATTGTTGTAATCTGTATGAGTGTTCACCCACATCAGTGAAGATCCTTGATGGAGGTAGAAATTGGATATAAATTATAAGGTTCCATTGGATATAGAGATGCTGTGAAACATTTCCTTATTAATTTGAATCCCTTGAAAATCTTATATAGGACTGGGGGTAAAAAATCCTAGACTCTGCTACTTCCTTTCTGTGTGAACGTAAGCAGGTAACCTAACTTTCCTGATCTTTGGTTTTCTACTAGGCAAAATGGAGGTTTCTTGAACTAGATGACCTCTGAAGTTTTTTTCCAACTCTATGACTCTATGAGAAGGGGAAAAAATGTGATGTATAAAAAAGGAGTCTTCCTGTTAGGAAGCTAGAAATGTTTGATAATACGGTATATTGTGTTTTTCAGAGAGACTAGAAGAGAGTCTTTTTGAAACATTTCCACTGAGCCCCACCATATTTAGGATAGCATGCTGTAGATTTAGGGCACTGAGTCACAGTATCAGAGTTTTAGAAGAGGAAGAGCTCCTCATTTTATAGATGAGGAAAATAAGACCCAAGGAGAAGTGACAGATAGGGTCACAAAAGTAGCAAGCTGCAGAGAGGGTACTTAAACCCAGGTCCTCTACTCAAAAATCCACTGCTCTTTGAAAGTAGCCAACCTAAAATATAAATATTTGTGCAAAAATGTGAATCAGTTCCTTCCCCTTCTTATACCTCCCCACCCCACAAGCAGTTGTTAAGAATATATTTGCCAGCACAGAGATGAAATTCAATATTGTATATATTCAGTTTGTAATTTGGGAATGTGCTGCTTATGATAAGGAATATTCTCTAGTTTTTTCTATAAAATCATTTCACTGAACTCCCACATGATGGTATCAGTGCCTCTCAGGGGAAGATGATGGAGTGATACCACCTGCTTTTTGCCTAGTGGGCTCCTGACTTCTGACAAAACATTGGCTGCAATAATGCCAGATTCTCAAAATCATTTTCATTTGTTGGAGTCTGAATGTGTCATTTCTACTACTGACTTGTCTTTTCTCTTATGTTTTCTCCACTTTATTTTTTAAATTCCCATTTCACTTCCCATTTTCTCTTGCTTTTGAAGAGGCATGGTGGACACAGTGCTAGATTTAGAGCCAGAAGACATGAATGAGGATTTCTACCTCTATCATTTCTAGCTGCGTGATCTTGGACAGGTCACCAATAATAGCTGACATTTATTTTGTACCTTATATACATTAGGCCATTTGAATCTCACAAAAATCTTAGGAAGAAGATTTTATAGAGTTTACAAATGATCCAGTTCCCTATATAGATTTAGGGCTTATCGGAACAGGCTTGATGTTGGGGAGTTGCGGGGCTGATGCCAAGAGGAAAATTTCTCTTTCTTTAGTTTGTCATACCTCTGTCTAGCTTCTACTCCAGGAAATCCCTAGGTAAAGCATAGAAAAAGCCAATTTCTTGGTTTTCCTAACTGTGGATAAAAGCTCCTGTAGAAACACTGAATGTAGTAAATGCAAATCTGGGGTGGGACAGCCTTTTTTTTTTGTCCACTGCAGAAAATGCAGAATATACAGACAATTCATAGGAACTCATAAATACATAAAGAAAACACATAAAATACTCAAATAGTTCTTAAACTCCACTTATAAGGTTATCAAATTTTGAGAAGAAAACATGAACCTATATTAAGTATTTACAAAATAAATATATAAATACAAGATAATTTTGTGAAGGGGAAGCACCTGCAGTTATGGGGGCTTATCTAAGGTCTTAGGAAAATGATGAGGCTTGAGCTAAGCTTTGAAAGAAAATAAGGGATTCTTTTCTTTTATTTTTGTAATCAGGAAGGCTTTTATTAATTTTTACATTCATTCCTCTTGAATGAACAGATAGTTCCTAATAGGCTGCTATATTTGTTCATACCAGTGCAAGCCTTTTTATACTGTTCCCTATTAGAATTTCCCACCTTGTTCTCCATTGGTTAAACGCAGTCTCCTGAACACCTCACTTCATGTTGTCCTCTCTTGTAGGTTCCCCTTTCAAATAGTTCATTAAGCATGTGTACAAGCTTCTGACCTTTTACCGGATCAGATGTTTGGTTCTTCTAGGTCACCTCAATCACTCAAAGCTGAGAGGAATTTTAATCCTGTGGAAACAGAATTCTTTCTTTTGTTTCCCACAAATTCCCCCCTTTTTTAATCAAAATTTTTGTTTTCACTGTCAAATCTAATCAATACTTCTTCACTTTCTTTCCCATATGAATTCTACCCTTTTTTCATCTCCCTTGATTAAAGCATTGACAAATTACAAGGGGTCAGTCCCCTTTTATAGTTACAGACACCCAAAAAAAAAAGGTAAATCAATGACTTGTCCATTTAGAAGCTTCATTTCATACAGCAGTCTGGGGGAGGGGGACGTCATCTGATCCAGTTTTCTGGTCTGGATGCTCATTCAAGCCATCTTCAGCACATCTCTTCATCTTTCCTTTATCTTCTGTAGAAATCCTCTTTCTTTATGTCCATTCTCCTACGATATTGACCTTGGTACAATTTTAAATTACCAGAAAACAGGGGATTCTAAAAGGTAGAGAGGTAAGTAGGAAGTACATTCCAGACATCATGATGGGATGCTGTGAATGAGAACCATAAGAAGGCCAGTTTTGTTGGATTTTAGAATACATTCTTTCCTTTAGGTCATGGAATTGATCTTCTGACCACAGAGTTTTGATTATACTGGTATCATACTGTGTTTGGGGGCAGAGAAAAACAAGGTAGAATACACTGTATTTCTTTCCTATGGTCTCCCTTTCAACAAAGCTATAACTTGGGTGGGAAGAATGACAACTTTAAAACAGCTTCCTCTGACAGGAAGCAGAAAGGGGTCACTCTCAAAGCCTTTTCACTGCAGTGAGATACTTAGTGGCTAGACTGTGTGAGAGTAAATTTATAGTTTTCATAATGTGGATAGTTCTTTGTACTGTCTTGGCCTTATTCCTTTGGGCATGAAAGTTTGTAGTGTTTGTCCCTTTCAGTTTTCATTAGTTAACATGGAGGGGCATTTCATTATGCATGGTAGTTAGTTTAATAGGGGGTATTCTTTCTGTCCTGAAATGACATTGTATGTATTTTGAATTTATTTGTGTATATGTAGAATTTGAACTTTTTCAGGGCAACTGTTTTGTTTTTGGCTTAAAGGAAAGAATGGTACAATGGAAATTCACTGCCTCTGGAGTGAGAGGACCTGGGTTTAGGTCCCACTGGTAACACTACATATAGGACCTTGTGTAAATCACTTCTCTATCTTTGTGTACATAGGTGGAACAGAAGGTAGAGTACTGGGCTCAGGAAGACCTGAGTTAAAATCCACTTTCAAATACTATTGTGTGACCTTGGGCAAGTCATTTAACTTCCATTTGCCTCAGTTTCCTCAATAAAATTGAGATAATAACAGCACTTCCTCCTAGGGTTGTTGTGAGGAGAACATGAAATTATATTTGCAAAGTGCTTACTTACCATGGAGCCTGGTACATTTTGTCATTAACATTATTAAGCCTCATACTTAATAAGTGCTAGGCATTATTAGCTATTAATAGTTTTGTACTCTCAGTATCCAACATAGTGCCATCCACTTAATAGGTGCTTAGGAGGGAAAAGTCAAGATGGCAGAGTATTTTTTCTAAGTACTTCCAATACACTCCCTGTATAACACCCTAAAAAATGTGCCAAATAGAATTCTGGTAGGAAAGCCAACAGAATTCTGGTAGGAAAGCCAAGAAAAAGTAATAGTCATTTTTTTTTTCCATTCCAGGGTAAGTTAGAAGAGAAAAAGAGAGGTCTGTGAAACATCAGCAGCAGCAGTGGGGAGCAACTCAACAACCAGGGATAGTAAAGGGACTGATCACCTGGTCATAAAGAGATCCCCAAAGTCCCTTGTACCAGGGTTAGGAGCATGTAATAGTAATTTAAATGGGAAGAGCTTTCTCATTCATTAATAGGCCCATACGAGCCACCTGGGTCACATAGAAGCCTGAGTCACATGAGTCTGAGTCTCATGGAGCCTGTGGTGGGAGGAGTTTGATGAATGGGTAAAAAGGAAAGAGGCTGAACTAGAGCAGTGCTGAGAGGAAATGAGTGAGAGAGCAGTCAGAAGTGAAGGATTCAGGGAAGCCTGAAAGTGGCTGTGAGTGTGAGAGAAGGGCATTTTGTTTAAGGGAAGCCTCTTTGTGATTTATTTAAGGGAAACCTGCTTGTGATTTTTTTAATGGAGTTGGTTTGTGGGAAGCCTAG
Source organism: Potorous gilbertii (assembly GCA_028658325.1). NCBI lineage: Eukaryota > Metazoa > Chordata > Mammalia > Diprotodontia > Potoroidae > Potorous > Potorous gilbertii. Next base: position 175,600,396 of record CM053772.1, on the reverse strand, counting down.
TAGGGGTAGGCTTGGGGATGGTGCTGTCGTCTGCACTGTTATGGTGTATAGATTTTTTGTTACTATGATGGATTTGGCTTTCTAGTGTCTGAATAAATGTTTTGGGTCTGTCTTCCATGTGGACAGTGTGTGGTATTTCACAATTCAGAATTGTGCTGGGATATACATGACCACCACAGACTCTGTGAATATTGCATGGGTATTACAGAGCACTATGAAGCATCAAGCGCTATCTTGCAACTCTGTCACCCATACCTAGTTCTATGCCTGAAAGGAGTGAGTGTTGTTGTGAGGGAGTAGGAGTCCTACCTGGGTAAGGACCAGATCTCAGCTCAGGAGGGGAATGAATAGACCTCTCCTTGTGTTATACCATGTAGGAAACCCTAAAAACTCATAGGCCAACAGACTGAACTATGAAAGCATCAGAAGCCATGAAAGATAAAAGCTCAGACAAGACATCCTCTCTGTCATCCTCAGAGTAAGCAGAACCCAACTCTAATATAAAGTCTAAAGTCAAGAAATAGGTTGGAAAAATAAGCAAACAATAAAAAAAGAAACTTGACCATAAAAAGACTACTATGGATACAGAAAGTTCAAGACATGAACTCAGAAGAAGTAAGTGACTTGAAAACATCTATAAGCAAAAGCCTCAAATCAAAACCCAGATGGGGCATAAGTCAACAAGAATTCCTGGAATAACTAAAAAATGAAAATAACAAGAGCAGAAAAAGATTTTAAAAATCAAAGAGGTAGGAAAAAATTTTAAGAAAGAAATGAGAACCATGCAAGAAAATTAGGAAAATAAGATTAACATCTTGGTAACAGAGATACAAAATAACTAAAGAAAATACCTCCTTAAAAATAAAAATTGTTCTAGTAGAAGCTAATGACTACTCCACAAGACATCAAGAAACAATAAAAAGTAAGTCAAAGACTGGATAAAGGAAGAAATTGTGAAATATCTCATAGGAAAAAATAACTGATCTAGAAAATAGATTGAGGGGAAATAATTCAAGAATCATCATAGCACCTGAAAGCCATAATCAAAAAAAGAGTCTAGACATCATATTTCAAGATATTATAAAAGAAAACTGCCTGGATATTTTAGAACAAGAGGACAAAGGAGAAATTCAAAGAATTCATCAATCATCTCATGAAAGAAATGAAAAGAAAATCTTCCAGGAATATTACAGCCAAAATTCAGAGCTCCCAGGTCATGGAGATAATATTGTAAGCAACCAGAAAGACAGAATTAAAATACCATGGAAACAGTCAGGATCTCACAAGATTTAGAAACTACCACTATGAAGGATTGGTGGTATTGGAATAGGATACTCATGAAGGCAAAGGAGTTAGGCTTACAATAAAAAATAATCTACCTAGCAAAACTCAATATAATCTTAGAGGGGAAAAATGGATATTTAATGAATTAGAGGACTTTCAAAGATTCCTGATGAAAAGAATGGAGCTGAATTGGTAATCTGACATACCAACATGCTACTCAAGAGAAATATAACAAGATAAACCTGAGTGAGAAATCATATGGGACTTAACAGGATTACACTGTTTACATTCCTATATAGGAAGATGACATAGTTAATCACTAAGAACTTTATCATCACTAGGGTAGTTAGAAGGCTACTTAGACGTATGGCATCTATATGAGTCTACTATGTTGGGATGATCTCAGAAGACTAATGGAAGAGTGAGAAATAGGGTTGCACTGCGTGAAGGAAGATGAGAGAGGAAGAATGGGAAAATTAACACGTATAAATGAGCCCCATAAGGAAATGCTTATACAATAGAGGAGAAAAGAACACAGAGAGAGAAAGAGAGAGAGAGAGAGAGAGAGAGAGAGAGAGCGCAAGAGAGCAGAAATTCATCTTACCCAACATGTAAGCAGGAAAGGAGGGGGCTAAGAGAAAGGAAAGGGGAGAAATAAGAGGGAGGGTAGATTAAGGGTCATGGTAGTCTGAAGCAATTAGTAGGTGCTTAATGAGGGCTTATTGAATTGAATTATGTCAGCAACCTATGTTTTCATCCTGATTTTTCACCAACTACTTCAGTGACCTCAGGCAAGTTGGTCTATCCCTCTTGGCTTGAGTTCCCTCATCTGTAAAAGGATGACTTTGGACTGGATGACCTCTTAGGTCCTTTCCAACTCTTTGGATGTGATTATGATTTTTTTCCCTTCCAGATATAAAATTGCACTTGGAAAAGATATACAAAATATGCAGATTTTTTTTTGCCTTCAGTTCTGTTTTACTTTTAAAGGTCAGAAAGTTCAAATACCAAGAGCATTTGCTGATCTCCCCCCTCCCCATAGCTGTGACCTTCAGTCTGCTACTAGCTTTGATATCCACTAGCCTACATAAATCATTAATTACACTGTGTTAAAAGATTCACTTGGATAAGAAAAAGGAAACCTTGTCCTTAAGCAAATTTCTTTCTTTTCCCATGTAACTCACATTGAGTTTCTGAAACATTAATTACATTTTCAAGATGCAAAGAAAGACACTGTTTAGAGGACCGTCCAACCTCATGTTTTAGGGATAAGCTAGTGTCTTTTAGAGTCAAATGAGGCCCTAATTTTGCTATGCATTCTAGGTTTTTCATTTAATTTTTCTGGATCTACTACAGATAGGCCAGTAGAACAGTACCTTGGGTAAGGGCTCCAGTCCAGGGGAGCTACTCCTTCCTCATTTAAACTCCTACTTCCTCCCAGCACATCAAGTCAAAATGTGAATGTCTGTTCCTTGCCACAGTAGCTTAAACAGTGATTTTTAAGGGGAGAGTTTAATTTTAGTAGCTTTCATGCCGATTGCCAGGAAGCATGAATAGCTTAGCACTTCAGTGCAATGTCTCTGAGAAGGGAACAGAATTCTAAACAGTTAGCCCACAGCTGGATCCAAGATGATTTTACAGAATGAGAAAAGGTACATATCACAGTAAATCCATCAGAAGATAGCGGTTGTGCACAGGTGGCAAAGTGGTAGAAGGCAGCATCTTTAGAAGGTATATTATGCACCTAGAATAAAGAGAATTAACTGGTGAGAGGTACATTTTTGATTGTACATGAATGACTCTTTGTGAATATTATGAGCATTTGAGGCTCATCATTTAAACCACAGACTTTTCCCGGGTCCCACAAACTGGGAATTCTTTGAAATGGAACTCCTATTTTTTTTTTGGATGGTGTTTTTCTGTGGCATTGTCTCTTACTGCTTCTTGCCACTAGATGGAAGAAGTAGGTTAACAAAATGATTTTTTTTTTTTTTTTTTTTTTTTTTTGGTGTTATAAGATCAGCTGAATTCACTTTACCTAGGAACAGCCACTAAAGTAGGTTGAAAATCATAATATCAGTAATCCTGCTTCTGCTCAGCTAGGTTTTCACTTATTTAAAATTAAAGTCTAATATTTTAAAAAGTTAAAAATGATTTTATTATTGATAGGTTTCAGTATGGACAATGAAACTTGCCTAAGATATGTTTCTATTTAAAATAATTAATTTTAAAACATAAGACTTTTATAAAACATTTTCTGTCCCTCCCTCTATAACAGTTATCAATAATCTCTGTCCATTCATTTTCATTCACTTTCCCTCACATGATCATAGTATGTATTCCATTCTCCTGGTTCTGCTTCTTCCATGGTTTCATAGAATTATTTTTTAAAATCTCTTCCCCTCCTGACCTCTTACTTGCCCATCTTCATTAAATTATATTATCCTGTTATGTTAATGAAAAATATTTCTTTGTTTTTGGAATTTAAATTGCTTCCAGTTTTTTTTTTGAAAAATCATCCATAACAACTATGTGAAAATTTTTTATCAGAAAGCTTTTGTGGTTTCTATCTTTGAGAACACTTCATGTGAACCCTACCCTAATATATTGAAATATGTCATTTGTAAGACTTCATACTTTTCATCTTATTTTACAGTACAAGAATTTTCAAAATTAGCCATGGAATGAAATCATTGTTGGATGGAAGAACGGAGGTGAGAATGTTGATTTAAGAGTTAAGTAGGAAACATTTTCAACTTGTAATTTCTCAGAAAAGCTTATTGTCCCTAAGGAAAACACACAATTGGAAAAATATCCAAAAAGAAAGGCACAACAACTGTATAAGGTTTTAAAAATGAATGAAGAGGGGAAATGAAGACTTTTAGCAAATTAAAATAACAACTATTCATTCATCTCATTAGCTTTTAAGGCATATCTGACCCCACATGTCATATATCTATGAAATAACTTCGCTATACCTTTGTAAATGTCTCAAGGAGATGGGCAGGGGGCAGAGAGACTTGCCCACAGTGTCACACAACTAGTAAGTGTGAGAAACAGGGTTTGAATTTCCACTATATCACACTTCTTCTGACACATATAGATAAAAAAAAAATAAGCACAGCAGAACAGAATGCATATCTAGATAGAACTGGGCTCAGAGGTAAATTGGTCAGGGACGAGGGAATGTCCCCATAGAGATTTAGGAAAGGACCATGAAGATTCATGAATACAAAATGTTTATTGCTGTTGTGTGACTGTATATAGGGTGCTGTCTTGAGAAACTTAGCTTGGTAAATTGAAGGAATTAAGCTGCAGTTCACTGAGTAATCTGAGTTGGTTAGTTTCTCCCATTCCTCTACTTTTAAGACAGTCTTAGTCACTTTCAGTCATCTATGTGTTCTGAACAGTAACACAGTGATACTTAGAACTGGTTGTTGGACCAGTAGAATAATACCAATAGCTAACATTTATATAGTACTTAAGTATGGAAAGTACTTTGCTTCTCTTATCTCCTTTGGTCTTCACAATCTCCATGTCTGGAAGATGCTCTCATTATCCTCATTTATCTAAGAGCAAACAGGCTGGGAGAAGCTCACAGAGGATCACAGAGCTAATGTCTGAGGTGGCATTAGAACTCGTCTTCCTGATTCCTACCCTGGTTTATACATTAAACCAGGATGATTCCTAATTAACTTTTATATAGTACCTTAAAGTTTGTAAAAACATTGATGAACATTTTCTTATTTGCCATAGGACACTATCTAATCAAATAGTAGCTAATAGTGGTCCGCTCCTGTGCAGGAGATGGGGATTCTCTTCTCTTCTCGATGAACTTGAATTCTGGTATTAATAATGACCATAAAACTATTTAGCTTTTAAATCCAACCACAGAACTTGACTGTAAGACCTTCCATGGAAGACCTGCTACAGGTTAACTAAAGGTTATGAAGTACTATTTCCTATTCATGGTCACAATATCATTGTCTAAGAACTGCTTTGTTCTACAAGGAGGTGAGTTTTCTACTCATAATTTTCAAGAGCTTGACTACTATTTTTCTTTTCCATATTGAATAACCCATGGGATTTTTGAAATTGCTCAACCCAATCTCCCACCTACCTAATATCTCTAAAATGATTCACTATATGATATTAAAAGAACTAGAGGAAGTCTAAGAATGTTGGATGGATCATTGATGAAGGAAAATCACAGAAAATGATGATAAATAAAGCAAATGAAGACAAAGAAGGCAGTTAGGTGCTGCAACGGACAGCACACTGGACTTATAGTCAGAAAGACCTGAGTTCAAATCCAACCTCGGACCCTTACTAAGTGACCATGGGCAAGTCAGTTAAGTCACTTAACCTCTTTTTATGTTAGTTCCTCATCTATAAAATGGGGGTAATGATAGCACCTCCCTCTCAGGTTTGTTGTGAGGATCAAATGACATAATTGTAAAATGGTTAACATAGTTCCTGGAACATAAGAAGCCCTATACACAGTGTTGGCTATTATTGCTAAATAATTTGTATTGCGATAGGGGATTCTCAGACTGATAAGATAAAAATGCATTGAACTATTGACTGATATATGATTTCTACCTTCAGTCCATTATCATTTTGATGAATAGAAATACCAATAAAGCTTAAATACTTGTAAGTAGGGTTTATGTAAAGCATCCCTTCGTATTTCTAGCCAATCACATGTACTAGAATCTACATACTCTTTAACCCAGAGACAGTGGTCTTCTTGCTATCTTTGAACACTCTATCTTCTGACTCTGGTTATTTTAACTGGCAATCTCCCATCCCTGAACTCTCCTCCTCCTCCTTGCTGCTTCCTGGCTTTCCTGGTTTTCATCTAAATCTCAGCTCCATCTTCTGCAAGTTCCATCTTTTGCAAGAAGATTTTCCAGATCCACGTTAGCCATCCTGCAAGTTGTTTTTTATTTTATTTCCCCCTTTAAACTGGGCTCCTTCAGAATAGGAATTATTTTTTGTCTTTCTTTGTATCTCTACCATTTAGCACAGGACCTCACAGAGTAGGTGATAAATAAATGTTTCTTAACTTCACTTGAAAGGGACTTCAAAGATCTACCCAAATGCCTTCATTTTTTATAGATCAAGAAACAGAGACACAGAGAGGTCAAGTCACTTGCCCATGGTCTCACAGCTAGCGTCTGAGGCAAACTCTGAACCTAGATCTTTCTGCCTTCAAATCTAATATCCTATACATTATTTTTGTGCTTTGGAGAGGTTGAAGCAATACTCTCATTAGCCACTGAGAACTAATAACTCACTGGATCTTTTAAAAATTTTCTTAGGTCAATTTCCATGAGAAGTCAACAAAAATTAGGCACAGTAGGCTTTATCCTCATCCAGTAATTACAGGGATGGGACCTCTAGATCATATAGTCCAATACCTTCATTTTACAGATGAAGAAACTCAGGGGAAATAATTTGACTAAGGTCATACAGTAGTAATCAAGTAGCAGAACTAAAATTTTGCACCATATAAATTTTTGGAATCCAATTTGACAAATATTTATTAATTTGGAAGTGGAGATATCCAGTGGGAAGATAATATGTCTATAGCTTAAGAGGAAGATTGGGCTGGATATGTAGTTTAGATATCATCTGTTTAGAGAGAATAACTGAACTCACAGAAACCGATTATTTCACCTGGGGATAGAGAAAAGAAGAGAAAAGAAGAGAAGAGAACAGAAGAGAAGAGAAGAGAAGAGGGCCTAGAACAGAACCTCTTCTTAATACTTTCTTTTTTCTGTGTTTCCATGACCCTATTCTATACTGATTCTCCTCTTACCTATCTGACTACTCCTTTTTAGTTTCTTTTTTTTTGGATCTTCATTCATTAACTCCCATGGGTTCAATTAATTCTGTGCTGATGATTCTCAAGTCTCCTTATTGAATCCTAAACTCTTTCTTGACTACCAATCCCACGTCTTCCAACTGTGTGCCTATTGGGCACCTCAAGCTGCATGTCGAAAAACAACGTGCTGTCTTCCCAAACCGTCTCCTTTATTATTGTTGAGGGTACCACGCTCCTCTCAGTCACCTAGGCTAACAATTTTGGTGTCATCCTAGACTTCTCACTGTTTCTCATCAGCCGTTCCCCCCATTCAGTCTTTTGCCAAATTCTGACAATTTTGCCTCCAAACATTTTACTACATATATATGTTTCTTTCTCTCCCTTGATATATCATGGTGCTGGCCCTTGTCACCTCATCCTTGGACTGTTGCAATAGCTGGATAACATGTCAGGCCCAGAGCCAGGAAGACTCATCTTCCTGAGTTCAAATCTGGCCTCAGATACTTACTAGCTATTTAACTCTGGGCAACTCATTAACTCCATGTGTCTCAATTTCCTCATCTATAAAATAAACTGGAGAAGGAAATGGCAAACCACTCCACTATCTTTGCCAAGGAAACTTCAAATAGGGTAACAGAGAGTTGGACACAACTGAAAAACAACTGTACAAAAATAACTTCCTGCCTCAAGGGTCTCCCTATGACAATTTATCCTCCATTTAGTTGTCAAAGAGATATTTCTAAAGCACAGATCTAACCATGTATCCCAACTCTCAATTCAATAAACTCCTGTGGCTCCCTATTATCTCCAGAATCAAATATAAAATCCTCCGGTGTTCAAAGCCCTTCAAAACATGTTCCTTGCTCCCTTTCTCATCTTCTTATACCATGCCTCCATCTCTACACACACACATACACACACACACATTCTTTGATTCAGTGATATGATACTGGCCTCTTTGCTGTTCCTTGCATAAGATACATCATTTTCTAGCTCTCAGAATTTTTCTTCCGTGCCCTTAATGCTAGTACCTTCTCCTTGTTAATTATTTTCAATTTATTCTGTATATATCCTGTTTGTACATCATCATTCATATATTGTCCCATTGGACCTCCTTGAACACAGACACTGTTTTTTGTCTTTCCTTGTTTCCTCAGCACTTAGCACAAAGGATGTGCTTGCCACATTGATGCTTGACAAATATTTATTGATCACTATTTCTGAGAACTCCATAGTGTGGAATTTCCAGGTTGGGAATTCCAGAACTGAAAGAATTGTGTCCTTCAAGATTTCCTTCATATGTTCTTTCTTCTGTACAGGCTTTCCCGATCTCCTTAGGTGACAATGCTCTCTTTCACCCTATTATCTTGTCTTCTTATCTATTGTAAACTCTAAGAATTCAAGTTTCTTGAGGACAGTGTTTTCATTTCTACATCTTCAGGACCTTGCATGTTACCAGTGCTTAAGAAAAGGTGATTATTTATATATTTTTACCACTCATTTTTTTCACTCTATCCTATGCTTACTTGCTCTGTTACTTTACAGTTTCATAAGTCACATGCCATGTCTTATTGTTCTGACTCCTTAGACTATGTCTGCTATGTTTTTGTGCCTCCTACACAGTACTAGGCATTTTCTTAAGCAGTCACTAGAATCCTGGTGGAATGAATTAAAACACAAGATAATGTGGTAAGAGCTAGATACATCTGCAATATAGCTAATGCTGCTACCAAATGAAGAACCAGGAAAAGACAGTGACTAAAAATAGTTTTATACAGTTCTTGTCATGAAGGAGTAATACCAAAAAAAAAAAAAAGCTTTCCTGCAATTAACTGAATCCTTTAGAAACTAATGGAGTGATCATGACCCTGGGGAGGTTAGGGAAAATGCTGATTTGCACTTAATTTGAACAAAACTAGGGAAGTAAAAAATATACTGCATTTACCCATACCTTGGTATTTGTTCTTCTGTCTAATGCTGGAAGCTGGAATACAGCATCATCACCACCTGGGACAATCTACCAGTTACACACAGACCTGTTACCTTCCGCTTCAAACCAGGGGATCAAGGACTGCTGATGGAAGTGAGTGCTCCCTTCTTTGATGACCCTCCAGCACCACCCGGTGCCCCAGGCCAAGCTTTTAATGGACTGTGGGAGTATGAAGGTGAGAGATTTTTCTCTTCTGAGTGCTGAGATTGACAGTGAATGGGAAGCACCATGTCTGCAGGGAAAGAGTTGGATTTGTAATTCGAGCTTGACAAATCAAAGCTGCGCAATGCCACTTACTACCTGGGTGACCTTGGGCAATTCACTTCTCCCCTATAGGGCTCAGTTTCCTCCTGTCTAAAATGCAGACAGTGTAGTATGGGGGCATCATGCTGGCTTGGAAATTGAAAGCCCCTATGTACAAATCCTAGCTTTGTCATTTAGTAGCTGTGTGACCTTGGGAAAATTCCTTAACCTCTCTTGGACCTACTTCCCTCTTCTACAAAATAAAGGCATTGGACTAGAAATTAGTCCAATTCTTTTATTAAGGGGGTTTGTTCTGTGAAGTTTGGGTTCAAAGGGCCACACTTGAAGACTTAGAGGGCCACATGTGGTCTTGAGACCACAGGTTCCTTACCCCAGACTAGATGATCTCTGAGGTGCTTTCCAGCTATAAATCTAAGATCCTGTGGTCCTATGAAGGAGTTGGGTTAGATGACCTCTAAGTCACCTTAGACTCTAAGTCAATCATACTAAGAATGAGTGAAGGTTCAAGCCAGCATGCTCTCCTAAGGTCTTCTAGACTGGAAAACTTTCAAAATAGACTGCATTCTCTTCAGATGGAATCTCTGGGAAAAGAGTGATATATAAGGATTTGAGTCCTTGCCTTGGTGTGTGAATTTGAAAACACAGTTATGTGCAATATACTATATTAGGAGTACCCATACCTTATTCTTTTTAGGAGTAACATTAGCAATTCCTGATGAAATAGTAGCCTCTGATGTAGATCTCTTTTAGTTCAATTTCTGAGTGATGATTGCAATTCAGACATAGTTCAGGCAATCAACAATGTTTCCTGAATTCTCTACAAGATAAATTAAGAAATAGATAAGGTTTATTGTTACCATAGGAGCTTAAAACATATTATTTTTAGCAATAGTGTTAAATTATCTATCTATTTTGTCTATCTATCTATCTATCAATCAATATCTTGGAGAGATAGTAGGTAACTACTCATTTCTGTTTAATCTGCTTTAAAACAGGGACAAGCCTAATATGGTAGAGAATTCCTATAATTCTAGATACCAGAGAGACTGAGGCTAGTTAAGGTTGGAAGTTCTGAGCTGTACTAGGCTAATCTGATTTAGGTGTCTGCACTATGTGGCATTGATATAGCCCCACCCTGATCAGCGCAAGAGTTTTGAACTGTTCCATTCCCCACCCCCACCCCATTTATTAATTTATTTGTTTTCAGTTTTCAACAGTCACTTTCTTAAGTTCCAAATTTTCTCCCTCTCCCTACCATTCCCTCCCCAAAATAGAATGCAATCTTATATGGGTTCTGAAATCTTATACAGGCTCTACATATACTTTCCTATTAAATACATTTTCACATGGGTCATGTTGCACAGAAGACTGAAAATCAATGGGAGAAACCATGAGAAAAACAAAGCATAACAAAAGAGAAACTATCTGTTTCATTCTGTGTTCTGACTCTATAGTTCTTTCTCTGGATATGGGTGGCATTTTGCATTGTGAATCCTTTGGAAATGTTTTAGCTCCTTGCATTGCTGCTAAGTCTATCAAAAACAGTCCTCATACACTGTGCTTATTGTGTATAATGTTCTCTTGGTGCTGCTCACTTCACTAAGTTCATACAAGTCATTACAGGCTTTTCTGAAGTCTGCCTGTTTGTCATTTCTTATAACATGAAAGTATTCCATTACATTCATATACCACAACTTGTTCAGTCATTTCCAATTGATAGGCATCCCCTCGATTTCCTGTTCTTGGCCAACACTAAAAGAGCTGCTATAAATATTTTTGTACATGTGTGTCCTCTCCCCATTTTTATGATCTCTTTAGGATGCAGCCCTAGAAGTGCATTTTCTTTGTTCTCCAGAAGGGTTGGATCAGCTCACAGCTCCACCAACAATGAATCAGTGTTCCAACTCTCCCACATCTTCTCCAACATTTATCGTTTTCCTGTTTTGTCGTATTAGTCAGTCTGATGGGTGTGATGTGGTACCTCAGAGTTTTTTGATTTGCATCTCTCTAATCAATAGTGATTTAGAGTATTTTTTATATGACTATAGACAGCTTTAATTCCTTCCTCTGAAAACTTCCTATTCATATCCTGTGACCATTTCTCAATTGAGGAATGACTTTTATTCTTGTAAATTTGACTCAGATCTCTATTTAGTTTAGAAATGAAGTTTTATCACAGACACTAGTTGTAAAAGTTCTTTCCCAGTTTTCTACTTCCTTCCTAATCTTGGTTGTATTGGCTTTGTGAAAAAGAACTTTTCAATTTAATGAGTCAAAATTATCCATTTTGCATTTCATATGTTCTCTATCTCATTTGGTCAAAAATTCTTCCATTCTCCATAAATCTGACAAATAAACTATTCCTTCCTCCCCTAATTTGTTTATAGTGTCAGCCTTTATACGTAGATTGTGTACCCATTTGGACTTTATTCTGGTATACAGTATCAGGTGTTGATCTATGCCCAGTTTCTGCCACACTGTTTTCCAGTTTTCTCAGCAGTTTTTGTCAAGCAGGGAGTTCTCATCCCAAAACCTGGGGTCCTTGGGTTTATCAAACAGTAGATTGCTATAGTCATTGACTACTGTATCTTGTTTGTCTGACCTATTCCACTGATCTACCCCTCTATTTCTTAGCCAGTACTAAGTGGTTATGATGATTCCTGCTTTATAATACATTTTGAGATCTGGTATGACTAGACCACCTTTCCTAGCATTTCATTTCATTAATTCCCTCAATATTCTGGACCTTTTGTTCTTCCAGATGAATTTTGATATTATTTTTTCTAGCTCTACAAAATTTTTTTTGGTAGTTTGATTGGTATGACATTGAATAAGTAAATTAATTTTGGTAGAATTGTCACTTTTGTTATGTTAGCTTGGCCTACCCACAAGCAACTAATGTTTTCCAAATTATTTAGATTTGACTTTTTTGTGTGTGAAAAGTGTTTCATAATTGTGTTCATATAGTCCCTGGGTTTGTTTTGGCAGGTAGACTCTCCAATATTTTATAGTACCTAGAGTAACTTTAAATGGGATTTCTATCTCTTGTTTTGTTAGTAGTTGGGCTTTGTTAGTAATGTGTAGAAAGGCCGATGGTTTATATAGGTTTATTTTGTATCCTGCAACTTTGCTTAAATTGTTTATTATTTCAAGTAGTTTTATACTTGATTTTCTAGGTATCTCTAAGTAGAACATCTGTAAAGAGTAATAACTTAGTTTCTTCTTTGCCTATTCTAATTCTTTCAATTTTTTTTCTTATTTCTAAAGCTAACATTTCTAGTACCAAATTGAATTACAGTGGTGATGATGGACACCCTTGTTTCATCCCTGTTCTTATTAATAGGAAATGAATCTAGCTTATCCCCATTACATATAATGCTGGCTGATGATTTTAGGTAGATACTACTTATTATTTTAAGGGAGGCTCCATTTATTCATATACCTTCCAGTGTTTTCAATAGTTACGGATGTTGTATTTTGTCAAAAACTTTTTCTGTATCTATTGAGATAATCACATGGTTTCTGTTAGTTTTGCCGTCAATATGATCCATTATCTTAATATTGAATCAACCCCATATTCTTGTTATAATCCTACCTGATTAAAGCTCATTATTCACATGATAAGTTGCTGTAATCTTTTTAAACATATTTTCATCTATATTTATCAGGGAAATTGGTCTATAATTGTAACTTCCCTATTTTGGCTCTTTCTGGTTTAGGTATCAGTACTATATTTGTATCATAAAAAGAAGTTGATAGGACTCCTTCTTTGGCAATTTTCCCAAGTAGTCTATATAGTATTGGAATTAACTGTTCTTTAAATGTTTGATAGAATTCACTTGGAAATTCATCTGACCCTGGAAATATTTTCCTAGGGAATTCATTGATGACTTGTTCAATTTGTTCTTTTGAAATGGGTTTATCTAAGTATTTTACTTCCTCTTCTGTTAAGCTGGTCAATTTATATTTTTGTAAATATTCATCCATTTCACTAAGATTGTCAAATTTATAAGCATGCAGTTGGGCAAAATAATTTCTAATTATTGTTTTCATTTCCTCCCTATTGGAGGTGAATGCACACTTTTCATTTTTTTTTTTATACTGGAAATTTGGTTTTCTTCTTTATTTTTTGAACTGTGCCATTTTTTTTAAACTGGATTAGTTTGGCCCTTATTATACAACCTGAGTTTGGAACTTGGCCTGCAAGTATTTCTTGCACTTCAAACTTGGGCAAGAAAGGGAGACTCAATCTTTTAAAAATAAAATAATACAAGGAGTACATGTTTAAATTAAGAGTGATTAATTTCCTATTATTGTCATAAAAACTTGAGTCAAATAATCAAGAATAGATGGGTTTAGAAGTCTATCAATAGAGATTCATAGAAAGGTTCCATGTCTCTGCTTGAATGGCTTGATATGACTTGAAACTCGGTAGTTTCCAAATGGAAGCCTTTCACAAATTGGCTTCAATCTCCCTTTCCAGTTTTATTTCATAAAATGCCCTTTTTAGTGAATGGGAAGCATTTTTTTACATAGGCTGTATTCTAGGCAACCTGGTTGGCTACTGAGCTGTTCCCTGAAGTTGATGTGTAATCTCCAGACTATTGTGCTCACACAAGCTGTTGTCTATGTCTAAAAGACTTTCTCTATTTTTATGTTTCAGATTCTCTTCTTTTAATGATCAGTTCAAATATCACTTTTTTACTTATTTCCCCAGTTGTATATGATCTCACCAACTCCAAATTCTCTAAGAGTAATCATACACTACACTTATCTATGTATAAGTCATGGATTGCTATGGCCAAGGAATCCATGAATAGATGGCCCATTCTTTGATGATGAGTTTCTGTGCTTAGCCAGGTGAATCCTAGGAAAGCAGACCCAACCTTCAGCTGGAACCATTTTTTTGATGCCTTCTCAAGGTCAGCTTCCAAGGAACCCTTATTGTCTTAAATCCTTATATCTGACTCTTCATTCTCCTTTATTGAACTTGTAACCAAGTCTCCATTTTTTTCTCATTTCAAAATGTCTCTGAGATATGCCTATTTTCTGATTTACTTAAGTCCTAGTTTTCTTTACTTTCCATGTATCAGCTTCTTAACTAGATTATGTGAAACCAGTTTAATTCTTCCCCCCCCAAAAACACTGGTCTGTGTACTATTACCAGACTATTTTCCATAAACATGGTTTTCATCATGTTTTGCAGTCCAAACAACAGAAAGGAAAGATAGTGAATTGTGGAAGGAGGCCAAAGTATTGGTTTTGGAGTCAAAAAATCTGGATTCAGATTTTATTCCTGATTCTTACTATCTGTGTGACAGTCACTTGATTTACCTGGGACCTAGATGCCTCATCTGCAAAATGAGGGGATTTTCCTTCTAGTTTCTTTTCAGTGTTAGATCTATGATCCCCTCCAACCCATCATTATCTCTTTTTTTTTATATGGAATTCTTCATTTGTCCATTGACCATTTGCTGAATGTGTCATCTTCTTGCAGTGTTACTTCATGTTTCATGTATATCTACTATAGATTGTGTTGTAAGGGGTGTAAGAGTGTCATCAGGAAGGAGTCAGATCTGGGCAACTGCATGAAAATGGAGGGAAGGAGAGGTAAAAGGTTTAAGTTGAAAGCTAGTTTGTTACCTGTGGAACAGGCATTCTGGCTCTGGAAGGGGTAGTTATCTTTATTATGGGGCATTGTGGGGTTGATTTGAAGGGGATGAGACTAAGAAAGCAGTCAGTGGGGAGAGGAGAATAGCTCCCAGAAGTTCAGAATTACTGGGATGGGGAAGGATGGTGGGGTGGGTCTATGTTAGTCATTGAGGAATGAATTCAGGTTGTTTATAATTGTCCCAGGAAGTCAGGCAAGTGTGTGTTGTTAGAAAGATCCTTTCCTTCACTGCCTATGGAATTGTAGAGGACCAGGAGGCTAGGAAGCTCCCCTCCTTTCCAGGTAGTCATTCCTGTTAACTGAGGGTATTCTCCAAAGCTCTGTCCTGAGACTCCTTTTTGCTCCAGATTATCTCACTTGGTGATCTCATCAGCTCCTATGGGATTGATTATTTTCTCAGGTGATTTCCAGATCTGTTTTTCCAGCCCCTGTTTCTTTGCTGAACTACAGTTACAGATCTCGCTTTGCTTCTTGGACATGAACTGGATGTCCCACAGGCATCTTAAATTCACCCTGTTCAAAACAGAATTTATTATCTTTTCCCTGAAACTCTCCCCTATTCCAAACTTTTCTATTACTGTTGAGGGCACAATTATTCTCCCAGTTACTAAGACTTAACCTTCCCATCATCTTTGATTCCTCCTTCTCACTCACTCCACATAGAGAATACTTTGCTAAACCTTATAATTTCCTCTTTCACCTATTTGGCTGATTATCTTCTCTTTATTCATATAAGTCAGTCAATCGTCACTTCTCACCTAAACTACTACAAGAGGCTTCTAAATGGTTTCCCTGCCTGGAGTCTTTCCCTACTCCAATCCATCTTCCATTCAACTGCCAAAGTGCTTCTCCGAAAGTGTAAGTCTGACCATATCACCCTGCTCATGAGTTTAATGGCTCCTTTTTACCCTCAGGATCCAATAGAAACTCCTCTGTTTGGCATTAAAAATTCTTTATAATCCATTCCCTTCTACTTTCCAGAGTCCTTATACTTTGTTACCCACCTTGTACTCTATGATCCAGTGATATGGACCTACTTACACTTCTTTAAACACAACACTCCATGTCCTGTCTGTGAGTTGGCTGATTGTTCCCTGTGCCTGTAGTGTTTTGTTCTGTCTCTTGGTTTCTCTGCCTTCCTTCAAGACAGCTCAAAACATATCTTCTGAAGGTCTTTTTCTGCTTTCCCTTTCAGATTACTTTCCATATCTATAGTCATTATCATGTCTCTCTTTCATTAAAATGTATATTCCTTGAAGGCACGGACTGTGACTTTTGTCCCTTTTTTTTTGTATCCTATAAAAGCAAGGACCCAGCATACACAGGAGGGCCTGCTGTAAAGGTTCTTTGATCTGCTTTTTCTAAAAGGAAAGCAACTTTTGAGGGATCAACAATTACTTTAATCAAGCATATACATACTTCATTTAGTTCAGGGGAAACAGTCAGCACCCTGAACTTCAGAGAAAATACAAAGAAATAATAATTAGCACATAGAGCTTGCAATTGTCTGACTGTAAGCAATACATACATAGTTATCAGAGAGAGAAACACTTACATCTGGGTTTTCAAAGCTGAGGGGGGCTCCACTGCCCAGAGTCTCATCTGGCCAGACAAACACTTCCAATGAGTAAACCCCCAAAGTAAAAACTCACCTCAGAGTATTTATACATTTTTCAGGGCCAGAGGGCATTACAACTCTTGAGAACCAGTGCATTAGAAATTAAGAAAAGATGTGAGTCTCCCCTAATGAAACTTTCCTTAATGGGCAGGCCCCTTAATAGGTGGGGAAGATCTTTAACTCTCTGATTAGGATTACATATTCCCAGTACCTAGCACAGTGTCTGGAACTAGATACTGCTTATTGACAAAGTAGGCACTTAATAAATATTTGCTTGGGATAGATCATATCTATATATCTCTCTATCTACCTCTCTCTCTCTCTCTCTCTCTATATATATATATATATATACATATATATATACATATATAAGATATCTGTGCTTGTAGGGATTGATTTATAAGATATCTGAAAAAAAAACAAGATGGCAAAGGGATGGGGGAAATATTTTGATCCTATTAATATTATAAAAGGTGGCTGAGAGAGCATAAGCAATTACTCAACTATGTATCTACTTTCCTTTTTCTAGCATTTAAAAAAAATGAGAATAATTTATACACAAATCAAAAGCATCCTTGATGAGGATATTAGTTGAAAATGAGTAGGATTTTACCTACAGTTAATCATACCTTTATTTTCACACAATCGACTGAAAAATGTAGAAGGTAAAAGATCCCACTGTGCATATTGTTTGTTGATTATTTCAAAGAAAGATATTTGATTCATTGGAACAAAACATGCCTTAAAGATTTTCTTTTAACAAGATAACTCCCTGCCAAATGCCTTCCTCCCCTACTTTAAAAATTATTTGATATTTTTGAAAGATATAAAAATGGAGATGACCTTGCTTGATGTCCTTTGGAACATTAATAGAAGGCAAGGAATAAAACAAGGGTATTCAGGTTTCTAAAAAGTATTCATCAATGAGAGATTTATTGGCTGGGAATAGTGATCCATGCATGTAATCACTGATATTGAAAAGGATCACTTGAGAGCCAAGTAGATTGGATGTCCAGCACCAATATGGGGAGCCCTTGGGAGTGAGAATAGGGAAAGGTCAGCAGGATGCCTGAGGATGGGTAAATCAGTACAGGTCAGAAATGGAACAGGTCAAAACTTTTGTTCTGATAAGCATTGGGATTAAGTCTATGAATGGCTATTCTCACTCTGGGAAAAAGAAAGAGACCCAGTCAAATAGAAAGAGAAGAAGAGGTGCAAGGAGAGAGAAGAGGAAAGGGAAAGGAGGAGGAAAAAGAGTAGTAACAGGGAAAGGGAAATGGAAAGGAGGAGGGAGATGAGAAGGGCAAGAGAGAGAGAAAGGGAGAAGGAGAGGGAAAAGGAGGGAGAGGAATAGAGGGTGGAGATAGAGATGGAGAGAGGGAGAAGAAGATGAAGAGAACAAAGGAGAAGGGGGAGAAGAATGAAGATTGAGTGCTGAGTTCAAGTTTAAAAGGGTTTGACTGGGATGAGGAGTGGATTCAAGATAGTGGAGAAAAAGCAGGGACTCAAGTGAACTCTCCAAAATCGCCCTCCAAACAACTTTAAATAACACCTCAAAATGAATTTTGGAGTGACAGAACCCAAAAAAAGGAGGAGGTGAAGCAAATTTTCAGCCTAAGACAACTTAGAAGGTTGGCAGAAAAGGTCTGTTGCACCAGGATGAGAGTGGAGCATAGTCCATTTCACAGGCCATTTCACAGCAAAGCAACTGTAGGCCTTGGGCAACAGGGGTGAAGGGAGTGCAACTGAATCAGCTATGGCTTCTAGAGCTCTTAGCTCACAGAAAGTATGGGAGCCAGACAACTTGCCAGGAGGAAATTACAGGGATCCAGGATTGGACCAGGATTGTATTGGTCATCTGGGAAAAGAAATGAGAATGAAGCAAGAAAATCATGAAAAAAAAGAGTTAATAGTTTGGTAAAGGAGGCACAAAAATATTGAAGAAAATAACACCTTAAAATCATAATAAGCCAAACAGTAAAAGAGGTACAAAAATCCACCAAAGAAAAGAGCTCCTTAAAAAGCAAAATTTGCCACATGGATAAAGAGGTACAAAAATATACTGAAGAAAAGAATGCCTTAAATGGTGGGATTAGTCAAACAGAAAGGAGAAGAAAATAATTCTTTAAAAAACTAAATTGGACAAGTGGAAGCTGATGACTCCATGAGACATCAAGAGCCATGAAACAAAATCAAAAGAATTAAAAATAGTAGTTAAAGTGAACTATCTCATTAGAAAAACAACTGACTTAGAAAATAGATCTAGGAGAGTTCACTTAAGAAATATTGAACTACCTGAAAGCCATGACAAAAATGGAGAGTATAGACATGATTTTTCAAGGAATTTTTAAAGGAAAACTCTGATATTCTAGAATTAGTGGGTGAAATAGAAATTGAAATAATCCACCAATTTCACCCTGAAAGAGATCCCAAAATGAAAAATCCCAGGAATATTATAGCCAAATTCCAGAACTCCTAGGTCAAGGAGAAAAATACTGCAAACAGCCAGAAAGAAACAATTCAAATATAGTATGTCATATGAAAAATACTCTAAATCACTATTGATTAGACAAATACAAATTAAGGCAACTTTGACGTACTACCTCACACCTTTCAGATTGTCTAATAGGACAGAAAAGGAAAATGACAAATGTTTGATGGGGTGTGGGCAAAGTGGGACATTACATTAGTGTCCCAGTTTTTCCACATCCAAACTCAAAAATTAAAAAAAAAAATGAATGTTAAAAATGCTTTTACATGTAACTGGTGGAAAATAATTCATTAATTTTTTGAAAAGGGTTTGATTGTAGAGGATGTGAGCTCTTTTAGAAGTTCTTGTTTGCATTCACTTATTGCATAAAATCTAGAGCCTCCTCAAGTAGATACCTAGCAAATCAAAGGATTTTACCCAAACAGTGTGTGTGTGTGTGTGTGTGTGTGTGTGTGTGTATGTATATGTATTTACATACACTCATTATATATATGTGTGTGTATGTATATATGTCTACATAGATAGATACATATGCACATATATGTGTAGTGGAAACATAGTAGTTGTGAGTAGGCTGTAACAACAAATAAGGAACTATGAAGGAAGGAAGGAAGTATTTACCTACTCTGTGCCAAGCACTGTGTTGAGAACTGTAAAATATTGTCTTGCTTGATCCTCACAAAAGTTCTGGGAGGTAGGGGTTGTTATTTTACAATTTTACAGTTGGGAAACTGAAGCAGTCAGAGGGTAAGTGACTTACTGAAGGCCATCCAGCTAGTAAGTGTTTGAGGTATAATTTGAACTTAGGTCTCCCTGGCTTGAGGCCCTGAGCTCTATCTCATTATATCACCTAGCTGCTTCTATTTAAATAATGAGTAAATACTGTCATCAAAAAATGTAAAGTTGAAAAAGAAAGTGAGCTGGTCATATATGTATCTTCCCAGTATCAGGAGAAAGCAAATTAGGGCATATTACTTATGGTTAACTCCTGAAGGAAAGAGTCTTACATATTCACAAATTGATGAGATCATGTAACCATTTGAGTATTTGAATTAGTAGAGTATAGACTTCCTTAAAGGATGGAACTATGATTTGTATTTTACTATATTCTAGATAGTATAGAAAACAATGTGTTCAGTAAAGCTCCTTGAATATTTTCGATGCAAAGACTAAAGTGAAATGTTTCCTGCCCCTGAGGAGCTTGTATCCTATTGAGAAGATAGTAATATATAAAAAGATAAGTAAATATAGCATATATACAAAGTAAATGGGGTGGGCTAGGTAGTGCAGCAGATAGAATACCAGTACTGGAGTCGGGGAGACTTATCTTCCTGAGCTGAAATCTGGCCTTATACACTTGTTAGCTGTGTGATCCTGGGCAAGTCACTTAACCCTGTTTGCATCAGTTTCCTCATATGTAAAATGACATGGAAAAGGGAATGCAAACCACTGCAATATCTTTGTCAATAAATTCCAAAGTAGGCCACAAGAATCAGACGTAACTGAAAACAACAGAATAACCACAAAGTATATGGAGTAATTTTAGGGGGTCCTAATACCTGAGAGTATCAGGAAACGCTTTATGTTGGAGTTAATACCTGACCTGAGCCTTGAAAGTACCTGACCTGGAGATTGTGAGTGGAAGAAGTGAGGAAAGAGAGCATGTTGGGAAAGGGAGACAATTTATAAAAACAAACAGAAACAGGAGATAGAATGTCAAATTTGAGGCCCTGCATGTAGGTCCCTTTGGGTGGAATGTGAAAAATATGAGGAAACTTCTGATAAAGTGGACCTGGAACCAGATTGTGAAGAGTTTTAAATGCCAAACAAAGGAGTTTTTATTTTATTATTAAACCAATAGGGAGCCAGGAAAGCTTTTGGAGCAAGAGAGGACCATATGTTTACTTTTTTGTTTCTAACAGGATTAAACTTCTTTTAATATGATTATTGTTCTTTGCTTGCAGTTGTGGAAGGCTTTTTTCTAAACAGCATAACCAAAGAATATTTGGAAGTAGAACTTTGCCCGTAAGTTCCCTTTTTGCCATGTTTTCATTGTGCTTTGGCTGTTCCATGCAAGCTTTGCAAGCAGTTTTAAAAAATCATTAGACTCCAAAAATTTCTATTTGTACAAAATTTGCATCAGTAATATGCATATTTAGTAACGTTACTTTCTTTAGCCCTCTAGTGAGATAAGAAACTAATGCATTTGCTTGTAGCAAGACAGACTTGATGTTAACTTTGAAATGCTGATTGGCCTGGAAATTAGACAAATGAGTAAGGGAATGACCTTCTCAGTATATTGAATTTCTTTAGGGCTTAACCAGTATGATTTTCATTAGCTCTGTGTTGATTACATTAGACTCCTCCTACATTGGTATCTTAATATCCCTTTTTATGATGCTAGATCTATAGATATAATACAGCTATCACAATGACATATTTGGTTAAAGGGACTCAGGAACTGAAATAAAAGAGAAAATAATTTTCAATAGGATTCCTGTTTCGTGGGAAAGAGCTCTGCTTTTGGAATCAGAGGATCTGAGTTCAAATCCTGACTTTGCTACTTGCTTGCTTTGTGACCTTGGATAAATCACTTCACTTATCTGGGTTTCATTTTCTTCATCTGTGAAATGTTAGCATTGGACAAAATGACCTCTAAGTTTCCATATAACTCTACAGATATGGTTTATGATGATAAGGTTTTTGTTTGAGGAAGCAACAAAGTTTTGGGCAAATTAGTTGAAGCATAAAATTTCTTAATGAGTGGACCAGCTCTGATCTACAACGCTTGTATTTCAAAGTGATTTTTGCAAGAAGAAAAACCTCATGATCCACTGTCAGTGGTCCACAGCTAAGCAGGTACTCATCTTGAGCTTAATCTTTTATAAGCAAATGCTATGAACAGGGCAACAGAGTGCTGAGCTAACAAGTAATATACAGAAATGTTTCAGGGAGTTCTAGAATGTTAGTGAAAGGGATATTTCCTTGAATGCTAATTTTAGATCATTCAATGTAATATTATGATTTGAAAGAGAAGTCAAGTTGAGCGTATCAAACATGAAAAATGCCCTTTTCTTCTATAGTGTTACTTCAGACCCTGATCACTTCTTGTAAAGATTATTGACAATAACCTCCTGATTGATCTCACTGAGTCATGTTTCCCTATTCAAGTCCATCTTTTACTTTGCTTTCAAAGTAATTTTCCTTATTTGTAGATCTGTCAATTAGAGTGTGACCTCCTTGAGATCACAGATCACAGTGCCTGACACAAAGTAAATGCTTAATAAATGTTTATTGACTGAATGATCTCCGGACTCAATCAAATCCAGTGGCTTTCTATTACCTCTAGAATAAAATATGAATTCTTCTAATTTTAAAACCTGACAAAACCTAACCCTAACAGATTTCTTTTGCCTTATTGGATGTACCTCCTCCTTCCACCCTTCACAATCCAGTCAAACTTGTCTTCTCTCTGTTTTTCACACACAGCTCTCTATTTCCCATCTCTATGCCTTTTACACTGGCTGTCCCTCTACTTCTCTCCTCTACTTTTCCTCATTGAGTCCTCTTCTTCTGTTAAGATATAGCTTAAGAACCATATTCTATATAAAGTCTTTCCTGACATCCCTTGTTCCTAGTTGTCTACCTTTTCAAAATCGTCATGTGTGGATATGGTATATATTCTATAATTATTTATTAATGTACATATTTTGCCTCCTGATGGTATGGCAACATCTTGATGGGAAGGATTGTTTTTTGGTCTAGGTTCCCCAGCTTCTACCACAGTCCCTACATGGTAGGCAATTAATAAATGTTTACTGATCGAATGATTAAGACAGAGTTTTAGTGAAATGGATCTTTTTTGGATGCCATTCTTAGATTGTTAAATGCAATATTGCTATTTCAAAGGATACTTTTCCAGGTTGGTCAGCTGGAATTACAGAAAACAACTTGAGGAAGATTCAGGGACAGATTTTTTTTTTGAGGTGCAAAGTTATCTGCAGATTCCTCCACCACTCATTTGGGGATTTTCTCTTTCTTGTGCCATTCTCATTCTTCAATCCTTTCAGAGTTTTTCTTAGAACTAGCAATTCAGTGGGATAAACTAATCATTTAATGATAAATCACCAAAGCATATTATTGCAAATGCCTCTTCAATGAACATTCGTTTTTAATTTGGCAAGTATTTAAGTTCCCACTGTATACCAGGCAACGTGATAGACAATATGTGCTAGATACAATCAACTGGAGTAGAGGCAATTCTTGGAAGTAACCCCAGTTTAGCCCTCCTTCCTTTCCTAAAACCTTAGCTCACCACCAGGTTCTTTGATTTCCTTTATTTTATTGTCCACCAAATGGAAAAACTGGCAAAGGGAAGCACCATGCAATTTTCCACATCATCATTTTAAATTTATAGAAATGCTTTACCATTTGAAATATAGATAATTTAACTCCTTCACAATTATCCTATACCATGATTCCTGACATAGGAATTTTTAAAATTAAACAAAATTTTGAAGAAAAAAAGATGAAACAAGCAATAATGTATGTAAGTGCTTTGCAGTTGCTCCAAGAACACGAGCGAAAGCAAACAATCTACTGACCTCAAAGCAGTTATTTTAGGCATTAATGCTTAAACCAAACTTTCATTTGCTAAAATAATTGCCTTACATGAATGAAGCCAGAAACATTTATCATTTATTTCCCAAATCTGTACTGGATTTTAGATTCAAATCTGGAGAGTGATTGTGGTAGTGTAGATTTAGAGCTAGAAAAATTTAGGGACCAGTGGATAAATCCTCATTTTCCAGATGAAACAATCGAAGTCTAAAGAGGTTTGATGATTTATATGACTTTGGTTATCTGGGTGGTATACAGAGATGGGTTTGAACTCTGTCTTCTGATTCTGGAGATGGAGTTCTTTCTAAAATCTGTTGAAAACTGAAAAAATGTTTATTTTTGCTTCATAAAATAGTGTTGAACATCTGGAAGCTCCAGGATAAGGTGAAACTGAAGGCTTTCCTGTCTCCAATTACATTACTATAAATTATTGAAGGCTGATTATAGTGTTTGTGAATTATCTTTATGTCTCCCCATTTCTTTTACTTCTGCCTTTCCGATACCTGGGCAAGTGAAGAGAATGGAAGTAAAATATGCATGTTTCATTTTGGCATTGGTCAGTACTAGAGGATAGAGACTTAAATTTTGTGTTACTGCACCATGTTTTAGTGATTTCTGGATTAAGGATATTCATTTTGTTCATGAAAATAGAGAAACAAGAATTTACTATATTGACTTTTTTTGGGGGAGGCGAGGCAATTGGGGTTAGGTGACTTGCCCAAGGTCATATAGCTAGAACATGTCAAGTATCTGAGACTGGATTTGAACTCAAGTCCTCTTGACTCCAGGCCTGGTGCTCTATCTACTGTGCCATCTAGCTGCCCTACTATATTAACTTTATTAAACTTTGTACACCAGTTTTTCTTTGAATTCTAAAGGTACACTTTACTCAAAAGACTCTACAACATCCACTGCCAACCCAAATGTCTTATTTATATTTTGTATAAAGGCAATAGATTTCCAAATATGGGCATTAGTACTTATAATAATATTAACTTTATCTATGATGACTACAGGGTTATTTTACAAAGTTTATCTGTATATGTTAGAAAAAAGATCTTTTCTTTTTTGGAACTGTATAGATATTATTTGATGTGCTTACTACTTCTTGAAATAAGTCATCTAAATGATAGAAAACACAGTTTCAGGTTTATGTAAAACTATATAGTAATTCCTATAAAAGCTAGCACTATTTTGTTCTTTATATGCATCAGTTGCATACAACAATTAGTGAATACTACATTGTAACTTTAATTTTTTAATCAGTCTAATTGATATAATTTTAGGCTTAGTAGTAAATATGTGGGGAAACATTTCCCCTAATAAATAGGAGTGAAAATTTACTAATAATGGCATCAATTATACATTTCACATTTAAAAATATATAATTCCATTATGGAGCTGAATCTGTAGTGGAGGATCCAGATAGATGCTTTCAAAAGATCATAGATTTAGATCTAAAAAAGTCTTCAGAGTTTGTCTAATCCAACCCTTTCATATTAAAGACAAAAGAACTGGACCCTAGAAAGGTGTAGGGACTAGCCCAAGGTCTCCCAGGTCAAAGTTGGCAGGGCCAGGATTGAAGTCTATATTCTCTGATTATAATCTGGCTCTCTTTTCCCTGTGCCATGCTTTTTGGCTTAGATTTCTGCCTCGTCATTATGGTTCCTGGCATGGGAAATAGGAAAAGAAAATAACAAATCAATTGAAGAAATCAAAAGTCATATTCAGTAGGGATGAAATAGGGCATCTAGGTGCTGCAGTGAAGAGACGGTTGGGCCTGGAGTCAGAAGACTCATCTTCCTAAGTTCAAATCTGGCCCCAGACACTTACTAGGTATGTGACCCTGGGCAAGTCACTTAACCCTGTTTGTCTCCATTCTTCATCTGTAAAATGAGCTAGAGAAGGAAATGACAAATTATTTCATTAATTTTGCCAAGAAAACTCCATGAAGAGTCAGACATACTAAAAAGACCAAGTAACAACATCAAAGAAGATGAAATGGAGTATAAGCATTTCCATACTATTTTTAGAAATTAAGTTAGTTTATATTGCTGATATTTGACATTGTAAGTGCCATCATCTTTTGAACAAATTCTCAGATGATAACAGTTGACATTTACATAGTGCTTTAAAGTTTGCAAAACATGATTTCATTCAAGTTGCACAATAACCCTATCGTATTAGTATGTGGTATTATTGTGAACTCCATTTTATAGATGGAGAAACTAAAATTCAAAGATTAAGCACTTAGCATAGTGCCTGGCATATAGTAAGGACTTGATAAATATGTATTGACTAACTGATATTAAGTGACATGCTCATAGTCAAATAGCTAGTATGTGTCGGAGGCAGGATTCGCACCCAGTTCTACCTACATCATTTCATAAGTGAACTTATGCTCAGATATGTGAAGTTTTCCTCCTCTAATTAAACAATAACTGCAATAACTTCATTTTGGGGAATGTAATGTCACATTAAGGGTTAGGGCTGTGAAGATAACTCATTCCTCCATGATTTTAGTGGAGGAAGTTTTATTGCTGATTGTGCAACTAGCCATTGGATGAGTTGGAAGAGCATACTTAATGCTGACATTGACTGAAATGAACATATATTCTGTTATGTAAATCAGGAAAATTGTGGGCTGAATACATATTGATTCACTCATGTCCTTCTGAGTACTCTGTAAATAGACTTATTAGCATATTATGTACAGTGGGTTGAGCATTATTAAAACAAATCCAAACAGCTGGTCCTTAAATTGATTCTTCCTGCATTATAATTAACTTCTGACAGAGTTGAAAAAGTTTAGATGAAGTTTATCTAAACTTTTCTATAATTTAAGGCCTCTTAATTTGAGTTGATAG
>CM053772.1:175476414-175573261 GCA_028658325.1 Potorous gilbertii | reverse complement strand
CTTTATTACCTTCTAATCTTAACCCACAAAAAAAGCAGCATAATGAATTCACAATGAACCTTTCCTACATTTTACCACTTACCTTAATGATTGAGAAATTCAAAGGGTACCTTATCTTGATGCAATTTGATGTACTAGGATGAAGTCTTTCCTAATTACCCCAAAGGCTAGTGCTTTTTCTCTTACCCTACCTTTAATTTATACTTGTATCCCCAATGGCTAGCTTGTAGAGGGACTGGCAAATAGTAGGTGTTTAGTAAATATTTATTGAAGGGAAGGGGAGTGGGAAAGTCCTGTAGGGGCTCAATGATCCGCCTTGTGGAGCATCTGTCAGACAAGCAGCATTGTGGTTTTTTCTACACAAGTGATAGAAGACCTTGCTGAAAGAGGAAAAATTAATTTCGTAATTATGTATGTAAACCTTCAGGGCTTAAGCACAGACTATGACCTGTATCTGGAGTGCTGTCCCTCTTTACCTCCATTTCTCTTATATCTCTTCACTGCTCTGTTGAGCTGCCAACTTCTCCTGGAAGCCTTCCCTGATCCCCTCCAGGGTTAATATTCTTTCTCTCCTCAAATTGCCTTGTTTTTTTTTTTAACCTAATTATATTCTATTTCTTGGGGAAATACAAAGGCTTTTTGAAGGCAGGGGTAGTTTTAATTTTGCTTTTGCATCTTCAATGCCTAGCATAGTGTATTGCACATAGTAGCAAATTGATAAATGTTGGATTGAATGAAATGGAATAGAATTTATCAGAACATGTCAGTTCAAGATAAAGTTAATACTAGATGAGGATTTAAGTCATTCAGAAAACTTTCTGTTTTCCTTCAAAATACTTTCATCTTTAATAAATAATTAGAATCTTGGGTTATATGCTTAAAAACTAATATCTGTTTTTTTCTTTTTTCCTTCCTCCCTTTTTTTTTCTACCCTGAAGTCATCGCCTGGAGTATTTCAAACCCTTCGATCTGAAGTGGGTGATGGGAGAGAACTGGGAGCAGCCCCATTCAAAGCTTTGGCCTTAGCTTTGTTCAGCTGCTGTTTTAGCTCACAGTAACTCTTTCAAAAAGCCCAGAGAAAGCCATCGAGCAGATTCCAAGTCAACTCATCCTTTTGTCCTTTGTGTCATGGAAAAGGAAATCTTAGCTCATTATTGCTGCCAATAATGTCACCAAATATGAGAAATAAAACATCTATAAGAGGGGGGTCTTAAAAAACTTAACACTGGTCATCAATAAAACTCACTATTATAACCAAGGGAGGCTATGCCCTAGGCAGGGTAGAAAATTTTAAAGGGTGCTCAAGTGATCCCTGAGCCACGAGGAGACTGCTAGAGTACAGACTCTAGAGAGAATAGCTCCACCTTTCTGGCAAAGAACTTCATTTTCTCTATGCCTTAGTGACTTCAATAATCTAGGCACACCTAGCTGGGAGTTGGGAGGCATGGAGCTGGGGAATGAATGACAGGGAGTTCTAATTTTTAAATCCAGTTGGAGAGAAGGGGATAGGGTACGGGTGGAGAAGTATAAAGCTACTTGTTCTAGCAGTCTTAGCTGTTAGCAATCATGATAGGAGATGAGGAATTTGGATCAGAGGACTCTAATTGATGAGTACCTTTTGTTTCCTGGTTTGGGGGGGAAGGAAAGAAATCTTATATGAATGATACTCATCCCACCATCCCTTGCTTAAGTCTGAACTCTTTCCTCCTACATCTGGGTGTCCTTAAGATGAAGAGGGAATGGGAGGGGAAGAATTGGGCTGTCTGTATATACCATTGGGCATAGCAGGTGGCATTTGTGGATGCTTGCCCCTGACACTCCACACAATCACAGTGGGGGTCCCACTTCCACATAAATAATTAATTTTTCTGATTTTCTAAATTTAATTGATTAATTTAATTGTTTAAATTTTATTTTTATTGTGTAAGACTATTTTTTTAAAAAATAATTTTGTTTATGTAGTTCCTGAGTTTGTGTTTGGCCTGGATTAGACTGCCAGATTGGGTTGATGGGCAAGTCTTAGCTCTTGTTTCTGCATAGCCTTTACATCTTGACAGATGGTTCTGACCCTTTGCCCCCTGTCTTGATCCTAACCTTGCTTAATATCACAGTGAAAAGGGAGAGTTAGGTGCCAGGAGTCTTGCCAGTATTCCAACAGGGAAGGTGATGGTAGAAGTACAGAGGACAGGACTATGTAGAGAAGGACATTAGGCCTTTCTCATCCTATGAACATCTTGGACCAGACATCCACGGCCTAGCTAACACCTATTACTATTATTATATATAAATATATATAATTATATAATATATAATACATTACATAATATGCTATATATCATATAATAAATTATTATATATTACTATATAATATAATTACTATTTTAAATAGGAAGCTCACTACTTATCTCTCTCTTCTGCCATAGCTAATTTCTAGAAAAAGTGATCTGTGCTGGTTGCCTCTTCTTACTCTCCTCCCACTCCCCAACCCTTTGCAAACTTGGATCTTTGGACCTCTCCCCTAAACTGAAACTTGGAATTTATAATTTAGGGATCCTTAACACTTTCTTTCTCTGAGGTATCAAGGATCTCTAGGTTGTTAAATAGAATACTCCCCCCTTTCCCCAGTTCTCAACTTTGCAAGATGACCTCTTTGCAAGCTTTTGATATCCTTGACTGTCCTCCCCCTCTTGGATACTTTCTCATCACTCAGGTTTGGTTTTCCTTCCTCCTGTCTGACCACTCTTTCTGTATCATCATCTCCTTTACTGGATCATCACCCTGCCTCTCCTAACTGTAGATGTTGCCTGAGGCTCTGCCCTGAGCCCTCTTTTCTCTCTATATCCTTGGTCTCACTGGGTTTATCAGTTCTCATGGATTCCATTTTCATCCCTTTGCAGATGACTTCCAGAACTGTATATATACAATATGATAGGATAAACATTTCTTAAGCACCTACTATGTGATAGGAACTATTCTGTGTGCTGGGGATGCAAATAAGACATGGACATATTCTCTTCTCATTTCTACTTTTTATAATCCTTAACTTTCTTCAATCTCTAACTTTTCCTGACCCCCTTGGCCTGTTTCTCCCCCCACCTCAGATTTCCATCTATATTCTTACCAGTTTACCTGTGTTTCTACCCAGGAAAATGTAAATGTCTTGCGGTCATAAAATTTATTTTGTTTTGTTTTTATAACCTATCTTGTCACAGCCATAAAGATGACATGGAAAGTTTCAGGGGTATGGAGATTGGAGGCCATCTTGGGGAAATTTAGGATGACTTGGGAGAGCTTTATTTTTCTCATCATACAGTGAGACTTGGATGCATCTGTCAGCACCTTGATGTGATCCTAGCATTAGAGCAGGTCATGACCTATTCACATCCAGTGTGATTCTTTGGTCATAATCATTTTCAAGTCTCACATAGGGAGTCATTTTCTAGGGAGAACCATCATTAGAATATTTTCTTCTAACCTGGGGCAAGAGCCACAGACTGATCTGGGAGTCTAGTGGCAAGACATCCATGCAGTTGAAGAAGGGAGAGGAAAGGTAGAACACAACTTTGTGCTCTAGTGTGGCAGTGTAGGGAGAGACAAAGGTCCCAAGACACCTGTAAAATTGCTACTGGGGAAGCTGTCATGGAGATTGAAGCAGGATAACTTCATAGAGGGGACCACCCAAGTCAGCCATCTGGTAGCTTCGAATTTTAGCCAATTTTTTCTGTTAGCTAAGTATTAGATTCTAAAGGTCTGCAAGTGTTGTCAGTGTTTCTTATAACTTGTGCTTTTATAGAACTTTACAAATATCATCTCATTTGCTCCCTAGAACAACCCAATTATCTCCATTTTACAGATGAGGAAACTGAGTCAAATTGAGGTTATGTGACTTGCCCAGAGTCACATAGCTACTAAGTTTCTGAGGCTGGATTTTATATTCATCATACTCCAAATACTGCACTTTCTAAATTTCATCCCCTTTAAATTTGTGATTCTGGGGCAAAACTCCAGTTGCTCTTCAGTTACCACTCTACTTAGGTATTTTAACATTTGCAAATAACCAGCTCTTTACTGAGGATAACCATCTGTTATTTCTTATTCTCACTATATGACTGGCCCATCTTTAACAAGGTCTTTGGAACTTTAAATGAAAGTGTGTGTAAAGTTTTCCTTGCAGAGAGTTATTAACTGAGGGACTCTGGATTAATTTAGCAGCCAGGTCTGTTCTTTCAGCCATAAGCCATGCTGTCAGGGAAACTTAATTACACTTTAAGTGGGATGCAAATGAGTTGTGACACTACATCATTTCACATGAAAGGTTCATTACTTACATTAACTTGCACAATGCTCTCTCCTAAGCACAGGCTCATTACAATATTCCTGGGATTTTTTAAATATGCCTAAATGCAGGCAGGATTTTTACATTGAATGACTTGCTCCTTTCTTAATCGTTAAGACTACAAATGTTCGCTTTATTTTATGGCTGTGAATTGGACTTGTGAAACTCATGAACACACCAAGCCTGGCAGGAAGAAGGCTGGGTACAGCATGTCTACCCCCAAAGGCCATCCTTTGAAAGCAACTGGTGGGGGTGGGGATGCATCCCTACCAAAGACTGGGGAAAGAACTTAAAGAGTTTCCAAAAGAGAAATTTCAAGGGGTTTTAACACAGGCCCTCATGACGGTTTTCTGAAGATGAATTGGGAAGTGATAATATTTATCAATTAATCATCATTTATTAAGTACCATTGTGTTCCAGGAACACTGTACCAGACAGAGGGGGTATAAACACAAAAGTGAAATAGTTCCTGTTTTCTTTTCTAATCTTCTAATCTGTCTAGATTTGAAAGACTGTCTACTCTAAGCCCTTCATTTTACAAATGACAAACAAGCCTGTGGCCACGCTGGTACTAAACAGCAGAGCTGGTGTTTGAACCCAGGTGCTGTGCTTTTACAGTGCTGCTGCTGCTGCTGCTGTGCTTGGAGTCAGGAAGACATATTCCTGAGTTCAAATCTGGTCTCAGACACTTACCAGTTGTGACCCTGGCTAGGACACTTAACCTTGTTTGTCTCAGTTTCCTCATCTGTAAAATGAACTGGAGAAAGAAATGTGTCTTGGTTAAGAAAATTTGAAATGGGGTCATGAAAAGTCTGACATGATTAAAGTGACTGAACAAAAATAACAATTTCTGACTTCAAGTTTAATGCTTGTTCCAGGGTATCTGATCCATATATTAGACGTTATTATATAATAACGTTCTTTGAGCATTGAGGAGTAAAGAAGTGTCTGAGAACTTTGGGTTCATAATCTGGTTGTGACATGTACTAACGGTGAGACCTCAGGCACATTTCTCTACCTTCCTGTGCCTCAGTTTCTTTATCTCAAAAAGGATATAGTTGAACTGGATGATCTATTCTAGCTCTAAATCTATGATTTCCATGCATTGAAATAGTAGGTTTCTAGGAGGGGAATTCATCTTTTAAAAACCTCAAGCATATTTCTGGGACATTTAGGAAGGGCTGACCTTACTCAAACTTCATAATGACAACTTTTCGTAATGATGACTCATTTATTATATTCAAAGCATTTTCCTTAAAACATCCTTATGTCTTTTTTACATGTAGGATATTCCATTGAAGAGGAAAGCATGGCTACACTTGAGCATCTAGGTAGTGCAGTGGGTAGAGCAGTAGGCCTGGAGTCAGGAAGATCTGAGTTCCAATCCAGCTTCAGAGAGTTACTGACTATGTGACCTTGGGTGAGTTCCTTCACTGCTGTTTGCCTCAGTTTCCTCATCGGTAACTTGGGGGTAATAATAGGTCTGACCTCACAGGGTTATCGTGAGGGTCACATGAGAGGGTAATTCTAAAGTGTTTGGTACCTAGTAAGCACTATTTAAACAGCTGTTATCATGAAGTGACTTGCCCCGAGTATTAAGTGTCTGCAATAGGACTGAATCTCGGGTTTTCCGGTTGCATAACCACTTTACAAAGCTCCACTTTTGTAGCATCTATGATTGAAAAACAGACATATCATTACTGTCATGAGACCATTTATTCAACATAGCCAAAAATAGTTTAGCCTTAATAATGTAAAGCTGTACCAAGACTTTTGGGACACCCTGTATTCAAACACTCTCGATACCACCAAGTTAGCTAGGAGCCACATGCAATAAATGTATGTGGCCCATGTCTTCCTTTAAGACTCAGAATGTGTAACCACTTTCTCCATGAACGCTCCCGTGACTGCTAACCGGATGAACGTGTTCTCTCACTTTTCAGATTTGCCAAGGGCTCTTTGCCTAGCTCTCCTTATTTTTTCATACTTGGTCTTGTATTATACATATTTGAATACATGTCATATTCTTTCCCACTCTTGCATCCCATAAACTATAAGCTCCCTGGGGGCAGACCATATGATAAGAGTTCCTGTTTGTTACTGTAGTAGATATTTTGGTGGCATCTGTTACCCTATTATCTTTTGTCATGGACTGAAGCCCATGCTCAAACTCTGATGATGCTGGGCTTTCTCTTGGTGAGAAATGATTTTTGTGATGAGTCATTATCTACAGTGATAAGCCAGGTTATTAAGGTCAATGAATGTATACTGTACATTTTTAAACAACAATATAGAGTGGCTTATGCCTTAGAAGAATCTAGTGCAGGATGCATCAGATTATATGGGAATTCTCAGATATTATCTTGGGTAGATTGGGTAACTTCTGAGGTCCCTTTTGACTCAGTCATTCTGTGAGATATTATTTTTCAAATGGGCCTGATGGAATCCTAATAAAGCTACCCCCAGACCCTATATTCTAGTTTCCTTATAGGCCCCATTGAATAGCAGGCCCAGTGCCCCTACTTAGCCACTCACTCCCCTCAGCACTCAATACCTAAGTTCTTCATATTTGCCTCACTGCTTACTAGAACAACAGGTGTGTCCATGAACTCATATTTCTCATAGAACAGCAAGTGTGGTGTGTCCATGTGATGAGATCCTAGCCACTGCTTCTAGCTAACCACTGCCTCCAGACCCATTCCTTATACTTCTCACAAAAATAGTAGGTATGTCCATGCACTCAACCACAATCACTTCTATCTAACCTTAGACAGGACCATGATACTCAGTCAATCAGAAAACAACACCACCAGGATGCCCAAGCAGGATATGGACCCCAAAACAATGGAAGGAACTTTCCCTAAGTAGTTACCTGTACAGTAATAGTAAAAAATTGACCTGGAATCAACTTATGACATAGGCTTATTATACCCTCCCCCCCGCAAATGGGTTTTTCTGTATGCATTGTGGATAATCACATATGCAGTTCCATGATAGCTTGGACCCTTTCCCTATTACCTAATCCCTTAACAAACCCCTCCTGCCTTTGTAATATTCATAATTTTTGTTATTAGGGCAGTTAGGTGGTGCAGTGTGTAGAGCACCAGTGCAGGAGTCAGGAGGACCTGAGTTCACATCACCTTAGACACGACCCTCACTAGCTGTGTGACCTTGGGCAAGTCATTTAACCCCAATTGCCTCATCCTGGGTCATCTCCAGTCATCCTGATGAATATGTGGTCACTGAAATTAGATGGCTCTGGAGGAGAAGTGAGGTTGGTGACCTGCACAACCCTCCCGCACTCAAAACAGTCAGGTGCAAGTGATGTCATCATTTCTCTGATGGCATGGTCTTCTTTGGCAACAAAGGACAAGCACACACAATTTCTGTTATATAATTGCATCTTTACCCTATAAAAATCCCTCTTACTCTCTCTGAACCTCCTCTTGGAACCAGTCTGCTTCATGAGAAGTGTCAATCTCAATAAATGCATATACTTGGATTAGCGGTGGTCTGACTGAATTCTTTGAGACAGTTCCATCACAACACATCATGAAGCTGCAACAGTTTTGGCATCCCTGGGTGGGCGGAGTTTAAACCTCAACAGGTATAACAGTAGAATTTAATATTTAGTTGAGTTGACAAAGTGAATAGAGGACCAGGCCTGGTGTTAGGAAGACCTGAATTCAAATCCAGCTTCAGAAACTCATTAACAGCATGACCCTACACAAGTCACTTGACTTCTGTTTGCCTTAATTTTCTTATTTGTAAACTGGGGATAGTAACAGTAACATCTCCCAGGGTTGCTGTATCAAATACGACAAAAATTGTAAAGCATTTAAAATAGTGCTTGACTTAATAGTAATTTTTACTATCTAGAATCAGTAAAAATTTTTATCTCAATAGGATCTAGAGATGATGTGAATAATTAGTATCTTTCTATAATAACAGTTGATATTTATATAGTGACTTAAAGACTTTAAAATGCTTTATCTACCTAATTTTATTTAAGCCATTTGATGTATACCCCCCCCAAACCTACAATCCAGATAGCTGGGTTCTTATGCATGTAAACTAACTCACGTTAGAGTCATAATTTTCTAGCCTTAATATAGTTTGGACG
The DNA here is from genome assembly GCA_028658325.1 of Potorous gilbertii. NCBI lineage: Eukaryota > Metazoa > Chordata > Mammalia > Diprotodontia > Potoroidae > Potorous > Potorous gilbertii. The sequence continues at coordinate 175,564,802 of CM053772.1, read as the reverse complement.
TTACCTACTTCAGCTCATGTTTTAAGATGCGATTGGTTAAGGGATTTAGCCCAGAGCACACAGTGAGTTAGTAACACCCGGCTCTCCTGATTCCTAATTTAATACTTGGATTTCAGTACATTGTATTTCCTCCATCATATAGTGGGCATGTAATCACACAGCTCCCTTTCACAGCTGGCTGTCCCTTTGAGGCCTCCTTCATTCCACATGTATTACTCTTATTTTAATCTGCAACAAGAGTGTAAAGGAGGATTGATCAAGGGAGACTTCCTAGAGATACCATCTTTTGTCTTCCAGAACTCAGTTTGTACATCTCCAGAGCACAGATAACAATGGCTCATTAGCCACTGAAATCTGTGCAATTTGTCAAGGAGGTATCAAAGCTGGAAAGCATTGACTCAGCACTTTGGACCCCCTTCCCACTGATCTACTACCTGAAAGTTTAATCAGAACCTACTATTCCAAGAGGATGAGGCTGTCACCTTTTCAATGGAGAAGAACATTTTGAAGAAAAGTTTTATCCTCATCTTAGAACCTTTAGCAAAATCACTCTTCTTATGGTTTTATGGTAGATTCTGTTGTCATGAACAGCCAAATATCCTTTATAGACTTCTACCTATAAGTCTGAAATGTGGCATATCCATATCACCCCAGCTTCACCAACTGACTTCCATCTCTGGGTTGTCTCAGAAATAACATCAGTGTACATGTAGGCAGAGGACTGTTTTCAAATTAAAGAATTTTCCTCTTAAACTTGAAGTCAGAATAGGAGCATAGCTTTAGAGCAGGAAAGGTTCTTAGAGGTTATCTTATTCAACCAACTTTTTTACTGAGTTATGTCTCTGCCATATTGTCTCCCATTTGAGAGGCTGGGAATCAGGGATTCCATCATGGAAGAATTTATTTATTTATTTATCTATATATGTATTTGCTTGTTTGTGTGTTTATTTACTTAATAAAAAATAAAAATAAAAAATATATTTATTTAACAATAAAGATAGCTAATATTTATAGATAGCTTTAAGATTTACAAAGTGCTTTATAAATATTATTTCATTTGTCTTTATTATTATTTCAAAATGCCTTATCTCATTTGTTGATCCTTGCAATAAGCTGGAAAGGTAAGTGCTATTTACTATCCTCATTTTACAGATAAAGAAACTGAGATGGACAGAGGTGAAGTGACTTGTCCAGGATCACAAATCTAGTAAGGTCAGATTTGAATTCAAGATCTAGGTTCTACCCACCATGCAGCCTTACTCCCTGGATTTAAAAATGGCCTTGGTTCAGATCTTGACTCTATTTACTACAGTTATCCTGTCTACATCAAGACTTTCCATGTGGTTTTGATATATCGTGGGTTGGCATAAGAAATTAAATGGGAATTTTTTGAGGGAGTTTTGTAGAAGCTGCAGGTGGTGACAACAGTTCTTTTTCATACAATATTTTTGCTTAACATTGACCTACATGTAGCCTATGTCCAAATCCTTACCCCAAATTCTACAATAAGGTACTGTAAACATCCCATAAGAGAAAAAAAATTCAGACCTCTTCTGGTATGAAGGGAGGGCCAGAAATTTTTACATAGATTTTCCAGATTGCAGGAGCAACCCTGAGCCCCTCAAATTGAAAGGGAAAACTATATTTGAATGTCCCTCAGCAAAGTACTTAATCCATGAAACCCCAGTTTCCTTATCTATTGAATGAAGGGGTTGAACTAGATCAGATTTCTAACTTCCAGCTCCAAACTGATAAGCCTGAGATCCTTTGTGACTTTGGGCAACTCACTTTTCTAACCTGAGCACTTATTTTCTCATCTATTACGTGATTAGTTTCATCTAGGTGACCTTTTAAAGTCCTTTCCCATTCTAAATTCATGATACTATGTTTACAATGGTTTCCTCAAGCAGGGATTTTAGAAAATTACTAGGAGCACTGAGGGGAGAAATTACTTCTGTGTGTCTTCTTAATTGGTTTGTGTTCAGTCCTGGGTTAATCAATTAGTCAAGGAGCATTTATTAAGCACTTACTATATGCCAAACACTGACAATACAGATAAAGCTGGGTAAGAAAGGTACCTTAAATAAAAGCTACCCTGGACACATAATATGGTTAAGCTAAGCTTTTCCTATGCCAGAAAAGGGAAACTTTCTAGAGCTACTTTTTTTTTTTAAATTAGCATTCAAACACTTGGAGTTTGGTACATACAATGAGGTGAAGAATCAGTGCAATTGCTGAAAAAATATAATAGTTTAAAACAGTTTGGAGGAAAAGAAACCATTCCAATAAATCACTTGTCATTTGGGATAATAGAATACTGCATCATCTTCTATCTCCTGGAATAAAGGTTAAAACACTTTCTTCCTCTGTGAGCTCCATGATCTCTCTGGCATAGTCAATAGGGGCTGCCATCATTGCTACCTTTTGAAATGGAAATACTTTCCCTCTTTGATAAATTGTCTATAATCCCTGAAAACTCTAAAGGAGTATCACTATATTTACTATAATTGCTATAGAAAAATGTTTTTCTTCTGATATTATTTGATTGAGTTCAGCTAGAAATGATCCTGGCTCAAGTCACTATCTTGCTATTTTTCTTTCATATTTAATTTTCTGCTGATTACTACATAGCTGGATAAAATAAATATCTTCTGTATTTGAGTAAAAGTGTTAGTGTCTTCAGAAGGCTCACTGAAAGTATGTTTTGAACAAGTCTAGTAACAGGGAGGATGATAGGTAGGATATGTGCCTCATCGAGTTCCTAGATGATTTTGATTCCTTCTATCTGGTTTCTGTATTTTGAAAGCTTTTCATTTTGTGCCACAGGGAGATTATTTGTATTTGATATGACAAAAATCTTTCAAAAACATTCTTAAATTTTGTAGAATCAATGTTATGTCTGCGCAATTGTGGGCAACATTTTAATCTGTCACAAGGGCTTATTTTAATTCAGTTTATTTGATGAGTTCTTCAAGGATATTTTGATGTCTGGGGGAAAGAAGGGAACAAGCACTTGCTAAGGGCCTCCTGTGTGCTCTGCTTTTCCACCACTGGAATTTCTAAGTTCTGCAGAGTGTTGGTGAATGGAAGCTAGGGAATCTGACCCAGAGTGCAATGAAGTCCCCCTCTGCTGTGAAGGCTGGTCCCATGGATGACATTTTTTAGAGAATTCTCCTTCTCTTTTCCTGTTTCAAGATTTTAGGCCATTGTCCTGACTCTTCTGCGATGGCATTGTCCTGACTAGACTTTCTGTGAGTAGGAACAGTTCTATTATCTCTGCTAGAGCCCATCATTGAATCCTGGGTGGACAAGCAGGGTGGAGAAAGATTTCTGCTCTCTCTGTCACAGGCAATCTTCACCCCCTTTACTGTGACTTATTGAATTTTGGGTGGGTTTGGGTTGACAATTTACCTATTGTGACCTAGGGCATATTTTGGGGGTATTTTAGCCTAGTTTTGTCTGTACTTTTCCTCCACTGGACTTTCTACTATCTCCAGAGTGTTGGTGAATTGATGTGAGGAAATCTGGCCCAGAGTGCCATGAAGGCTCCCCTGCTGTGAAAGCCTGTCCCATGGATGACATTTTTTAGAGAATTCTCCTTCTCTTTGCCTGTTTCAGGATTTCAAGCCATTTTCTTGCCTCTGTCCAGGCATTGTCCTGAGTGGAACTTCAGTGTAGGGAAAGATTTCTGCTCTCTCTGCCCGTCAATCCTCACCCCACCCTCTTACTGTGAATGATCGAATTCTGCGTTGATTTGGGCTGACCATTTACCTATTGTGTCTTGGGGCATATTTTGGAGGTATTTTAGCTGAGTTTGGTTGTGTTTTTCCTCCATTGGACTTTCTACTGTCTGCAGAGTGTTGGTGGATTGATGTGAGGGATTCTGGTCCAGGGCATAAAGTAGGCCCCTCTGCTGTGAAGACCTGTCTCATGCATGGGATTTTGTGAAATATTCTCCTTCCCTTTGCCTAGATCTAGATTTGAGGTGATCCTCCTGCCTCTGCTGCTTTCCAAGTATGCAGTGGCTTTGTCCTGAGGAGACACTCAGTGAGTGGAAAGAGTTCTGCTGTCTTTGCTAGAGCCCATCCTAGGCCCCTCTACTGTGAATGACATGACTCAGGAGGAGAAAGTGAGGTTGGTGACCTTGCTCAGTCCTCCCTCACACAAAACAAAGTCAATTGCAAGTCATGTCATCATCTTGACATCATCATGGTCCTCTTCCAGAATGAATGACAAAGACAAGCTGTGAGTGAGTAGCAGCTGCTCTCCTTCTCCCCTCCTCTCCGCTTCTTCTCCCCTTCCCTCCCTTCCCTTCCTCTCCTCTGGTGTTCTGCCCAGGGGAAGGTAAATTTCATGGCCAAAAGCTTTCTTTTTTCCTCTGGGTTTTCTGACTACATTTCTTGCTTAAAGATGAAGCCTCAAACCCAATTAGCCCTGGAGCTCCTAGACTGGACACAGAGTGGATGTAATAACTAAAGAGTAATTGTTTCTGTTTTACCCAGGAACCCTGAGGGTCTTCCCCTCCCAGTTTGAGTTCTTTTTTTTTTCAATTAAGGGGGCCATCCCTTGAGTAACTTAAAGAAGCCTATTTATTGAATGGGTATATCTCACTCAAAGTAAGATTGTGATAAGACCTAAGCCTGAAAGTGCCAGAGTCTCCCATTGCATCCTGGGTCGTTCCCAGTCATCCTGATGAATATGAGGCCATTGGACCCAGATGACTCAGGAGAAGAAAGTGAAGGTGGTGACCTGCACAGCCCTCCCTCACTCAAATCAAAGTCAACTGAAAGTCATGTCATCATCTCGATGTCATGGTCCTCTTCAAAAATGAAGGACCATTAGAGAGAGACTATGTACTAGGCACTGTGCTAAGAAATTTATAAATATTATCTCATCAGTCCACAAAAGGCAACAATCTTTTAAAGTACAATTCTGGCCATCTTATTACTACAAATAAAGATAATGACAAATTAGTAGCATGAATAATAAAATAATTGGATCTTTGGATGGATGTTATTTCATCGATGTGGGTGCTTTGTTCAATAATACGGATTACTTTTCATCTCATTTTCTCCTTAATATGATTCTTGTCCTTATCCTCCTGAAATTTTCCCATAGTGATCTACTCTTCATGCTGGGGATCTTCTTCTAGCTCTCTTGACATTAAAAAGATACTAGTATACCAAATGGGAGGTCCATATTTATCCTTCTTTGCTCTTATTAGATAAGAACACCACCTCCTTTGCTAATCATCTATTTCTGTTGATTTTTTGGGAACCATTTCTAGAAGTTCTTCATTAATCAATAAACATTTGTTAAATGCCTACTATGTGCTAGGCACTGTGCTAAGTGGTGGACTTACAAAAAGAAGCAAAAGATAGTCCTTGCCCTCAAAGAGTTTACAATCTAATGGATTCTTAGTAATATATTACAATTTATGCATGTCCACTATATAGATCTGTATTACCCCTTCAAAATTTTAGTTCTTTGGAGACGGTGCAAATAAAATTATCCTGAAGGTTTTCCAAAATTATAGCTATGAAGGAGATTTGATCTGGTTCTCTTCTAATTATATTATGGTGGAACCTTTAATATTTAGGGCATATATGTTTTGAGCTGTTAGTTTAAATCTTATTTCTGCCAACATGCTTTCTGGGAGCTCTTGCTAAATAATTTCTGTTCTCAGATTTATTGAACATTAAGTTGTTGAGTTTACTTGTTTTTCTTTTTAAAATTATTTCTCATCTAATCTGTTCCTATTTTTCTATTTTTAACCAGTGGCAACTAGTTTTGATGATTATTTCTGTCTAATATAATCTCAGATATATTTCCTCTTCATTCCTACTTTAAAAAAATTTTTTTTGAGAGTCAAGAACAATTGCTCCCCTAAATGAATTTTACTATTCTTTTGTCTAGATCTATAAAATTGAATGTACGGATTTCAAAGAGCAACTTTGTACTTTTATTTGCTTTTCATCTTATTTTCATTGACTATCAGACTATCATCCCTTGTTAGGAAAGATGCTATCCAAATGGGGCAGAAAGGTAGGAGCTGGTTTGCTGAGGGTGATTTATTTTTCATAAATTAAGCAGAATAGTAAACTTGGCTTGATAAACTCATAGTCTTCCTTTTATTTTCTCTTAAACTTAAAGATGGACAACATTTATCTGTTGGTAATCACTTTATCACAAAGTCTTTGCTAATGTCATCCTCACCAAACACACTTAAAGGAGTTTACATCAGCAAAGCTAACATAAACAGTTTACTGTAGTTATAGGGTATGTCATTTAAGGAATATTCAGGGGAAAGGCATGTGACCACCAGTCCGAATGATTATTGATGATAGAAATTCAGGAATAGAACACAGAATTTGGATCAAGTTTTTTGAAAACTGCTACAAAGAGTTGCTATAAGAAGGAGAATTCCTGTCGCAGGATTGTCTCTGTAAAGCAAGGCCTGGGACCTGTTTACTATACAAATAGCAATAATGTCAATGAGTTAGGGGTAATCTTTGAGTTGCTTCATGAAGAAGCAAGTTCCCTACCATTCACTGAGCTTGTTCAAAGAAGAAGATTTATTAGGGACATTGTGGAAGGGATTCATGACTAAATAGAGATTTTGCTTAGAGGACCCCTGAGATCTTATCTTTCTACTGGGACACTTTGATTTCATGGCCCTATGTGACTGTCTCTAAAATAGGATCCATTCACAAAACGACAGAATCAGTGGAAACTATACCATCCACAGGCAAATTGTACCACTGAATATAGAGCTCAGATATCAGAATCATAGTTAGAACTGTAAGGGACCTTAGAAGTCACCTAGTGCAACCTTCTTATTTTACAAATGAAACTAAGTGAGGTACAGGGATTTGAAGTGATTTGCACAAAGTCCTGGAAAGTAACAAAAGCAATGGCTGAATCCATGTCATTTGACTTCAGCTCCAGTTTTTTTGTTGCATTTCATTTTGCTTTTGTTTTGGGAAGACTGGTTCTCTCTATGTTGCCCAGACTGGAAGGAGGATATCACGCATGGTCCAGATCTCACACATGCTCTACTTTTTCAACCAGGGCCAGTTTGCCCTCTTTAGACAGCCTAGTGACCAAAACTGCTGCTGCAGTAGCTTTTTGTGGCTTGCCATATTGATGGCAGAATCAATGAAAACACCTAATGGTTTATTTCAGCTCAGAACTCCAGAACTCAAGCAATTCACCTGCCTCAGCCTCCTTAGCAGCCTTGGCCATCACTATGCCTCGTAACCCATGCTTTTCTCTTTTCATCATGCTACCTCCTATACTTGAGATAAGCCTGAGAACGATAGTTCATATTCTTTCCTGTTGTCTACAGGGAGAGTTATCTAGTTATGAAATCATCTAGTTTAAGTAGACCCATGAAACTTGGTTGACAGGAAGGTGAAACAATGGGTGTTATAACTTCTTTCTATTTACTAGTCACAGGGAACATTTTCAAGTATAAAAACAACCCTTACCCTAGTAATGGAGTAGGGTAACCCCTAGATGCAGGTTTTACTAGGTAAGGTCAGAACAAGACAGAATTAGTCAATCAATAAGCATTTCTTAGGCATCTACTGTATACAGCCATAGGAGATGCAAATTCACAGAAAGAAACAATTCATGTTCACTTAGAACTTCTAATATATATATATATATATATATATATATATACATATATATAATGTATTATATAATATATATATATATATATATATATATAATATATATGGATTTATATGGATATATATTATATATAATATATATGTATATATACGGATATACATACATACATACATATAGATATATACATATACATACATACATATTTATATGTAGTTGTTGTTTGGTTGTTTTCAGTCGTGTGTGACTCTTTTTGACCCCATTTGGGGTTTTCTTGGCAGATAGTGGAGTGGTTTGCCATTTCTTTCTCCAGCTCATTTTACAGATGAGGAAAAGGATACAGACAGGGTTAAGTGACTTGCTTGGGTTCTATAGCTTGTAAGTGTCTGAGGCTAGATTTGAACTCAGAAAAATGAATCTTCCTGACTCCAGGCCTGGCACTCTATCCATTGCTCCATCTAGTTGCTCAGATAAGTCTATACAGAAAAAAACAGAAAGAAAATGAATATGAAATAATTAAAAACAAGGTGGTTAGCAGGGTACTAGCAGTTTGAGGTAGGGATCAGGAAGCACTTTATGCAGAAAGTAGTAGTTGAGTTATGTCTTGAAAGAAGAGAAGTGGAGGTAACAAGGCAGGGCATCTTAGGCAGGAAGGATGTCTAGTTCAAAGGTATGGACATGAAAGATGGAGGTGCAGCTAGGTGGTACAGTGGATAGAGCACAGGCCCTGGAATCAGGAGGACTTGAGTCCAAATCTCATCTCAGACACCTGACACTAGCTGTGTGATGCTGGGCAAGTCATTTAAACCTGATTGCTTTACAATAAGGAAAGAAGCTAAAAGATTGGGTGTCATATGTAGAACAGAGAGTAAGCCAGTTTGTCTAGATCACAGGGTGAAGGAGGGAGAGTAATGTCCAATTAGGTTAGAAAGATAGATTGGGGAAAGGCTGTAAATGCCTTTAGAATCTAAATAGTATTTATTTTTTTACCCTAGAGACCATAGGAATCTATTGAAATTGATTGATTAGGGGAGTGCCATAGATAAATTTTAGCCTATATTTGAACAATAGGATAACAAGAAATTGCTTTTCATAAATAAAGAACATTGATTTTATATCTTCTCTAAAAAAATATCATACCTCCCAAAGCATCTTAGACTCTTGGGCTCAATGATTTCTAAGGTCATAGAATAATACAACTTGAGACTTAGAAAGGATTGCAGAGATCATCGAGTCCAACACTGGACTGGAAAGCTGAATTCCTTCTACAATATTCCTGAAAAAGTGTTCTTTTATTCTTGGCTTGACCATCATTATTGGCAGGGAATTCACTCCCTTAGAGGGCAGCCTGTACCATGGAGAGGTATTGAATGAAATGGGTCTTTTTTGATTACTTCATGTTGGAGAATTGATCCATTTTGACCCAGAAGAATGGGTATGTGATCATTCTTTCTGAAAATTTTTGAACTTTCCAAATCTTAGAATATTCTAAAGCCAAGACTATTAAAGAAGCAATTGTTGCTACCTGTCCTTTGTTCTCGAAGAGGATCAATGACTTCAGGAAGTTGATGCCATGATTTGCAAGTGAATTGGATTTAAGTGAGGCAGGTCTGTGCAAAGTCACCAGCTTCCCTGTCTTCTCTGGAGCCATGTGGGTCCAGTGGCAACATAGATCTGATTATCTGGAGATGGTCCTGGATACAGTCTGAGACTTTGGAGCTAACTGATACAGTTGAAGAAGCACCAGGCTGGAGTCAGGAATATGTTCAAATCTGGCCTCAATTGATAGCTGTGTGGCTGGGTAAATTAAAGAAGCTGTATAGTATAATGGAAAGAGGTCTGGTGTCTGGAATATGAGAGTCTGTGTTCAAATTCTGATCCTGATGTTTACTTACTGGAGTAAGTCTTTCAGTCTTTCTGGGCCTCTTAGTTTCTGCATCTCTCAAAACAAGGGTGTTATATTGGATGTATTGATGGATATTTAACCTGGAGATGAGAGAATTGAAGAGGGGACTGAAGAGCTATTCAATGGAATACAGACTAGATTTGTTGTACTGCACTCCAGAAGTCAGAGCTAGGAGCACTGAGTGAAGACTGCAGAGAGACAAATTTAAGCTTGCATTAAGGAATAAATTCCTAATAATTGTAGTTATCCAAAAGGGTTACTTTGGGAGGTAGTAGGTTGTTTATCAATGCAGGTTTTTAAGCTAAAGTTGGTTAACCAGTTACTAGGGGTATTGTAGAGGAGATTCTTGTTCAGGTATAGATTGAAACTGAAGACTACTGAGATCTCTTCTAGCTCTGAAATTCAGTGAGAATGTGATGCCTAAGGTTTCTTCTTTCTCTAAATCTATGATCCAAGTAATCCTTAATTTAATCTTACTTAAACTAATGAAACAGTTAAGGCATGAGAAGAAACATTTTGGCTGAGGCATTTGTCAGTTTATCTACAAATTCTCCAATTCTCCCAAGGTAGTAGTGAAGAAATTTGATTTTCCTTGAGGGGAGATAAGAATCCAAGTAACTGTTTCATTACTTAGCAACTGCTTGTACTCCAGTGCCCCTGATAGCTTGGCCAGTATATTTTAATTTAGTCTTTGGTCTCTGTAGCTTATATAATTTTAGCTTTACGGTAAAAAATGTATAACTTTCCAGTAATAGTCCCATAGCAAAAGAGCTGGACTGGAGGAAAACGTAGGGTGGGGAGGGGGGAAGTCAGTGGGTTGTTGAGTTGATAAGTTGACTTTGTCTAACAATGACAACCAAAAAATGACTACAGATATGGAAATTGGCTAGCACTGGAAACTCTCATTTAGCCTGCAACAGGAGCTGGGCTGAGTTTTCCATTGTCATTCAAATTCTTCTCCCTAACTGGAAAACTATTTTCAATTTTCAAGTTTTTATTATTCACCATATTCATTCTCCCTGAAATTAACTTACTCTTTAATCCTTAAACTTTTTAATTTTCTCTGTTCTAGTTGATCACTTTTGTGGTTGTGATCCAGGAACTGTCTGGAGGAAACTTTTTTCCAAAATGTTTCTACCCAGTGTTATCTTGCTTCAGTAGAAGGCAGAATACATTATCAGGCCAAGTTACCCAGTGGCAGCTGGTATGGGAATGGGCTCCATTCCTAATTTGCTAAGGTAATTTACCTAACTCTTGTGCATTTCAAGTTATTTCAATTAATATGGTAAATGGTGAAATTGATCCACAACACCATCTTCTCAATAAAGCATAGCCTGAATTCATTCCTTCTATCTGATTTTTATTGACCATTGCAACTATTGAAACTCCAGTAGATCTAAGATCTCATTAATGTGGGTCTAATTACATGTGGCTGCCAGCTATTCCCTCCCATAAATTAGCCACAGGACAACATACTCTAGTCCAAAGAGTGCTGGATTTTGAGTCAAGACCTCAGTTTGAATTCTGGCAGTGTGATCATATGGAAAATGGAGCCAATAATACTTATGCTGTTTCTATCACAAGGTTTTTGTTGGGTTTTATTTATTTATTAGGAAAGCACTTTGTTAACCTTAAAGTGCTAAAAATAATTTCTGATCAATTATTATTATTTCAACTTTATGGCTGGTCCAAGAAACATTCAGTACTTTTTTTTTGTGGGGTATGGAAATTCATCTTGACTTAAATCTTGCCACTGAACTTTGATAACTCAGTGGAGGAGTAAGGTTGACAATTTTTTGAAGCTCTGCCTCACTTAAATCCAATTCACTCACAAGTCCAGACATCATGCGATGTCACTGATCCTCTTTTAGAACAAAGGATGAGTGACAAGAGTATTTTTGGAAATGTGATGCTAGATTGATGTATACGGAAGAATATCCACTCCTTACAATGTGGCAGTGCCATTACACAAAGAATATTAATGAAAATACATGAGCATCCACAAAAGATTCCCCTATATCATTTCACTAAATCAGTTCAATTCAACAATAAGTATTTATTCAACACCTCCTATGTATAAGGCAGTATGGAATAGTAAATAGAGAACTGGCCTTAATAGTCAGGCTGACTGGCACAGTTTAACTGTGTGACCCTGAGTGACCTTCATAGTGACGCAGGCATAGTCTTTAAGACTATCAGTTGTAGTCAAGTTTTGGACATATCTCTGCGCCAGGGGAGGATATTTCTTTTTTCTTTTCTTTTCTTTCTTGCAAACTTAATGCTCATCTGTAACATAAACGGTTCAATATACCAAGCTGAACAAGAAAGGATTATATATCAAATTTAACAAGGTATTAATGAAATTGCTCTAACTCTATATGTGTCCTCATCAGTATCTTTTTGTTTTCCTTTTCTGTGCATTTAAAATATTTATTGATTTCTTTTTTTGCATCTTTCTGACTATCCATCAATGTTTCTGCTCTCTTTCATATCCCTACCTTCTGCAAAGAAAGAGGCACTTCTTTGCAATTAATATGGACAATCCTTTCAAAAGAAATCAATACAGTCACATGGAGAGAATTTTCATACCAGGAGTCCCATAGAGGATTTATATCACAAGTGCAGACTACTCTCCCTTTCAACCCATTGAATAAATAGAGTAGCTGTGCCATATGTTGAGGACAGAAAGACAAAAGTAAAAAAAAAAATTCCCACACTCAAGAGTTCACATTCTTCTGAGGGATAAAATGTGTACATAGATAAGTAAATAATAATAAAATATGAGGAGAGATAGTGTATTAACATGTCAGGGGAAGATGGAATCAAGGAAGGATTTATACCCCACTTTTCCTTAATGCTTGAGGTTAATGAAACACTTTCTATTCCTACCACAACAGCTATGTAAATACTGCAAGAATTTTCACTCCTATTCTGTAGGTGAATAAAGGAAGGACCAGAGAAGGAAGAGACTTAGTCATGGTCCTTTGATTAATTTTAAAAGGCTAAACCTTGCTAGATGCGGTGGAACATGCCTATTGCTGGGGAGGCTGAGGTTGTCAGTTCTCTTGAGTTCAGGAGTTCTGAGCTATAGTGGGCTAAGTTGAATAGATACCTAAATTAATTTCAATTAATATAATAAGACCTTGGGAGTAGAGGATACATTAGTTTGCCTAAGGAGGCATGAATTTGTCCAGGCTAGAAATGGAGGAGGTCAAAGTCTCCTTTTTTATAAGAATGAAAAGAAAGAAGGAAGAAAGAAAGAAGAAAGAATGGAGAGAAAAAAGAAAAGGAGGAAAGGAAGAAAAATGAAAAAAAACCCAATTAATTGAATTAATTAGGTCTGACCTAATGCGAATGACTTGCTATGTTTCCAAGATTTTAACTATTCCTTCTTCCATTTGCTCTTAACAAGAGGGGAAAATAGAGATTAGTACTAAACTGACTGAGTTGTCTACCCTTAATGAGTGTTGTTGCCTATTTGCCTTTCTTAGTGAGAGGTTTAGAATTTATTTCAAACGTTCACTTTAGATAATAAATATAGTTACCTTAAAAGGTTGCTTAGAACAAACAATTACAAGAAAACTCAGTCAAAGACACAGGGACTCTCAAAGTTATTATTCAAACATAAACAATTTGGATTATGTCAGCTGGGATCAATTCAATATTGTGAAAAGGCAGTAGCTGCAGTGGGGAGAGGGTGTCAATTTTTAAAATGGTGTTGGGTCCTACATATGCTAGCACAGGGGTAGAATAGTATAGTATGTTCTTGAAGAGGATCATGATATCAGGGAGAAGATGCCATGCCATACAAGTGAATTGGATTTAAGTGAGGGAGGGCTGTGAAAAGTCATTGGAACATCTGGGTCTAGTGGTAAGATATAGAACAGATGACTGGAGATGTGTCCTCTCAGGGGTCGAATAGTATAGTAGATAGAGCATTTGATTTAGACCCAGGAAGACTGGTTTCACATTCCAACTATGAAACTTACTAGTTGTATTACTCTGGGTAAACCACTTTGCTCCTCTCAAAAATCTTCAATGATTCCATTTGTAAAATGGTGCCTATAACTCATAAAGAACCCACCTAAGTTTTCTCATATATAAAAGTGATAATACCTGAATAACCTATGGATTTCATTATCATTTATGCATAGGACTATGCAAATGTTCAAGATCTAGACACAACCTCCAGTTATTATGAATGTTGTTGCGGTTGATGATGAGGATGATGAAGTTCCTCTCAAGCAACTCCAGTCCTAAGTACTTAGCATGTGATAATTTACGTTTTGGATACTTTTCTTTTTCCTATGCCACAAATAAAATACAAACTCCTTTAAGGGTTTATCTTCTAATTTAATGATTTTCATCTTTGTATCCCTAAGCCATTAGCACCGGGATGGCTCATATTTGCTTTGTGGAGTTGACTGTGTCTCCATCTGCCATCTTTGCTTTCTCTCTGTCCAGCATCAGCATACAGATTCATGGTTGCTGTCTTTCATTCTCAGAGACCAAAATGACATCAATATGTTAGAGTGAAGTTACAATGTGTCTGACTATGACCGTTTGTTGTATAAAAGTTACTTATAAAAATGTACCTGACTGGCATAGAGATCTGATACAAGTATGTCAAAATATTCTTATAGTATTGAGTGGATATTAAGGACAGAATATCCACAAAGTGGATATTAAGGACAGAAAAGTCAAGGCAAAATCAATTGTTTTCTATAGGAAGAAGAATATCAAGTATTATGATGTCTCAGCCAAAAGTTATTACACCTTTGAGAAGCCCTCCCTTTGGCTTGCTAGAAAACTTATTGGAGAACCTAATTTGGAGTTTGTTGTCATACCTGCTCTTGCACCTCCAGAGGGTGTCATGCACCCAGCACTGGCAGCACAGTATGAGAGGGACTTACAGATTTCTCAGACAATTGTGCTCTCTGATGAAGATGATGACCTGTAAGGGAATGAAGCCAGAACCCAGTTATCTAGGCAATTGTCCTGTGTTGTTAGTAGTGTAGAAGGTTTGCTACTTCATTACATAGCTGAACAGAACATGTGATTCATAGAAGAAGCAGTGGTGAGAAAGAAGGATGTCTACTTTTCCCCTTGAACCCATATGTTGGAAGAGTGATGAGCTTGTTAGGTGCTGGGTAATGTGCTAAACAGTTTGTAATTATTAGTTTATTTGATTCTCACAACAATTCTGGCAGGTAGGTGCTATTATCCTTATTTTACAGATGAGGATACTGAGGAAAAGAGAGGTCAAGTGACTTGCCCAGGGTCACAAACTAGGAAGTATCTGAGGCGAGATTTGAGCTTAGGGCTTCCTTACCCCAGGTCCAGTGCTTTATCCACCATAGCACATAACTGATAGAAGGTGTATTTACTACTAGAGAGTGGCTGTAGATATAGTATTTTCTGAAGGTAGTGGAGCAGGGGAAGGGAAGGAGCCAAGCCTCCTTGAGTGCCAGAAGAAGAAAGGCATATAAGAGAAAAAGGGCTAGGACAAATGGAAGTTTGTTAACAGTAGACAGAATCTGAGCGAGACAAGATGGAAGAGGTCAGAGCCAGACTGGGACTTGTTAAGAGTATGGCCAAGTTTAAGAGAGATGAGAAAATGACAAATGGTAACAAGAGAGGGAATTGTGTTCTGTATTAAAAGGATTAGGAGAGAGGGAGATAGGAGTTTTCTAGCCTTATGATGGGAATAAGCAGTACCTTTTAATAGGAAATCGTATCTTCAAGAGTCTTTTGAATGGTAGAGGTTGACATCAGTTTTCACTCAAGTTCTAGTGTAGAAGGAAATTGGGGGTGGTGTAAGAGATTGTGTTTAACAGATGAGGTCCAGATAATAAAGGAGTTTACTCTCAAAGTCTCTGATCATGGTCTTAATTCTATTAGAATTCTGATATTCTGCTTCTGAATATTTGGTATCTTGTTACATGAAACATGATGTTCTGGGTGTCCGGCAGGTGTCTGAGGCTCTGATGCTAGGGTCTGCTCTTATTATGTTCACTTGACCCTGACATTGAGTACTATGCATATACATTGAGTACTATACCAGTTCTTGGATGTTCAAATATTCCTGGACATCTAGGGAGAGTAAAGAGAGTAAAGGTAGTGCTTTGTGTTCCTCTACAATCAGAAATCTTTCTTGAGAATCAAATAACTTGGAAACACATTAACAGAGTCACATAAATACTAACCAAATAGCGTTTTCTCCTAAAGACATTGCCAATAACAATGAATGGGCCCAAGGAGGACCTTTACTTTAGCTCAAAGTATTGTTTTTAGGACTAACCCATCACATCACTAAAAGAATGATGGCCCCTTGTACACCGGTGTAGGAATGGAAGTTTTTGCAGGGGGTCAATGCATCATCTCAGTTAGGTGTCTGCCAGAGCTCTCATTAGGATGAGAAAGCAGCAGCTTTAACTGAACACTGGAGATTTCCAAGTGCCTCACAAAGATGATTTCAAACTGTTATCCACAGACTAGACAGAACCTCTGGGAGCCTAGTCATTCTGGAAAAGAGACAAAGATTTCACCTGGTGAAGCAAGAGCAGTCAATAGCCATGGAAGAAACCGAGCATTTTGAGGGTTTCACAGAGAAAGAAAGTTTTATGAACTTTAGACCAGATGTGCTAACCAGGTCAGTAAAGAATTGTGTATAATGTAAATTGTGCATAATGTAAAAAAGAATTTCATATAATGAGTGTAAGAACTTACATTTCTTTAGTAGCCCCAGAAGTTGCAATGTAATTTCTTCCCGAACATCCCCATAGTCTAACATAGTACCTTGAAAATAAGAGGCACTTAATAAATACTGGTTGAATTGAGCCTCCCCCTTTAAGTTAGGCAGTGCAATGTTTGTACTTCCATTTTACAGATGAGAAAACTGAGGCTCAGAGAAGTGAGATGGCTTTTAAGATAAGATTTAGAGAGGAGATGGATCTTAAAGACTATGTTGTCTAATCATCTCATTTTCTAGCTGATCAATTCAAATTTGAGAAGGTTAAACAACCTGTCTAAAGCCTCAAAGGGAGCATGCAGTAGAATCTGCATTTGAACTCAGGACCTTTGATGATCAATTCACTGTTCTTTTTGCAATCCCTGAGTCCATCCATTAGCAAATATCTGAAATGAAAGAAATAGCCTTGTGAAAGAGAAGGAAATGTATGTCATCTTGAATGAAAATATGAGAAGGTCAAGGTCTGTCTGATTTAGAAGAGCAATATTGAATACTGGAGAAGAGGCTAATGTTATCAGTGATGGTTCACATATGTAATTTTTGATTATAATTTTTTGATTGGGAAGCTTAAGTCAATATATTTTTCATCTTCCCATTATGGGATCTTTACGAAAATTTTTATACCTCCACAGTTAAGGGAGATGAGCAATCAGGAATACTCTTCTGAAAGTCATAATAGCAGTGCTGTCCTTGTGAATAATGGACACAGTTTTGGATTTTAATTTAGCTTTCTGTATACCAAAGAGTGGAATGATCCTAACTGGGTCCCTCAGTATTTACCAATGAAAACTTGAACAATTCATTTTTATCATAACTCTTTGATTTATGTGTTCTCTTTAGTGAAAAATGACTACTCCATTATTAAAATAGTCAGACACTCAAAACTTACCGTAATGTTAGGATCTTGAGTAAGGGCTGTTCCCTTGTGGGGAGAAGTTTTCCCATTCCACTGTTGGTTTGTAAGGACTGTCATGAGAAGGGAAAGACAAGGCAGTTCTTAGCCTCAGGAATAGTCCTGAGGCTGGTGTGTAGGTCACTTGATGATTTATTTAGTTGATTTGATGTTGTAATCAGAGCAGCCTGGTACAGAAGCAATGAGAAGGTTTTTCAAGTGTGAAAGTGTACACTAGGTGTGCGATCAAGTGAGAAATTCGGGAATAGGTATGAGACAGATTCCCTGTGAAGTGATATCAGGTAGCAGTTATTTGGGAGTGGTCTGATAGTTCAGTTCAATGAATAGATTTAGATGGGACCTGGTGGCCACCTAGTCAGACTCTGTCATTTTAACTGATCAGGCACAAAGGTTCAGAGAGATTAAGTGACTTGTCCAAGTTCATACCAGTAGCAAGTGGCAGAGCTAAGACTCAATAAGCGTTTATTAAGTGACTAATATGTACCAGACCCCAAAAATACTCAGGCAAAGCCAAAACTATCCCTGCCTTTAATTTTCTTAGAGCTTTCAACTAGGAAGAACACACATAGGAGACAATACAAAAGATGCATCACCTAATAATGGTTCACATTGATATAGCACTTTAAGGTTTGAAGAACATTTTACTTATGTTTTCTCATTTTTTTTCCCATTTGTATCTTTGTTACTCTAGTGCCTAGGCACATAAAAGATACTTGTTAAGTACTTGTTGCATTGAAAAGAATTCTCATTTTATTGGTGTAAGGACAGAAGATTAAGGAATAAGTAAACAGAAGGGTAAAGACAAAATTATGCCAAAGTAAAAAATAGGTTGCGTGCTGGAAAGAACTTGTAGTGTGGTTAATAGTTCTCCTTCCTCAATTTTTTGATGTCACACTAATGATGTAAGCTATAAACTATAATTTTAAATTATTGACATCTGCCTATTGATTTCAGAATGTAGTAGAGATAGGAATGAGATAGCACTGGATAATCTAGGATACCCAGAGATCTAACAACCAATTTTCATCCCAAAATCAAAGAAAAGGTAGGAAAATAAGTTTAATGGTTGAAAAATGAATTTTAATATTAGTTTTCCCTGGTGTCCATTAAAGTTTTGGCCCCTTGAAATTTCCTCCTAGAGCTTCTGGGGGGAAAATTAGGTATCTTCTTGAGATATCCATGTGGGCACTTGAAAATATTTATGTGCCTCCATCTCACATTCAAAGATGGCTTTGCACATGCCTTTATGGTTGACATTCAAGTATTCTAGTAGTAGATATTTATTTGCCTTTGTGTTTGTAAAGTGCCCTTCCCTCACAACTGGGGATCAAAACATTAGTTCTACTTTTCTATTTTCTGCAAAAATCCACGTTGACATAATTTCTTCTGCTAGTAATCAATGGAACATCTGGTTCATTAGAATTCTGGGGCTCTGTCTCTCTCTTGCCTAGTAGAGGCTCAATGGGATGGAGGCTAATTATTAGGATAGGACAAGGACTAGCCACTTCTCATCACAATCATCAAATCCAGAATGGGTCTGGTGCAGCTGGCATAGCTGCAGGAAGTGCTGTTTTCTGGGCAGATGAGAGTTGAGAGTCTGATTGCATTTTAGATTAATTTATAATGAAAAAGACATTAATACTCCCAGTCCCTAAGATAGCTGGGCATATAAAACAGGCAGTGAATCTTCAAATATTCCTTTCTATGTCCTTTCTAGTTTGAATTTGGTTTGTAATCAGAATTTTACCTCGAGCTCATAGTTAAGTCCAGGTAGTGACCCTTCTCTGCCCTTCCCTTCCCTTCCCTTTCCCTTCCCTTCCCTGCCCCCCTCCTTGTCCTCCTCCTCCTCTTCCTTCTTCTTCCCTGTCTTCCTGCCTATGTTTATCTCTGTCTTTCTCACATACAGTAAATTCTGTTTTTGTTAGCTAGGAAAATCTTACAGTTTGCCTTCTAGGTAAGCTCAATGGAATTTTTCTATGTTCTTAAAAAACACAGAATTTGAATCACTGAATTGTTTGTCCTTCGTTTTCAAAGAGAGCCATGACATCAGGATTTAAGTGAGGTAGGACTGTATGAAGTCATCAGCCTCACTTTCTCCTCTGGAGTCCTCTGGGACCAGTGGTAAGATACAGATCAGGATGATTGGAGATGGCCCCTAGTGGTGGTAAAGGGATTTAAAGAATTCTTGATTGGCTGGATTGTGACTGTTTTTATTGCTGCTAGAGGGGAAAAGGGAGAGAAATAGAAATCCTCCTTTCTCTCTTATAGGAACTCTGTGGAGGAGAAAGCACTAGAAAAGAGTGCCATAGGACAAGGACATCCTCCCATCCCCGTACTCTAAAAGAGAGTGGAGCCATTTTCATAGCTCTTATAATTGCAGATAAGGTGACTTCTCTCTTCCCAAATCCTCTCCATAAAAATCATGTCTCTCACCTGCTAGTCCTTTTAAGTGTGGCCCTAGTCATTGGAGTTCCCTGTGCCATCCCAACAAGATAGTTGTCATTCAGGAAAGGATTGAAGCTTATAACCTGCTCCACAGGAAGTTCTCCAGAATAGCAAATAAGATCCCCTGCTTACTCCAGATAGATAGATCTCTTGTATTTATTCATCTATGTGCATATTGTTTCTCTCCAGCAGAAGTACTGGAGAATATAAGCTTCTTGTAGAATCCGCAGCTACTAGGATGATTTCTTCCACTGTGGAGACATGTAACAAATGCTTGTTGATTGCATTAATCCATAGCTGATGAAGAGTGCCCTCTAAAACATCCCCAGTCAATGGTTAGCCAGCAACCTCTTGAAGATCCCTGGTAAAATGGAACCATTTTCTTTCTGGAACAGCCCATTACACTTTGAGATAGTTGTACTTGCTGACAGGGTTTTGCATACAGCAACCAGCCTCCTCAAATTCCACCTTCTGCTCCTAATCCTTTCCTTTGGGGCAAGCAGAACAAATCTACTTCTTACTGTTCTGCTCCCCTCAGCAATACCATGGATAACTCCTTTTTGTCTGTAGCAATGTTTGATCTCTTCTCATTTGGTGCCACCTTAATTACCCACTGTATTCCACAATATGTACTCTCTGCTCCTATCAGGCCACTCTCTGCATTGTCTCCTGTCCAGTCCAGGATTTATTCTTTCTCTATGTGCTTTTATTTTTATTTTAAAATATATTATTTTGTTATTACAGTCATATATAATGTATATATAATTAAAGTATGCTGTTATTCAAATAAAATATATTATTTATTTATTAAGCTTTTTCCTCTCCTGAATTTATTTTCTTTTCTCCCATCCAAATTCCCATCATTTTCTAGGCCTTCTCTGACCATCTATGTCCATAATGACCTTTGTCCTCCTTAAACACTCGTTAAAGCCCATAACAAGGCACACTGCTATAAGGGCAAAGAAGACATCCAGATAAAATATTCTAAGGACAGTGGGGGAGAGAGAGGGCAATTTCATCTGGTGATATCTAGAAAAGCTTCCCAGAGAATATGAAATCTGAGCCGGAGTTCACAGGGATGGAGGAATTTCATAGAGCAGGAGATAGAGAATATTGATGGGCAGAAGCAGGAGGGAGGATCGAGAATAGAAAGTAGCTTAGTTTTGAAGTTGAGCATTTACTGTGTGCCAGGAACTGTGCTGAGTGCTGATGGAAGTGAGAAGAAGCAGGAGGGTTCTTGCTCTCAAGGTTATCACAGTCTAAGGTGGGAGACAAAATCTACATAAATCAGTACACACAAGATCAAGACAGATTAGATAGAAAATAGTCCTATAAGGAGAGCAGGAACAACTTGATGAGGAGGAATCCAAAATGCCTGAAAAGGTGTGTCTGAGGTAGGCTGTGCGGGTCCTCATATGCTAGTGCAACCCATGGTGCTAAGCTGCTCCAGACTCACATGTGCCCAATCTTAGAGGTTTACCAACAATTAAATATTCTTGTATGACTCAGATTTTTTCACCTAGGTTTCTCTTTCTCTCTCTCTCCCCCAAGGAGACCCTCTGAATTTAACTCATTTCTAGGATATCTGAGTCAGCTCACCTGCTGGCTCTCAAGGCAACCATGAAGCATTCAGAGCAAAAAATATAAAGACATAAAAGGGACCTTGACTAGGACACCAGTTACCTATTAATTTGAGTCTATTAATAAGGGATAAACATGCAACAGCCTGAGTACACATGGTTGTTGTATATATATATATGCCTCTTTCCCATCTGCTAATCTGTTCACCAGTGTAGCTGCTTCTCCAGCTGGCATCAATTGCTGACTCCACTGTTGCCATGGCTGCCACCACCTATGGTCTATGACACTCCCTTGTAGTAAGATGACTTTACTCTCAAATCAGTAAAGTGATAATGAAAAATCATTTTTTCTTCCCTCCTGCATCTTCTGTTTCTCTCTTCTTTCTTCCAGCCAGCAGTCCTTTCTCTTATAGCCAACTAGATGCCTTCTGCTATGTTCCTTTGGCCCAAAGTATCCTGGGAAGGCATTTTTCTGCTTTATCTGCTGCAATATCCTCCACGTGATCTTTCTGCTTCCCTCTCTTGGTCCTCACAAAGGGATGGCAAGAGTAAATAAAAGGTAGGAAAGATTTCCTTGTTTTTGTACCACATTTAGTTGAGGAGTTTACATTTCATCCTATAGTCAGAATTGATGAACCTTTTAAAAACATTTTGATAGCTATATTTCAGATTGCTTTACAATTCTATGTATTTAATTTTATGCATAATAGTAGTTATCATTTATTTAGGGCTTATTATGTGCCAGGCACTGTGCTAAGCATTTTACAATTATTTTATCATTTACTTCTCAGAATAACCCTGGGAGGTAGGAATTATCATCTCCCATCTCACAAGTGAGGAAACCGAGGCAAACAGCAGTTAAGTGACTTGCCCAGTGTCACAAAGCTGGTAAATGTCTGAGGCTAGATTTGAACTCAAGTCTTTCTGACTCCAGGCCCCAATACATAATCTCCTTGTCCCTCTTTAAAAATATTATTCTTAGAGTTGCTCCATAGGCTTCACCAGACTTACAAAGGGGTCCATGACACCAAAAAGGGTTCAGATTCCCTGCTCCTAAGCAGTAGGGAGCCATTGATGGTATTTGACTGGGGAGTGACATGGTTTTTACTTTGCATTAGAACATTGTTTTGGCAAACGGGTGGAGGTGACATTAGGCTGGAGCTAGGGGTCAGGTAAGAGGCTGTTAAAATAGTCTAGGTGAAAGGTGCTAAATCTGTGAACCAGAATGCCAACAGCGTGAGTAGAGAGGAGACAGATATGAATGGAATCACAGAGAAATTAGAATTTTCAGCGTCTTGCCAGTGATTGGGGAGTGGTGGTGGTAGTGAGAAGCAGAGAAGAAAGAATACAAGAAAGAATCCCTCCCTCCCTCCCCTTGTCAGGTGACAAATTTCAACCTAGAAGCTTGACTTCTTAAGAGGAAAATCATCTTGGGGATTTAAAAAATCACATTCAAATTTTTGGAGACGTTGCTATTTGTCATCATCATGATCCATCAGAAATGTATGTTTGAATCTTGACTCTGACCCGAATGCATCAATCCACCAAACTTTATTAGTGCCTGCTATGTCCCAGATGTTGGG
Source organism: Potorous gilbertii (assembly GCA_028658325.1). NCBI lineage: Eukaryota > Metazoa > Chordata > Mammalia > Diprotodontia > Potoroidae > Potorous > Potorous gilbertii. The sequence goes on along the minus strand of CM053772.1, from coordinate 175,541,989 downwards.
GTTAAAAAGACAAAATGGAGTCAGTCGTAGCACCTGGGTGATCTTGGGCAAGTTCTTTCCTTCTCTCAGCCTCAGTTTTGTCATGTGTAAAAAGAGGGGGCTGTAGTAGATGAGATCTAAGGTCACATAAAGCTTTATAATAATATTCTCATTTTTATAACTCATTGCACTTTGTTAACAAGCAGCTCTCAGCGCTGGCATCTCTAGGGTACCCAGCAACATCTGTAAGCCTTTGGATTCCCCAATGGTGTTTTTGGTAAAAGATGTTTTCAGCCATGGAAATAAATTGTTTAAAATCTCCCCAGTGTCATATGTGGGGGATAATAGCCTTCCAGTTTTGTTGTTCTTGTCACCACAGTGTCCTGGAGGTGGCAGCAAAGTACATAGAAGCAGGGTGGCACACTACAACACATAAACACATTGGGAGATTAATGATGCAGTCCAAGGCTCCTGATGACAATCCTGAAACACATCAGCTTCTCTTACTTTACAATGACAGTGCAGATAAATAGAATGCTGATGTATTTATTAATTTAGCTTTTAATTATGTTGGGCTGTATCCCTAATTCCCTTTAAGCCACTCCCTTTCCTTTACTCCTCATTTACAGACCAATTGAGAAATCTCATTTATGCCTTTAAAAAAAATTGTTCCTTTCTTTATTTCCTGGTAAACACATTGGAAATTATAAAGAGATCGAGGGGAAAAAAAAGAATATTTTCTCTTGGAACTTCAATTTTATGCAGCCATCTATACCATTTGTTATCCTGACTTCATTTTCAAATAGCTATTCTTAATCTCGGGCCACGTTGTCTTTCAATCCTGGCCTGTCAGATTTTCAGTATCTATAATGGTGTGATTAACTGGCAAGGTGATGCATGCTCTAATAACAGATTGCAAAGGACATCATATTAGACATCGTAAGAGCCCTCTTTATTCCAAAGTATACACACAATAAGGGCCCAGCAGACATGAGTTATGAGGGCTGTGTCCACAGCAGGAGCAGCCTCACTTTGGAGTGCCGGTAGAAACGTTATTAAAATGAAAAAGAGAGGACTTTTCACAACCGAATTGCAACTGTTGGATTCAATGCTCCCCTTGTTTGTCAGAAGGCTGTTGGTGTGGAATCAGCTCCAGCTCCTACAAGTCTGAAATATTTCACAAGTTTAGTTGAGTAATATAAGAAACTTCTCTCCGAAGAAAGTGAAATGAACATTCCTGATAATGACCTTGACCTCCTGGTCCCGTAAACCAATGAAATTGGATGTCACTGCTTGTGGTAGGTTATTTTACTTTTAAGGGAAAGAAAATAATCTTGATTTCCAAAGATTTGTAAATTTTTCAGAAGATTAAGGGATGGAGAAGCCCCTTATATAGCCCCTACTATGTGCCAGACACTGATTGTGCTAAGTGCTTTTTACAAATACCTCATTGGACCCTTACAACATCCCTGGAAGGTATTTGCTAAAAGCACTCCCATTTTATAATTGAGGAAGCAGAGGTAAATAGAGCTTAAGTGATTTGTCCAGGATCATGCAACTAGTAAGTATTCTAAGTCAGATTTGAATTCAACTCATCTTGACTCTAGGTTCAATGCTTTTTCCACTGTGCCACTAGCTCCTTCTCCTGATGAAGAAACCATGAGGTTGCTGATGATGTGAGTGTCTATGACCTGCCATGTGGCAAGCTTCAGCCTAGGTAGGTCATAAGATGATAAATCAAAAGATACAAAGACTTCAAGAGCCAGTTAATTCGACATTGTTATTTCATAGATGAGGAAACTGAGGTCCAAAGAGTTAAGAGATTTGCCCAAGGTCACCCAAGGAATAATTTTCAGAGGCAGGACTTAATCACAGGCTCTGTGACTCTGGGGTGAATGCTCTTTTCACTCTTCTAAGTTGCCTCTAATGGTATTATTTTTAAAAATGGAGGTCTATCCGTTTTATCACATAGCGTTTTCTTAAATGGCATCTTTATTTGTTTCTTTTGTCTCATGGCTCAAGGGCTTGTATGCCAAGTAGCATGTTCATTTACATTGGAAATAGACCAGGAATGTAACTGGATAGTGATCCATCTACTCAGAGTTTAGGGGTGTCCTTTCATATACAAGCAATTTTTATGTGAAGTAGAAATTACAAAATGAAAGAATTTCTGAGCTGTAAGGATTTTGGAAGCCATCTTGTCCAACCCATCCTTGAACAAAAATCCTTTCTACAATATCCCTGACCCATGGTCATCCTGCCTTTTCTTGAAAACTTCTAGGGAGAGGGAACCCAGAAGTTCCTGAGGTAGCCCCTTTGTAATGCTAATGAGATTCAAGATCTTCCCCATACATTAATGGGCTTGCCCATTAAGAGGAGTTTGATTTGGGGAGATTTGCAGGAAGGTCCACACCTTTTGTTAATGAAACATTGGTTTTCAAGGGTTGTGAGGTCTTCTGGCTCTGAAAAGTGCATATACACTCTGGGGTGAAGTTTTGTTTTGGGGCTTACTCATTGGAAGTGTTTGGCCAGATGAGACTCTGGGCAGCCACCAAGGAACCCCTCCCACCCCCCTTTGAAAATCTAGATGATGGTGTTTTTTCTCTCATAGTTCTCATAACTATGTATGTATGGTCAGACAGTTATCTGTCTGTTGATCTGTCAGACAGTTGAAAGCCCTGTCTGTTGGTTGATCTTTGTTTCTCTGTATTTTCTCTGAAGTTCAGGATGCTGACTTTTCCCCCTGAACTGGGTGAATGATATATGTGCTTGATTATAGTGATTGCTGACCCCTCAGAAGTTGCCTTTCCTTTTACAAAAGTAAATCAAAGGACCTGTGACAGCCATCCCTTTTGGATGTGTCAGGATGCTTGCGTTTATACCCTTCCATTTCTGATTGTTAGCAAGTTTTTATTTTTTCTGCTCTACAATCTGTACTAATTGTTCCTAGACCTTCTCTTTTCCAGTCTGATCATCCCTAGTTCTTTCAAATGATTCTCATATGGCATCAGCTCAGGATCCTTCACCATCCTTGTCCTTCTCTGGATGTGCTCCACTTTAACAATAAATAAAGCTTTATTTATCATTTTAATTATTTATTCTTAAGAAAAGCTTTATCAATAAAGCTCATAACTGAACATAACACCTCAGATGTGTTCTGATTAGGGCTGAGAACACAACAGGACTATTACTTCCCTACTTCTAGACATTTTATTTTCTTTTTGAAATACAACATAATATCATATTATTTTTTTCTTTGGTTGCCACTGGTAAATCATCAATCAATGAATCGACAAAATATTATCAATTGTCTACTCTGTATCCATGTACTGTATTAGGGATAAAAATACAAAAAATGAAATGATCTCTACTCACAACGACTTTGCAGTCTAACAGAAGAGACCATTCTAGCTGGAGAGACAACATAAATCACAAATCTTATATATTCAATAAAATATGTTCTCATATTTTTTTTTGCAAACTACACTAAGAGGGTAAAACATTAAAAAATTGGAAGGATTTTTTAGTCTTGTAGAGCTTGGGACCCAACAAGGGAGAGAAAATATGTAAACAGCTTCTACAATAGTCATAACTGTGAACATTACAGGAAATTATAAGGAAAGTGTTCTCTAATGGAATGCATCGTAGGGAGAGATCACTTCTAGTTTTTTCTTTTTTGCTATTACACACACATATATGATACAAATTGGATTAGAGTTTAGGGAAGTGGTGGCATTTGATCTAGATCTTGAAATTTCAGTAGGCAGATCTGGGGGTACTCAGAACATTCAAGATGGAGGGTCTTGTGAGAGCAAAGACAGAGGTAAAACACATGGTATATTCAGTAAACAATGAATAGTAGCGGAGGGCTTTGAATGTCATGTTGAGGAATTTCAGGTTTATTTAACCAGCAATAGGCAAACATTGAAAGTTTTTCAAAAGGGAATGAAAGGATGCCAACTTTACTTTATAGAAAGGTTACTCTACTGGTGGTATGAAAAATGGAGTAGAAGAGGGAGACAGTGACAGCAGGGAGAGCACTTGGAGGCATTGTTACAATATCAAGGAGAGGTCAGGAACTATAACATTGACAGGAAAATGGGGATTTGTTTGGGAAAACATTAAAATTGTTTTCAAAAAAGGGAAGGGCTTTCATGTGGATAAAAGATTGGCTTGTTCTCCTTCATCCTAGAGATAAATAAGGATTACAATGATGGTGATGATGAAAGATATCATTAATATAGCACCTACTGTGTGCCAGGCACTCTATTAAGCACTTCTTACAAATATGATCTTGTTTCATTCTCATAACAACCCTGTGAGGTAGGTCTTACTATCCATTGTGCTGCCTATTAACTCAACGTAAGGAAAAATTATCCAACAGTCATGGTTGTCACCATCATCATCACCACTGCTTTTGCTAACATTTATTTAGCAGTTTAAGGTTTACAAAGTGATTATTATTTAATTTTCTTCTGACAAAAACTCTGGGGAGAAGCTGCTATTATTATATCCATTTTGGAAATGAGGAAACTGAGACAGATAGAGATTAACTTGCTCAGAGTTATGCTGCTAGTGAATGTTTGAGGCTAGATTTGAACTGACCTATAAAAAATTCAAAAGACAGAGATTCTGGGTAATTAATCATTTTATTAATCATGCCAGCATATAATTAATAAAAGGGTCAGTGGTACTCTTGAATGCCAAAGATCCCTCATGGAACCCACTCCTCGAATATGCCCTTGGAAAACTGGGTGTTCCTGGGGGTGGCAATTGACTCTGCTTGGTTAACAATTAATCAGAATGAATACTGTAATGAGAGGTGGATCTATTCTAATGAGGAGCTGGGGGATGTGATCCTGATCACTCAGTCTTGGTCAAAGGAACTTACCTGTACCCATATCACTCCATTTAGGGTAATCTAGACAAAAAGGAGAATCCACTTTTTCCCAGATCTGTCTGAGTAAAACACAATGGGCCAGAATCCATCAATTCACCTAAGCCAAAATGTCTTTACCTTTTGAACAGATGTGAGTTTTCCCTCTCATTATTAGCCCTGAACATCAAAGGCTGCCTGAATATTCTACAGGAGCTGATTTCTGAATGAGGAAGTAGAACAGGAAAAACTTTAGTCTCCATTCAATAATTGGTGATTAATAAAGACATTACTTTCAGAACTCAGGTTTTCCTAACTCCAGGTCCAGTCCTCGGTTCACTGCTGAATCCCCTTTAGGTTGACTCAAGAAATAGTAAAATCACTAGAAGTCTCCAAGCAGAAACTGGATGGCAATTTATTGGGAGTGTTGTAAAGAGTTTCTTGTTCAGCTATGGGTTTCATTTGTCATGACATTTGAGATCCTTTTCAACTTTGATATTCTGGGAATGAACACATCACAACCTCTCTCTAATAAAATGACAGTGGAGATGAAAACTAGGGGCAAAAAGGTATAGGTTCCTACTGTTTAGGCATATTTCTAACTGGTGTGAATATTCACCATTCAGAGACACCTTTTTCTAACTAATTTCTGTTCATAATCTCTAAGAAGTCCAGATATTCCAGAATATCCACAAGCAGGAAAATTAAGTGAATAGAAAAAATTTCATCAGAAAAGGACTAAGTTACTAAGGAATATTGATACTTTTTGAGAGAGTTCTTATGCTCCTGGGGTGGCACAGGGTGGTATTGAGAAGTGATCTGAGAGAAGGGAATCTTAAAAAAATGAAGTCAGAGAAAAGAGAAGCAAGCATGGTTGAATATGTTAAGGAACCTGCGTTCTGTGGCTAGATGCCAGGATTGATTTTCAGCTCATATAGTTTAAGAACATATCCCTGAGTGCATCCCTTTGTTCTGATATTCATGAAGGAAACATCTATTCACTGGCTTAGACAGTAGTAAAACGCAGATAAAGTAACGGCAAGCTCTATAAAATCAGGGTGTTAAAAAAAGTAATTGCTGGAATTTTCATCTTTGTGAGGACAGAGATAATAAAGATAGTAAGTAGCTCATCTTCAAATTTTAGCACCCCCTCCTTTTGGGGACTTTTGATGTGGGTGGAAAGAATTGAAGACATAAAGACCTATCCCTATTAAGATAAAAAGGAGTCCTGGGAGTTAGAACTTCAAAACTGTAAGAGGATGGTTGTCCCTCATTTTGCCAATTTCATTTCAATCCCTTTCATCCTTATGATTTTGGTGTTCCAATTAATTGGTGTTTCGATAAATATTGAACAGCTTCTGATTGCTAGCACTTTGCCCCTATGGTGACTAAAAGTCAATAACCATGTATTTACAAAGCACCCGTTGCTTATGAACTAATTAAATCTCTCATTCATACTTGAAGTTGGCTCCACTGTCTTTCCTTCCATTCGGTAGCTGCTTAACGTTGGTCAGGCTAGAAACAAAGCCAATAGCCTGCCAATTAAGTTTCCAAGGCATTCAAAACATATAAGAGAAAGAGAGAGACTGCTGGCTCCTTTGATGACAGCTTGGAAGCTGCAGAAAAGTTTAAAACCCTCATCTTCTAAGCTTCATTCTTGTGACAAAGATTCTAACAAGCCCGGGAGGAAAAAAAATGGAAATGCTGAATCCATTTTTGTGACAGAGCCTGGAACAAGAAGGGACAATGGTATGAAACCTTTGTACTATTTTTACAAGTCATTCTCATTAGAGTCTGAAGACTTGAGTGAGATTGGACTCCTTCTTGGGTAATGTCCCCCTCATTCTCACGGTTGCATTTTTTCCCCAATGAAACCCATCTGTGAGCTTCTGCATGATGTGCATTTTAATTGCTGGAATGCTCCTGAAAGCCCTTCTTTTCACTAATGAGTGGTGACCTTTCCTCATTCCACATTTCAAGAAATGGACACTGTCCCTCATTCTAGGCAGTCGGCCAAATGACGGCCACATCCTGTTCCATGCAAAAAAAAAAATACACATTTTCATTAAACCAGGATAATTAGAAAAAGTAGCAGAAGAGGAATGTGAGTAATTCCATCAGTAATGACAGCAATTACAACAGTAATGGCCATCCCACCTCCGGTGTCTCATTATAGGCACGTTCTGGTTTTTTTGTGGGAAAAGGATTCATATGTTTTGTATTAGAGTGTAAAAGTCTGGCTACATTAGGTAGCTCTGGAGAAGGACTGGAGAGGCATCATTATCTATGCCTTGCAGTGATTGAGGAGAAATTCTTCATTTCCTCTTTTTCATTGTAGTTAGTGAGGTCATTTTCAAGATATTCCTCTTGTTAGGCATTAGAAACAAACTCTTAAAGAGTTTTTTTTAAAGCAACTCATCCTAACATTCCATAGTTTAGTATGATGTTTTCCTCCGCCAAGTGACTTAAATATCACAATTGAAGGTTACACATGAACAGAATATGGGTTATTATTGTAAATTGAAATTAGGGTCTTTAAGTTTTAAAGCTTTTGAACTTATGATTAAAATCTCATTTCTCTGCCAGGGACTCAGCACATCTTTAAACTCTGTCTTCTGGCATTCTCATAGACTCCCATGCCTTCAATTAGCACCTCTATGGAAATAACTTCCAAATCTCTATCTCCAGCCCTAACCTCCTTCCTGAGCTTTAGTCTTATCTCTTCCACTTTCCAATTAGGACTTCAAACTCAACATGTTCAAAACCGAACTTATCATCTTTCCTCTATAAAATGGCCCTTTAATTAGAATGGTAATAGTTACAATGGAAACTAACATTTACATAGTGTTTTAAAGTTGGCATGGTGCTTTAGATGTGTTAGGTCATTTGATTCTCACAACAACTCTGTGAAGCAGTAACATTATTCACTTTACAGAGTGAATGCAGAATTCACTTTATCCTAATCAGAGACTCAGGGACATTAAATGGCCTGTCCTGGGTCAGTCAGCCAGATAGTGTCTGAGGGGAGACACAAACATGGATTTCCTGACTCTGAGTCCCATAGCCTACTGTCCAACTTCCTGATTCCCATTGAGACCACTATCATCCTCTCAGTTACGCAGGCTAGACATCTCAAGAGTCATCTTTGCCTCTTCCTTCTCCCTCGTAACATAGTCAGAATGTTTTTTAAATTCTATTTTCATTGCTGTGTGCTACAAAGAATCCAAGGATATCTTGATTTAGAAGAAAACATATCCATCATATAGCCCCAAATCCAAATCCTTTACAATGTATCTGAAAAGTGCCCATCCAACCCTTTCTTGAAGACCTCCCATTAGGGGGAAAACATAATGAGGCTGCTTATTACATTTTTGGGTACTTTCATTTAGGAAATGTTTCCTGAATGAATGAAGCATTTATTAAGTGCTTACTGCCTACAAAATGTTATGCTAAGCAATGGGGATCTTAAGAAAAATGAGACAGTCTGCTCTCAAGAAGCTCATATTCTAAAGAGAGAGAGAGAACATTCAGAGAAGGTTTTAGTTGCAAGTGAGATGGAAAGGTCCTTAGGGAGCAGTGGTGGAGCAGATGGTAATGTATCTCCTTTAGTGTCATGTCTACTAAAAAAAAATCCTATGCGTTTCTGGTGCTGAACCAATTGATAGTATCAAATTCTTTGGTGATAAGAATTTTCAGGGTCTTCAGTTGCTGTCACTATAGCATATTCAGAAGTATTTCACAGGCTGCATCTTGATGAAGAAATTAAAATCATGCTGGATCACTTAATAACAGATTCTATTCTGTAAATGACTCATTTTGTCAAATCACATTTCTCAGTTCTGGAGTTAAGTCCAAGAATGCAGTTGTCAGTTTAAAGGTGTGGTTGGAAAGGAATGCTGTTATTACTCATGCAGTTAGATCCTGAGATATCTGTTTGCTGTCCCTAAGGTCCAGTCAGCTTAATCTGATGCCATCCCCCAAAATACAAGTTGTGTGTTCCTGCTTGTCCTTGTGCAATTAAGGGAGATTTGAACTGTTGGGGGAGAGCAACCCTGGTGGCTCTGGTCTCCTAACAAAGATTACAAGAAGCATGTAAGTCCTATAAAACAATTAATGTTTCTTAATTATAAGAGAGTGACATGATTAGCCACACTTGAATGTCAACCCACTTTTCCTAGTATAGTCAACAGTAACACTCCAAAACTGCTCAGATTCCCTGCATGTCAATAAAGAAGATTCTCTCCCTCCTTCTTAATGGGGTATCTGTCCTTACTGAAGTATTCAGTGTGAACTACTTTATATCATATGCATCACTGTTAATAAACTGATTTTACTCAGAGTATGTGGCTCAGTTTACCTTTATTGCATTTATTTGCCACACCACAAGGGTTCCATCACAGGATACTGGCTGAAATCTCTTGCCTAGAATCTTTGCTACTGCAAAAGTCCTTGAGTCCAGTGCTACCTCCATTTGGGTCTGAAGGGAGATAGTGATCAAGGTGGTGGTAGTGGTTCAACTTATTTGGTCAGATGCTACATCCTGTCTCTCATTCTCCAGGTAAAGTGATTTATATGCTTCCCCAAATTTCTTTATATTCCTCACATTTATAATTTCTGAGCATCAGTGCAGTGCCTAGAGATCTTGGCTTAGTGTTCAGAGTTCTGCCTCTGACATATACTAGAGGAGTGAGGCAAATCACCTAGCCTTTTAGTGCCCAAGGTAATCATCTATGACTAGAAGTTACTGATGAGTTTCCCAACAGCACCAGTAAAAGAAGTTTCTATGCCAGATATTGATCACATTGATGAAATCACAGGTCTGAAAGGAGGGAAGGAAGGGAGGGAGAAAAAAGAAGGAAAAAATGAAGGAAACAAAGAAAGGAAAGAAGGAAAAAAAGATGAAAGATGGAAAGAAGGGAGTTAAAAAAAGTAAGTAAAGAAAGAAAGAAATAAGAGAGGTAAGAAAGAAGGAAAGAACAAGAAAAGGAAAATAAGACAAGAAGAAAAAAATGAAAAAAAGAAGAATTAAGAAGAAAAGGTGGTGGAAAGAATAAAAAGAAAGATAGCAAGAGAAAAGGTTATCAAAAGAGGAAAGAAAGTCCAAAAGAAAAATGAAAGAAGACACATAAAAAATGTAGTATTTACCCAATCTTGTTGAAACACGGTGGTTTGTTTAGCCATTCAGTCATCATGGGACATTTATATCTTTTCCAATTTCTTGCACTAATCAATCATGCTATAGAAACGTTCTAAGAGCTCTCTTTCCGAGTTTCTACATCTATAATATATCTTAGGGTATATTGATGAAAACAGCATCAGGAGTGGATAGAGGGTTTATTTTGGTGTCAAGGAAATCTAGGTTTGAATTTCAACTTGATCCCTTACTGTGTGATGCTAGGCAAGTCATTTAACTTCTCTCAGTCTCAGTTTCATCATCTATAAAATGGGGAAAATGATAGGATAATAGAGAATAATTATAATCTCCTGGGGTTTTATGAGGTTTGAATGAGATAATGTATGTAAAGCTCTTGGCAAACCTTAAAGCATTACCTGTGAGCTATTATTTTTTATTCTTTTCCCACTAATCACAGTATAGTGCCAAAGGAAAGGCTTTCTTCCTAGGCAGTTGTCTCTGCAAACAGTGTGTATCCAGGCAATGCTTCCCTAGACCTAGGAACCAACTGGGAGTGAATGGGCATAAATTTGCGCTCCTGATGCTTTGCTGTTGTGGGCAGTATTTGGACATTACAGTACACTCTGGGATACTGAGCAGTTTCAAATTCTTAGAAATATTTTCAGTCTTGAACTTCTTCAATTCTCACAGTTCTTTGACCTGAGTAGACATAGGCAGGTGGTATCACCTCCATTTTCTAGCTTAGGAAGTTGAGGCACACCCAAGTGATCAGTACGACTAGGAAGCGAAATTGGAGAGTTTCTATTCTGGATCCTTCTCTATCAGATGTAATCATTCTGTCTAGCCTCTAAAGGAGACCCTGCCCATCATGTGCTAGGAGAAAATTATCCATCTTGCCTGTGCATTTTTCTGACACTTCAGCTGTCGCCTGAGATTTTTCTAGGACACTCACTCTTATTCTTTTAGGCAAACAAGCACTAGGGGCTGCTGTGTAAATACGCATTAGCTTGTGCTGAATTAGGGCTTCGTGTTTGTCCAGATAATATGTACTCTAGAAGAACTGTGATTTGCTTTTAAAGTACTGGAATTCCATGTGGAGACATCGTTTGGCCCTGACAGCATGGAGAGGTTGAAACTGATCCAGTCTTCCTTCCAGCGTCACCTGAAGTGTCTTTGGCACTGAGGCACTGATGGAAGATGCTTCCCCTTGTCACCAAAGCTGTAGTTATGAATGGGCTGCTGCTCAACATGGATGAGAACCAAGAAAGAGGAAAAATACACTAAATGAAACCACACGGATTATGACAGGTCTCTTCCCCCTAGATAATTGAGATGATATGCCACTTTAGCAGGGGTAGAATAGGTGTTTCTTTTCTACTAATTCCATATTCTACTAAATATGTATTCATCTGATGTCTTTGATGTTGCAGGTATGTTGGACTCTGAGAATAGCAAGAGAAAAATCCAAATGGCCCCTGCTTTCAAGGAATTTATATTTCTACTGAGAAACAATAGGAAAAAGATATGCTTAAATCTAAGAACTAGCCAATCCATATCTGTACTCAAGCATTCTCTCTGGCCATCCCTCCCCTTCAACTACTGACCTTGGCTTCCGTAAGTCCCAGCTAAAATCCCATTTCCTACAGGAAGCCTTCGTCAACCTTTTTTAATGCCAGTGACTTCTGTATGATGACTATTTTCTATTTATCCTGTATATAAGCTTGCTTTGTATATATTTGTTTGCATATTGGTTCCCTCATTAAATAATAAGCTGCATGAGGACAAAGGCTGTCTTTTGCTTCTCTCTTTTTTTTTTCATCCCCAGCACCTAGTATCTGGCACATAGTAGGGATTTAATGAAAGTTTATTGAATAGAATAATATGCACATCACATGCATAGATGATAATTAGAGATTAAATACAAACCAATTGGGAAAGAAGAGGCAGGAACACTATCTGTTGGGAGAATCAGGAAAGATGTAGGAGATAGAATGTTATGTATAAGAAAAATCATTTAGACCAGAAGCTTGTTATAACAAGTGACATTGCATTTTACATACGTTATCTCATTTAAATGTCATCATACCCTGGAGGGCAATAACACTTGTAATAGCAATTGTTATTACTGTGCCCAGTTTACAGATGGAAATGTTGGGGCTAGGAGAGGATAAACCACTTGCCCAGGATTGTACAACTGGCAAGTATCAGAGGTGGGGTTCGAACATTGGTATTTCCAGATTCCCCAGAATTCCCCATTATTTCATATTACCTTTCTCTATGGTTCATGGAATGTCAGTGGCTCCCATTCCTCTTTTGATCAAGACACAGCTTCTAAAGAGACCATGAAGGAGTGGAATGAGTATCACATGAATCAAATATATTTTGTTTTAGGAGCCTAGGGAATTGTAATAACAGCTCCACTTCCAACTTCTCTTTATTTACTTTTGCTGTTGTTTCTGAAACAAGACATCACAGATACAGGCACCTTAGAACAGGGAACAGAACATTGAATATTAGAGCTGTCAGGGGTCAAGATTATCTAGTTCAACTCCCTCATCTTATTTTGTAATTTTTGGATGCTTTTTAAAAAGTTAGTTATTTCCCAATAATTCCATCCACATCCTTCTTATGCCCCACCCCTAAATAGAAGCAGCCCTTGTGGTAAAGAAAAACAGTTGAACATAACAGATCTACACATCATCCATGTCTGGTAATGCATGCAGCACTCTGTACTTGTGTTGACCACCTCTTTTGTGAGCAGGGAGAATATATTTCATCAACAATGTTCTGGAATTCAGGATCATCATTAAATAAAATTGAGTTCTGGAGGTACATAGTGTTGCCTTCCTTTATTTTATTGTGATCTTTGTGTATATTCTCTTAGTTGTACTTTCCTTGTGCTATATATTTTCATAAATATACCTTTCCTTGAAAAGTTGACATGATAGAAAGTAGAGGAACTGGATTAGCTGGTGCCTCAGGTCCTGTACAGTTCTACGGAGAGGAAAGATTTGAATTCTCTGAGTCTTGTGCAAAAGTCTAGATCATGACCAGATTCAGCAAGTTCTAGGGAGTAACGTTGGAATGTGGAGAAACAGGGTCTTTTGCCCCATGGTCATACAGCTAGTATGTGAGAGGGAGAGTTTGAATCAGATCTTCCTGACCTCAGTGTGGGAACTCCATTCATTCTACCATATTCTTTTCTTTTATCCTTTAAATAGTATTTATTTTTTCCAGTTACATGTAAAGACAATTTTAACATTCATTTTTATACAAAATTTTGACTCCCAAGTTTTCTCTCTCCTTGCCTCCCTATCTCCCCCAATCACATAATTTCCACAAGATTAGATATTCTCCTATATTTTTCTTCAATAAAAGGAGCATGTAAACAAGATGTAATCAGTCATTCAGTTAACAAGCATTTATTAAGTACTTACTGTGTTTGAGTTATTGTGCTAAGTTCTAGGGATACAAAGAATGGCAAAAACATAAACAGTAAAGAAACCAATTGCTTACCAATCACTTGCAGCAACATGTGCAATAGAGAGAATGCTGGCTCTGAAGTTAGGAAGACCTGAGTTCGAATTTAGTCTCAGATATTTGCTAGCTGTGTGACCTTGGGCAACTCACTTAATTTCTGTTTGCCGTCGTTTCTTCATCTGTAGAATAGGGATATTAATAGTGCCTTCCATTCAGGGTTGTGAGAATTATATGAGGTCATAATTATAAAGAAATTCGAACAGTGCCTGGTACACAGTAAGCGCTACATAAATATCGTCATCGTCATCGTCATCATTTCCTAGGAATGTATGAGTTCTGGTTGATGATCCTAATTATACCAAAGTATCCTTATCTCTCTAGCTACTTAACTGTTTAAGACTTCCTAGCTTTGTCCTAAAAGAGGCATTTTGAAGGGCTTAAGATCAGTTCTGCACTGTACCTCAGTGCGAAACCCCAGAAACTGGACAATTACGTAAGAAGATTTGAGCCTACCCATTATTCAGAAACACCCAGGACCTATAACATCTTTTCTTTTGCCCAGTTTTTTTTTGAAATTTAACTGAAGGATCCCATGTTTTGGAAGGCCTGGAACAGAGAAAGCATTTATAGAACCAACTTTCTCTCCAATACCGAACTCTGTGGCACCAAAAGCACACTGCAGAACTTTTGAATTTGTCACAAGACAACTCTCTTAAAGTTGTCCTACTGCTTTTATGAGCTAAATTGCAGCCTGGCCGAGGCTGACAGGGAGCCAGGTGCAGCCTGTTCTGGACATCTTACATCTGTTGGCCATTAGAGTTGGAGCTAACATCTCAGTGTCCCTCTCATTAAGCACTAATCAAAGGGTTGGGGCTCATCTCTTTGCAGGGCTTCCTTATTTCTTTTAATGCACCTGCAAATAAAACCGAATGGGCTTAATGGACTAAGGCCTTGACTGATTCTCATGGCTATGTGGCGGTCACTAGCTGCTTCTCCTGGTAATTTACAAGGTTTCCTGCTGTATGATAAAACCCAGGTGCTCAGGCTGTCATCCAGGGCAATGATTTATTAGCTTCCAAGGCACCACAGATCTCATGCAGCAGGCACTAAATCAAGAGAATATATTCGGAAATAATATGTTTTCCAGGGATGACCCACAGAGACTCTTTAGCAGCACGTGCCCTTTACCCAGGGCCATAGGTTTGGCCATTTCTCCTCATTATTTTTAAAACCCACAGGATTCACTTCCTGTCTTAATCTCTCAGCTGCCAGGGCTGCCTCTATACCAGCTTATTGCTATGGATTTCTGGTTGAATTCTTGCACCACCTAAGAGCCCAAGTTAATGAGGAGGAGAAAAGAAACTCCCTTGGGGTTTTTCAGATCTCAGGAAAACTCAATTCCTGTAGTGAGCTTCCCTTTGAGGTGGTGGATTTTGGAAGCTGCTCTGGCCTTTTAAAGAATACTGCTTCCTCAGGTAATCAAGAGGATTTTCACTAAGAAAGCATCATTGAGTGAATTTTTCTGTAAGGAAATCTGTGCAGAGGTCTTGTCTTCCTGTTTTCATGACAGGGACAATCAATCAAATTGACTTACTGTTGATTATCTGAGAACCCTATGAACAGATTAGAGAAATCCTTAATTGCTATTAAATACCTGCCAACTATAGGCATGGAAGGGGAAAAATCAGTCACTCACAGTGGATGCTGAATTAAAAAGAGGGGACCCATCGGAGATGTTAAGTGGGGAAAAATAGTGAAAATGGGAAAGAACTGCCTGTGAGACAGAACAGAGAAAGATACTGGACAATTAAGGAGATGGCATGAAAGTCTCAGCAGAGTAATAAATGAGTGAAGAAAGCAGAAAAATAATTTACAGCAATTGTAATAGTAACTGACATTTATAGCATGCTTTGAGGTTTGTAAGATGCTTTATACACAAAATCAGGGTACAAGGTGAGACTTTGGCTGAGATTTGAAGGAAGCCATGGGAACTAGAAGGTGGAGATGAGGAAGGAGAGAGCTGCAGGCATAGGGCACAGCCAGTGAAAATACTTGGGGTTGAGAGATGGAGTATTTTGTTTGTGAAACAGCCAGGAAGCCAGTGTCACTGGATCATGCAATACTTGGGGGTAAAGTGTAGTACAGAAAGGGGGCCTTAAAAGCCCTACAGAGGTTTTCCTGCTTGAACCTGAAGGCAATAGGGAGTTACTGGAATTGACTGAAGAAGGAGAATGAGGCCACATAGTTAGATACGCTCCTAAGGGAGATAAATTTGACAGTTTAGTGGATAATGGACCAGAGTGAAGAGGGATTTGAGGCAGGGAGCTCAACCATCAGACTTTGCAATTGTCCAGGTATGAGATGATGAGGACCTGTACCAAGGTCATTGCAGTGTCAGAGACAAGAAGGTACAAGAGACGTTATGAAGGAAGAAATGCCGGGACTTGGCAACTGACTGGGTATGGGGGATTAGGCACAGAGAAGAACTGTGGATGCTACCTAGGTTGTGAGCCTGGGTGACTGGGAGGGTGACGAACCCTCCATAACAATAGGGAGTCTCACAATTTTTGTGGTGCATATAACAGGTATTAATTCCCAATTTACACATGAGTATTCTATGGCCCAGAAAGGTTAATTGACTTAACCAGGGTCACACAGATACTAAATGCTAGAGCCAAGACTAAACTATAGATAGGTCTCTTGATTACAAATTCAGCATTCTTTATAGAAGATGGATACTTGATCTGAGTTTTGAAGAGAGAGAAGTGTTCCAGTAAATAGAAGTATGTGTGTGTGTGTGTGTGTGTGTGTGTGTGTGAGAGAGAGAGAGAGAGAGAGAGAGAGAGAGAGAGAGGGAGAGGGAGAGACAGACAGCAAGAGACACAGAGAGAGGGAGAGAGAGATATTGAGATTGTTTTGGACAAACTGAGTTTAAGTCCCTGCTTTATTCTTTACATTGGAAAAGTCACAAGTTACTTAACCTCTCTAGGACTCAGTTTTTTCTTTGAATTATATGATTTCTGGTTTTCCTTTCAGCCTTAACACTTTGTAATTTCATCATAAATCTATTGCAGATTTCTGAGGCTGAGAACTAAGTGGAGAATTAGGAAGTAGAACCAACAAGTGTAGATGACTAGAAGTTTAGAAGTAAAGAAATATGGGATGCTAGCTAGGAGTATTGGTGGTAACAAGAGGTTTTGTAGCACACAGGAATCCCTGAATATATTTGTAGGTGGAGAAGTAGCCAGAGGAAATAAAGATGTAGAAGGTAGCTCTTTGTTATATTTAAAGAAATCCTTCACTTTGCAGATTAAATACATTCCCTCTTGTTATATGTCCCCAGGAGTGATAGGAAAATGCAGTCTTATTCTGCAAATACTTATTAAGCACCTATTAAGAATAAGTACTGAGTACTGAGAATGGGAAAAAAATCAAGTAAGATGTAGCCACTGACCTCCTGGAGCTCAGAAAATAGTTCCTATTTTTCAAAGAGTAACATTTCCTATACTAGAAAACCATGATCAATGTATTAGGCTGACATTTCACCTTCTCTTTTCTAAATGAGATTGGACCAGACCTATGATGAACAGGGATCTTCTTCTCCTCCTCCTTCTCCTTCTCCTCCTCCTCTTCCTTTTTATTCTTTTTCTTCACCTTCTGCCTAGCACAGGGCCTGGCACACAAGAGGCTTTTCATATATGCTTGTTTATTGATGAAGAAGGTCCTAGAGGTATTTTATGTCCACATTTAAGAAGAGAAAACTGAGGCTTAGGGAAGGTGAAATGACTTAGCTATGGTCACTCAACTGATAGATATTGGTGTTGGCATTTAAATATAGGTCTCTTGACTCTCTAAGTCCTGTATTCTTTTACTATGTCATGCTCCAATACTATACACATATTCAAACCTGTACTTTAATAATTGCCTTCTAACATATACAATGTCATCAATAATAAAAAATAATTATTAAGTGCCTACCATGTGCCAGGCACCATGCTTAAAACTGGGGATACAAAAAAGGGCAAGAGATAACCCTTGCTCTCCAGGAGATTACAGTCGAATGGGGAAGACAATATGCAAATAAATGTGTGAAAAAGCAACTTTGACCAACTTGAATTAAAAATGGTATTTGAGATTGGAGGGGGAGACTCTAACAATAACCTAACATCACAAGGGCATTAAATCTGTGTTCATGCTGTTAAGCTATGGCCATCCATCAGATGACCTCCTCCCTGTACCCCCTTTCCCAAGCTCCTTAAATGCTGAACAAGTTTTCCAACCAGGAAATGGATGAAAAAAGAACTCTGGAAGTTAAATACCAAGGCTGTGACTCTGGTTGAAGACTTTGTGTTAGGTGATAATAGGATGATAAATTTATGCTCTGGCCCAATTTCATTCACGATAATTCTATTCCACATTCCTAACATTTTCTTTAGAGTTTCTGGTGCTTATAAAAGTCTGCCTTTTTTCTTGTTTCATGCTTTTACAGCATCACTCAGGGCTATTCAGCACTGGCATCTGAGAGGGCTGTGCAGAGAGGGCTCTGCATTTTCTCTGTTGGAATGAAGAAAATTTCTTCCACTTCATGTTACATACATTATTTTTTCAGAGATGATTTAAATCATAATTCAAGCTAGAAATGTCATTGTTAAGTGATGAATAGTACTGCAAAGTGTTCATATTTCAAAATAAACTGGTTATATATTTCATTTACTAAGTAACCCACCCAGGAAACCAGAGCCCTCACCCATAGCATTAGTTCAGAAATAGGAGAAGTTTCTCTTGGATGGAGTCCCATCACCTGCCCATTGGATAGATTGAGTATTGAATATCTTATTTTAGATACAATAAATAAGACATCAAGTTAGTGCAGATTCACATAAAATGACCTGCTGGTCCTAGAACCATAGATTTTCATCTGCAAAGGAATTTAGAATTCATCTTGTCCAACCCCCTCATTTTATAGATACAGAATCTGAGACCTGGAGAGGTTAAGTGTTTAACCCAAGTAGTTTACAAAGCTGGTGTGAAGGAAAGAAAAAATCATTTATTAAGTGCCTGCTATGTGCCAGACATTGTGTTAAGTGCCTATCATTTGATCTGCACAATAACCTTATGCGGTGGGTGTGGTTATTACCCCCTTTTGCAGTTGAGGGAACTGAACACAGGATAAGAGATTTGCTCATGGTCGCACAACTAGTATGTGACTAGAGAGTAGATTTGAATTCAGGTCTTCCTGATTCCAGGACCAGTACTCTATCTCTTGTGTCACCTAGCTGCCTGATAGGCAGCAGGGTCACTGGGTTCAAATCCTTGACTTTTCTCATTATATCTATCTTTTGTTATAATACACTTATTTTCTCTGATTATTGCTGTGCAGGAATTAGAAGTCAAAGCAACAAAGACTGGAGAAGAGATGACTGGGATGACTGAAAAAAAGATTAATAACAGCATGCTTCTAAATAGCTCTTATGGTTTGCAAAGTCCTTTATGAATATCTCATTCAATCTTCACAACAATCATGGCAGGTAGGTGCTATTTATCCTTACTTTACAACTGAGGAAACTGAGGTAAACAATGACTAATTGATTTGTGCAGGGTAACACAGCTAGTAAGAAGTGGAGGTCAAATTTTAACTGAGGTCTTCCTGACTCCGAGTGTTGCACTCTATCCACAGCACCATCTAGAATTAGTTTAATTCTGCTTGGCTCCTCAGGGTAGAACTAGAGGCAATGAGCAGAAAAGTGAAGAATGCTAATATACACTTGGTTGAAAGAAACATTTCTATCAAAGCAATACAAAGTGGTTGAGCTGCCCCAGAGTTTGTGATGTTCCCCATTATTGGAGGTCTTCAAGTTGAGCTTGGATGGAAAGATGGGAATTCTAGATGGTGTCTGAGGTTCCTCCCTACTCTGTGAGTCTATGGTTTTGTAAGTCTGTGAAAATGTTTGAAATGATAATTCAGAAAGATGAATTCTCAAAAAAAAAAGCACATAGATTCTTGGGGGACCAATGACAAGTTCTTTGAAAAAAATTCCTGGGAAAAAGAAGTGCTTCTGGATTTGCAGATTAATAACATGCTTGCTTTGATATAAATAAACATCAGAGCAGGTATAAATGGCTACTACAGTATAGTATGCACAGGGAAGGCATATGTCTTGGTAGGAAACAAGGGACATGTAACATAATGATATTCAACCGAGAGGTGTTTGGGACTTAACTCTTCCTCACATTGAAGTGAAACCAGATTCATAGTGGAAGAAGAACTCCATAAACATAATTCACTGAAATGAGAGGGTGATAAAAGGCCTTTTGCAGGGATAAATTACGCCCTAAGCTACAGAAATGTTCTTTTCTACCTTCGGATGAAGTGTGCTTGTATAATAAACATTTCGGTAACATTCAGCTACTTTAGCCCAGACAGCTCAATTAGGACTCAGCAATAAAATACAACTTCTGTGCACTTTGTGAGCACTTAATGTGACTGAGAGCCTGTTAGCAAGAAATCTTGCCGAAAATAGGTCCTGTCAAGTGTTTAAGGAAATGGAATTGGCATTGTATTTAACACACAAATCTGAAAACCAGGAGGTCTTTTAGATACTGAGTAATTTAATTAGATTATAACATTTGAGTTGCCTTTCTGTGTGAGAATCTCTCATCCATTTTCTTTGCCATTATCTTTTCCCTACTCCAACACTCTAACAAAAAGTAATGGGGAATCTGTTACACATGTGCATATATCAAAAGCTGGGAAAGAGAGACTCCCAATATAAACCCAACATGGGGAGTCATCTGTTATTTTCACCCCTACATTCCTAGGCTGGTGAATTAAGCACAGAGCCAGTGAGGACCCTGGTTTGAAAATGCATTGATGAGTTATTTGCATGAGAAAAATTCAGGGAGAAATTGATTGTCTTTTCCAGGATAATGATAGAGAAAAAAGAAAACGTGGATAGTGAACTTGCTGCAATCATGTGGCCATTAGGCCCAGCATAAAAATCTGTCAAGGACCATTCATTTGCACCTTAATGTAAGAAGCTACTTCAAATCTTGTCATTCTCTCTGCTTCAGTAACATAGCTACATATGCATCTATTGGAGAAGGAAACTAGATCTATGATTTTATTAGTGTATGGAACTCCTTGTTGGAGAAAAATTTTTTTAGTGAGAACAAAATTTTAAGTGAAATTTTACAATGTTTTGAAGAACTCATGACTAGTAGGTTAGGAAAGGATCAGAATCTGAAAAGGAACTTTACATGCAGATGAAATCTTGAGCTAGAAGGAGTAGTGTTCTATCAAGAGCCTTGGAAATCACTGATCAATTAGATAAAGCAGATTCCATCCAGGCATCTTGGTAAAGCAGTAAAAAGAGTGATGGTACAGAGTCAGAAAGACCTGAGTTCAAATTTGTCTTCAAACTAGCTGTGTAACCCTGGGCAAGCTACTTACCTTCTATCGGCCTCAGTTTCCTCAGGCACAATGAAAATAATGATAGCCTGTCTTGCAGAGTTTTTATGAGGATAAATGAGACAGTAATTGTTTAACAGTTGGCTGAGTATCTGGTCCACAATACGCTCTCTATAAATGTAAGCTGTTAATAATTACCATATCTATGTTTATCTCTCTATTTGATTCTAAGTTAATAGATATGCTAATCAAGTTATGCATAGAAGAATACTGAATAGAATGTAGAAAATATTTGAAATATTGGAGGAAAAAGACAATGTCAAAAAGGGAAGAACACTAATTTGTACAGTCTATACGTTCCAAATACAGGGAATTTCCAAATGAAAACTGCACATTTTCTCTACCAGTACCATGTAGAGTCATGTTTAAGAGAATGTGAGCTAAGTGACTGAGTGGACCAAAGGGCTTGTTTTGAGAAGAGAGCTTATACAAGATAAGCGAGACTTTGGGGAATTCTTTATTTCTATTGCTAATAGTTTCCTTAGATGTGCCCATAAAAACCCATTCATAAATGTGGAGTATATTTAAGGAGATTAAAATAAGACCTCAGATGGCTGTTGGTAATACAAATGGCTTCAAGTGTTTCTGCAAATTGAACGTCAGCCACAATTAACAACATGATTTTTATTTCTGGTGTGGATGGGTACTCTTCAGTATGTAATCACTCTGAATACATGAGCTGTTCCTTTTAGAATTATCATTGTCACAAGAATACTTGAAAAGCTGCCCAAGACAAATGGATGTATAGCAAGTGTTAATGATCATTCATGCTGATAGAGCTTGGAGACACCCGATTCACCTTGTCATTCTCATATAGTTAACAGTGGCCATTCCCTTTAGTAAAGGAAGCAGATATGGAAATCCAAACTCGGAACACAAGAATCATGCATTCACATTCTCCCATATGGTTGCCATTTTGGCATCTACTAATTCACACACAGTCAGAACACAGGGAGAGCATAAGCAAATGTTGACTCTTTTGAAAGGCGGATGAGCCTCAGGACTGCCATTTTTGCTGTTCTCTTTTCTCACCCATTAGAAATATTGTTTATCCTCTTGAGAAGTAAATGAGGTATTGAAATGTTGCTCAACTGCATGGGGAACTAGGCAAATATTTCCCTTCATGTAACAGAATGTTTCTTAGAATTTGTCACAGTCCTTCACATGTTCCACTAGTTCTTCCTTATGTGCTATAATGCGGCCCTTTCTGTGAATTTAAAGAATTTGGTTCTAAAGCACTTATTAAATTCCTACTGAGATCAAATTCCAGTTTTGCCATTTACTACCTGTGTTAGATCATAAACCTCTTTGGATATCACTTTCCTTATCTATAAAATGAAAGGATGGGACTAGAAACTTTAAGTTTCTTTATAATGCTATGTCTATTATACTATGATCCTGTTGTATGCTTGAAGGAGACATTGAAAATTCTTTTGCAGTTTAGTGAAATTGACAATAACTTTGCATCGCTAATATCATGTCAAGGACATTAATGCATCATATTCAGTAGTATGATTTCTCTAGGATTAAGGTAAAATGAATGGGAACCTCAGAAACTCTAAGAAACCCAAACAACAGAAAACAGAGGCTCCAGAAACTTTCCTTTTGAAACGTGAATGAATTAAAATGATCCCCTCACTTTTAGGCATAAAGTCAAGGATATTATGGGGAAAGCAGAGCCAAGATGGCTCTGTAAGGCAGGAACTTGGTGGAGTTCTCCCAAATTCCCCTCCAAACAACTTTAAAATAATGCCTCAAAACAAATTCTGGAGTGGCAGAATCAACAAAAGTATAGGATGAAATAATTTTCCAAACTCACATAATTTAGAAAGTCAATAGGACAGGTCTGTCTCATTAGGGTAAGAGTGGAGTGAAACCCAGTACAGGCAGTGCCCCCAGAAATCAGCAGCAAGCCACACTCAGGAAAGCCAGCAGGCCTTTGTGGTGACTGAATCCACTTGGGATCATTGGAGCTCTCAACCCACAGATAGTAAGGGGAGGCAAAAAATTAGTCAGAAGGACATTACAGGAGTTCCTTTGCTGGCATCAGTGGTAGGACATTGTATTATTGTTCACACTTGAATCTAAGTCATAGTCCCAGGGCAGGGAGGAGCACTAGCATATTAAAGCTTGAAGCCAAAGGGGAGCAGGGAACCTGGTCACATTTCTAAGATGGAAAAAGTGCTTTTGGTCACTCACAGATCAGAGCTTGGGCCAGAAGAGCGGCGATGACACCTTTCTTTAGATTGTACCAGCTTAGAATTAACTCTGGAAATAGCAGAATAAAAAACCTGAAACTTGGGAAGTGCCCCCTCCACCCTAGGAACAGAGCCTAACTTTAACATCAAGTTTATAGTAAATAAGTTGACTGTGAAAATGAGCAAACATCAAAAAAGAACCTGACCATACAAAGTTACTATGGTGACAGGAAGATCAAAACACAAACACAGAAGAGGACGACAATGTCAGAACAGCTACATGCAAAGCCTCAAAGAAGAATGTGACTAGGTGTCAGGTCAAAAAAAGATTTCTTAGAACAGCTCAAAAAGGATTTTAAGAATCAAATAAGAGAGGTAGAGGAAAAATAGGAAAAATACATGAGAGTGACACAAGACAGTTATGAAAAAATAATCAACAGCTTGGGAAAGAAACCACACACACTAAAAAAATTGGAAAAGATATGCACAAATTTACTGAAGAAACAACTCCTTAAAAGTAGAATTGGTCAAATGAAAAAGGATGCATAAAATCTCACTGAAGAAAATAATTCTTTAAAAATTAAAATTGGGCCAATGGAAGCTAATGACTCCATAAAGCATCAAGGAACAACAACAACAACAACAAAACAGTTAAAAGAACAAAAAAAGAAAACGCTGAATAATTTACCAAAAAAGAAAAAAACTGACCTGGAAAATATATCAAGGAGAGTCAATTTAAGAATCATGTGATTACCTGAAGCATTGGTGAAAAAAAAGAGATTACACATTATATTTCAAGAAATTTTTAAGGAAAATTTCCCTGATGTCCTAAAACTAGAAGGTAAAGTAAAAATGGAAAGACTCTATCAATAACCTCTTGAAAGAAATCCCAAGATGAAAACTCTCAGAATATTATAGCCAAACTCTAAATTTCCCGGGCTAAGGAGAAAATATTGCAAGCATCCAGAAAGAAACACTTCAAATATCTATCATGGAGTTCCAGTAAGGATAACACAGGGTTTGGAAGCTTCTACATTACAGAATTGAAGGGCTTGGAATGTGATATTCTGGAGGGCAAAGGAGCTAGGATTACAACCAAGAATCACCTATCCAGAAAAACGGAGTATATTCCTTCAGGAGAAAAATGAACATTTAATGAAATGAAGGACTTTCAAACATTCCTGATGAAAAGACCAGAGCTGAACAGAAAATACCATATTCAAGAGAAGCATAAAAAGGTCAAAAAGAAAAAGAAAAATCATAAAATATTCAATAAAATTAAACTGCTAACATTCCTACATGGGAAGAAGATACTTGTAACTCACAAGAATTTAATCATCATTAGAGCAGTTGAAAGGAGTATACGTAGATAGAGGGCACGGTTGTGAGTTAACCATAGTAGGATAATACTCAAAGGAACAAAATTAAGGGTCAAGAAAGAGGGATACACTGAGAGGAGAGGAAAGGGAGAGAGAGAATGGGATAAATTATCTCACACAAAAGAAGTGTGAAAGTTTTTATAGGGGAGGTGAAGATGTGGAATCTTACTGTCATTGAAATTGGCTGAATGAGAGAAGTACATAGACAAACCATTGGCTAGTTTGATTTAAAAAAAGAAAGAAGAAAACCAAATTGCCAGTATCAAAAATGAAAAGGGAAAACACTACCAACTGCATTGAAATTAAAGCAATTATTAGGAGCTATTTTGCACAATTACATGCCAATACATCTGACAATTTAAGCAAAATGAATGTTTACAAAAAATATATAAATTGCCCAAATTAACAGGAAAGGAAGTAGAATAGTTAAGTAATTCTGTCTTAGAAAAAGAAATTAAGCAAGCCATTAATGAATTCTCCTTAGGATCAGATGGATTCACAAGAGAATTTTACCAAGCATATATAGAACAATTCTAATACCATAGAAACTATTTGGGAAAATAGGCAAAGAAGGAGTCTTTCCAAATTTCTTTAAGGACAAAAATATAGTGCTGATACCTAAATCATGAAAAGTGAAAACAAACAAAACTATAGATCAATCAATTTCTCTAATGAATATTGATGCAAAATTTAAATAAAGTACTTGAAAGGGGATTATAACAATATTTTCCAAAGATCATACACTATGAACAAATGAGATTTATGCCAGGAATGCAGGACTGGTTCAATACTAGGAAAACTATCAGCATAATTGACCATATCAATAACAGAAACAACAAAAACTATATGATAATCTCAATAGATGCAAAAAAACTTTTGATGAATTGCAACACTCATTCCTATTAAAAACACTAGAAAACATAGGAATAAATGGTGTTTTCCTAAAAATGATAGCTAGTATTTTTATCTAAAACCATCAGTGAGCATTACCTGTAATGAAGATAAGCTAGAAATCTTCCAAATAAAATCAGGCATGAATCAACAATGCTCATTAACCAATATTGTTCATTAATATACTACAAATACTAGCTATAACATTAAGAGAAGAAAAAGAAATTGAAAGATTTAGAATAGGCAATGAAGAAACAAAACTCTCATTCTTTGCAGATGATATGATGACATGCTCTGAGGATTCCAGAGAATCAACTTATAACACTAGTTGAAATCATTAACAACTTTAGCAAAGTTGTGGGATATAAGATAAACCTATATAAATGAGCAGTATTTCTATACATTACCAACAAAGTCCAGTTGCAAAATATAGAGAAATTCCATTCAAAATAATATATTATTCAAATAAAATAATAATTATTCAGATAACTACTTGGAAGTTTAGCTGCCAAGAGAAAACCACAATCACAAAACACTTTTCACACAAATAAAGTCAGATCTAAACAATTGGAAAAATACTAATTGCTCATGGGCAGTCTGAGTCAATATAATAAAAATGACAATTCAATATCAACTAATTTACTTTTTCAGTGCCATATCAATCAAACTACCAAAAATTATTTTTAGAGGTAGAAAAAAATAGCACAATTCATTTTAAAGAACAAAAAGTCAAGACTATCAAGGGAATACATTTAAAGAAAATATGAAGGAAGATGGTCTAGAAGTTCTTTAACTCGAACTGTATTACAAAGCATTAGTCATCAAAACAATCTGGCTGTCTAAGAAAGAGAGCTGTAGATCAGTGGAAGGAATAGATTGGGTACACAATATACCATAGTCATCTTTTCTGCATTTGATAAATGCAAAGATTCCAACTTTTGGGATAAGAACACATCATTGGATGAAAAATGGGAAAACAAGAAAGCAGTTTGGCAGAAACTGGGTATAGACCAACACTCATACCATACATCAAGATAAGGTCAAAATGAGAATATGATTTAGATATAAAACATCATATTATAAGCAAACTAGGGGACCACAGAATAATTTACCCATTAGATCTATGGAAAAGGGAAGAATTTATGACTAAATAAGAGCTATAGATCTTTACAGGATATAAAAAGAATAATTTTGATTACACTAAATTAAAAAAAAGTTTTAGACAACAAAACCAATGCAAAGAAGGAAAACAAAGAAAGGAATTCAATTTCTCTGAAAAAGGCCTCATTTCTCGCGTGCACACACACACACACATACATATATATGCATACACATACATACATATATATGCATACATATATCTATCATATATCATATATCTATATCTATCTATCTATATACATATATACAGAGAGAGAGAAAGAGAGAGACAAAGAGACAGAGAGAAAGAAAGAGAGAGAAAAAACTAAGTCAAATTAACAAGAATAAGAGCCATTCCCCAATTGAGAAAT
Organism: Potorous gilbertii; assembly: GCA_028658325.1. Classification (NCBI taxonomy): domain Eukaryota; kingdom Metazoa; phylum Chordata; class Mammalia; order Diprotodontia; family Potoroidae; genus Potorous; species Potorous gilbertii. Next base: position 175,515,073 of record CM053772.1, on the reverse strand, counting down.
GATTAGAGGATACCCACAGGCAGTTTTCAAATGAAGAAATCAAAGCAATCTATAGTCATATGAAAAAATTCTCTAAATCACCACTGATTAAAGAAATGCAAATTAAAACAACTCTGAGGTACCACCTTATTCCTATCAATTTGGCTAATATGACAGAAAATGAAAATGACAAATATGGAAGGGGTTGTGGGAAAATTTCGACACTAATGTTGGTGGAGTTGTGAATTGATCCAAGAATGTGGATTTTATAGTCCCAAAGGACTATAAAATTGTGCCTACCCTTTGACCCAGCAATGTCTCTACTTGGTGTGTGTGCCAAAGAGAGCATGGCCATTGCCAGTCATCTTGTCTTGTTACTGGAATCCATGACTCTAGTGTTGAGAATGAATTTCATGACTTTGAACAGCTGTGCCTCACTTTAATCCATTTCAGGCACAAGTCAAAATGTCACCCTTGGGATGCTGTTGGTTCTCTTTCAGAACAAAAAGGAAAAGGACCTATATGTCTAAAAATACTCATAGCAGCTCTTTTTGTGTTAGTGAAAAATTGGAAATGGAAGGGATGCCCATCAATTGGGAAATAGGTGAATAAATTGATGTATATGACTGTGATGGAACTATTGTGCTATAAAAAATGACAAGTAGGATGCTTTCAGAAAAAAACCCCACAATAACCTTGAAAGGTTTTCATGAACGGGTGCAAAGTTAAGTGTGCAGAACTAAGCAAACATTGTGCACAGTAATAGCAATATTGTATGATGATCAACTGAATGACTTAGCTTTTCTCAATGATACAAAGATCCAACAGCTCTGAAAGACATAATAAAAAATGATATCCACTTTCAGAGAAAGAATTGATGGAGTCTGAATGCAGATTGAAGCATACTATTTTCTACTTTATTTGTTTTAAATTTTTTTTCTTTTGGTTTGTGTTTTTTTTTTACTGCATGACTAATAAGGAAATGTTTTGCATGATGGCACATGTATAACCTAAATCAAATTGCTTGTCATTTCAGGAGAAGGGAAGGGAGGGAGAAAAAGAGAGAAGTTGAAACTCAAGAATTTTAAAAAATGAACGTTAAAAATTGTTCTTTACATGTAATTGGAAAAAAATAAAATGTTTTAAAAATTTTATGTAACTATTAACCACAATTTAATCTGCTCAACAATTTTAGTGGCATGCTGGTGTCAGAGAAAAGGACCCTGTCATTTTTACAATCAAAATATCTAGAGGGAAGATGTTTTCTATCCATTATAATCAATGGTAATATTGCTTTCCAAAGTCTTGCATCATTAAAGGACTGAGTATTTGGTGGTAGGTGCCTGCCAATCTAATCCAATCCATTTCAATCCAATCTAATCTAATCCACTCTGCCAATTTTATTGCAATCCAATCTAATCCAAATAATCCAATGCAATCCAACCCAGTCCAATCCAATCCAATTAATTCCACTGCAAACCAATCCATTTCAATCCAAAAAATAGTAAATACACTTGGCACTCTGCTAGACTCTGGGGATTCAAAGACAAAATGAGAGAGTTTCTGCCCCAGACTCCCCAGGGATGGGTGACATTCGATAGAGAGACTACAATATGCAAACAGACAAGCATTTACATGACTATCTTGAGAGTGATGATTTGTTAAATTGAGAAAGGTTTCCTGTAGGAAATGGTACATAAGCTGATTCTTGACGGAAGCTAGAGATTCTAAGAGGAGGATATAAGAAAGAACTATATACCAGACAGCTTGCGCAAAAGCATGGAGGGGAGACAGGTGGAATGCTCGTTTCAGGGAATTGCCAGTAGGCCAGTTTGACTGGAATGAAGAGGGTATGAATGAGAAATAAAGTGAAATAAATCTAGATAGGCATATAGAGAAAGACTGTAAAAGGGTTTAAATGCTAACCTGAAAAGTTTACATGACATTATAGAGTTAATAGGGAAGCTTTGAAAGTTCTGGCATATGGGAGTGATGTGGTAAGTGATATGCATATGACTAACTCATGGGGTGCATGGGGTGTTAAGGGAAGACTAGCATCTCTGGTGTGAGGGCTTCTTGAGCCCTTTTCAGGGCTGCTTATCCACCTTTGGTATTTAATTGGTCACTCAACTCTCACCTGTGGGTCCAAGAAACTCTAGTACATGCGGCAGCCACATCTTGTTAAAACTATCTGAGTAGTTGTGCTAAACCATGTTGAAGGGACTCAAACCTATTGGTGAGTTAGAGGGATGTCTACCCCAAGCATGTGAGGACTTTGCCCTTGGCAGAATGGGCAGAGGAGAACAATTTGTTGCAATGGCCATGAAAGTGGCTGAAGCAGGCACTGTGGAGCACTTTGAGCTTGGTTGGACAGCAAAGATGCCAAGGTCATTCACTGTATCCAGGGCCATGACTGATGATTTTGTGCAACTTTGCCTCACTTAAATCCAATTCACCCAAAAGTCAAGATGTCACCCTTTGATGTCGCTAACCCTTTTCAGAAAAAAAAAAAGACAAACAGTAACAACTGTCTCATAGAGGGATGATGACTATATCATAGTGATGTGGTTTTTCGGAGAAAGGAGAAATAAGATGAGATTCCAGAAGCTCCAGGGAACCTAAGACAAAAGAAACTAGAAGCTCCAGTAACACCCTAAAGGCAGCTTGAAGATAAGCACAGATGCCCTATTTTCACACCGTGCTGACCCTAGGCATTTGAGCAGCCACAGGAAGCCTAATGGAAGTATCCTAGTCAAGTGGTTATAATCTATTACTGGAAGACTAAGACTTGAATGAAATAGACAGTCCTCTGTTGAGAATACCTTTGTGTACAACACCAGTTACTTGTAAAAGTAATCTATCTAGGAAGGGAGAAGACTCATTTGGAAAACTTTGCCTGTTTCAATTTTTATCTCTAACATTGTAATAAGATTGCTGGAATTTTAAACCCTAAGGTACTTCATCCTCAAATGTTTCACAGAGGAAAGATGGTGATTCATCAATGGTTTTAGGCAGAAGTCATTCATTGGTGTCAGCTCTGATTTTGCTCAGTTAATTTTATACTCCAACAATTACACAAATTAATCCACTACATTTACCAACAAAGCCTGCCCAGATTTGTCTGGATTTGTCACGAACATTAAAATGTCATCAGTAAACCATGATAATTTAGACTGCCTGTGATTAACGATAATCCGTCCCATCTCCTGTGAGGCTCTAATAAGCAGAGCTAAAGGCTTGAAAGCTAAAATAAACAGCAGAGGAGTTGCGGGTCTCTCCTGTCTTGTGTCACCATTACTCTCCTCTCCTCCTGATTGAAAAAAAAATTATCTGGCATTTCTTTTCCAAAGAATATTTTACTGAGCAAGAGCTAAGCATTTTTAAAGCATCCTTTTATCAAGTCAGAAGACTTTTCTATATTTAAGAGGGAGTTACCTGAGGCAAAAGTCTAACTAGGTCCTTCAAGAATGTAAATTTATTCATCCTACATCTAAAATGAAATATCTATTGTGCATTCCTCTTGTAGGTAGAGTACTGGATTTAAAGTCAAGAAGAGCTAGATTAATTCCTATTTCTGTCACTAGTTCTTTCATCCTGGATGTCATTTAACTTCCACATGCCTCAGTCAGCTTTCTTACTAAATCACAGACTCATTTGGGTTGGTGGAAGGGTTTTTAAAATGGCAAAGTAAAAAGAAAGCTAGATTTGGAACCAGAGGATCTGAGTTCTAATCTCTGTTCTACTGTGTCCTCTCTATGAGACCCTGGGGAAATCACTTGAACTCTTTGGGGCTCAGATACTCATCTATGAAATCAGAGGGCTAGACAAAATGACCTCTAAGGCCCTTTCTAGCTCTAATTCTAGGTTCACATATCTAAGATAAGCATATGATAAAATGAATATTAGAAATCATACTCCACAGATTCATGACTATGTTCTTGACATGTCTTTGCCATTTGTGGGTAATTACTAAGGTTATCATTAGAATGTGGGTAATGAGAATGGTCAGGTTTCATTTCCTGTGTTTTGCTGACCTTGTTGCTAGGAATGCTCTGCCTCTGTAAGATGATAGAAACTACTCTTCTATTTTTGGTGACAATGTTATATTCTCACCAGTTAAGACCTTGTCTTGAATTATTAAATGTGAATTGGTCTATCTTAAAGGAGTTTGTATGACTTCATAGTCAAGTGAACATATAAGAAGAACCCACAGGCTATCCTATAAGAAATCAACAAAATTGCAGTGTTGAGATGAGGCACAATTCTGAAATATAAGCAGAATTGTCTTGACAGATTTGATTATGCATATGAAATTTAAAGTACCAAGTAATGACCAGTACTGTTGGTGAGAAGCATATAAATTCACAACTTTATCAAATATTTCAGTTTTAGCTGAAGGATTAGTTGTAAAATTTCTAATTATAGCATATATCTGGGTTTCACAAGTTGTCATAAATAGACCACACTTCTATTCAGGGCTCTTTTATTCACTTCATGGTAGAAAGTAAGACTTTCTGCATATAAATATGAAAGGGTTGGTTAATTTATATCATTTTTTTTTCATCATACCCAAAAGCTGCCATTTTGAACATAGAGGCTGAGGATCCAGGTTGGACAACATAATCAGGTCTTTACTAATGTAGTCTCTGGGGAATCTTCTCTTTGTTTGGTCCAACAGAAGAGATATCTCAGGTTTGAGACTATTTATAAGTTAATATTTACCCCAAAATATAGCTCATGAGCTCTCCTGATGTATTTGCTTTTATCAACCAGACTGAAGACACCTTATTTCAAAAAAAGGACACTTAATCAAACAGCATGGCAAAAAAGTGGCAAGAGAAGATTTTCACCTATGCGTATATTGAAGTATTGTTGTTTGTTTTTCATTTTCATGAGGTGTTGCTTTGACTTGCTGGTGTATTAGATTTAAGTGAGGTAGACTTGCAAAGTTGTCAGCCTCACTCTATCTTTCAGAGTCATTGAAATCCAGTGACAAGACAGAGGTCAGAATGACTGGATGACCTGGGCATCTTTGATGTCTAACCAAGCTCTACATACTCCATAGTGTCTGCTTCAGCTGCCTTGCTGGATACTGGAACAGATTGTTCTCTACTGTTTGTTCTGCCTGGGGCAAAGGCTTCTTATGTTTGGGGTAGATTAGTTTACTGACAGGTTTGAGGCCCCTTGATTACCCTTAACCTGGTTTAGCCCATCTGCCAAGACAGTTTTACTGGGGTATGGCCACTTGGGTGACCACAGGTGGATGAGGAGTGCTGAAAAGGGCTTGGCTAGCCCCCACAAGGAGAGGTGTGAATATACATTGGAGTACATGCTACTTTAGATTACCGTATTACCAACTGAGTGTTTACACAGTCCAAGAATGTACATGAAAAAGGAAGATGAGTGGAGGTCACACACATAATGGCGCTATTTGGCTGGGGAATATCTACACAGTTGAATTTTTTGTGGTTTTTGACGCTGAAAGGTAAGTATTGTTCTCTGGTTACATCTTCACACAGCTATTTGCTAATTTCTGCTAAGTAATAACAGCTCTACTTTCTTCTGGGCATCCTATCTCAGATGTGAATGTCTCCCTAGTACTCCTGGTTCTCCTGGGTGTATCATCTCTGCTGGACACATCTGTACAGTTTGCTGCTAGGTGTGGGATTTTAAATCTTCCTTATGAGCTTTTGGACTTCATTCTTTTAAATTCCACCACTTGCTGGCTACTTTGCCTTCCATCTGTTGTGGTTCAATAAGCAGTTGGAAGAAAACAAGGCTCTGATAAGGACAGGAGGATAGCTCTTTAGTTATAGCCAAACCAATGAGCCACCACTCCAGCTAAGGATAGAACAGAATGAAAACTAATCAGAGTGCTTTCAGACTGAATTACTAAAAACAAAACTAAATAAAACAAACAAAAACCAAAATTCCCTCTCTCTGAGACTGAATTGCAGTCCATTGTCCCTGACAACTATTTAATTTAGGATTCGATATTCTCTGTAGAGAACATTTAATTAAAGCAAAACAAACAAACAAACAAATGAGTGAATAAAAGGAAAAAAATCATAAACTTCTGGCATGGGGTTACATTTCGACCAATGACAACCTCTCCGGCTTTCTACATTAACTGCACTTGAGAGAAAATTCACACTGCCTAGAGTTACCCAGTTTTAATAGGTTTCCATTCTCAATACACAAAAAGGTTGGTGTTGTGTGTTAGTAAAAGCGAAAGGTGAATATGCCTATAGTGCATGGCAGTCTTTTATTATAGAAAAAAAACCACTTTGGACAAACTCCACCTGGTAGCTGTAGCATGAATACAAAAGGAAAATAATACTTCCATTGAACTGTAATGTCTCCTGGCATGAAACACAGCTACTAATAGGAAGTAACAAGGTACTCTGAGGTATATCATTGCCATATAATCAATACAAATTACACAGAAGAATTGAGACATTTTCAATGAAAGGAACCATTTAAGTGTGGCTTTTCATTACAATAACAAAACAAAACACAAATCAGGGAAGGCCGAAGGATTGTCAAGGTTTTGTTGTATATTTTCAAATGTTATAAGAATTTTGTAAGACGATCCGACATGAAAAGATTATATATATCCAAGATGCTAATTTTCTAGGTAAAGATGGAAATGTTCAATGTATCTGAAAATATCTGGAAAATGGACTAAGTTTTTCTCTTTCATCCAGATGTTTAGTTTTACCTAGCTTAAGGAGTTTCATGTAGGATAAATTTCAGGGGAGTTAAAAGTTGCAGGTCAACCAGTCATTAAAAAGTTTATTATTTTGCCTTAATATGACATTATTCGTGTGTGTGTGTGTGTGTATGTGTGTGCGTGCTGAAGTGTACTTCTCTGAAGTAGATAAAAACAAGACAGATAAAAACTTTCAAACACAAACTTCCAGTAAAATGGAATACTGTCACCAGGGCATGTTTCCCACATATGGTAGCTAATAGAAGTTTTTTTAAAAAGGAGAGAAATAAGACATTTCAAACAATTTTTTTAAAAGTACATTAATTCTACATCTCATAAAAAAGAAGGGGAAAAAATAAATAAATTTAGCTTAGACTTGGAAAGAGTTTGTTCAAATTCCTAAAGATAAATCTTTGATTTCAAGCAGAGCATTTCAAAAAGTGAGATTTCCTTTACAGTCAAGATTAGAGAAACAATAGTCTTGCTAAAATATAATCTGCTAAGACTCTCTCTGGAATATTGTGTTAAATATGGGTACCATATTTTAGACAGGGCTTAACAAACTGGAAGGCATCTAAACACTTGAGCTCATTCAGTGAAAGGTGACCAGGCACCTGGAGATCAGGACCAGTTAAAGAAAGAAGAGATGTCTACTTTGGAAAAGAGAAGATTTAGGGGTGTGGTATGAATGCTATCTTCAAAATATACTCTCATATAGAAAAGTGATTGGACAACATACTTTGTCACAGGAGGAAGAATTAGGAATAATGGGTAGAAGTTCCAGAGAGACAGAATTAGGATGAGTATTAGGAAGATCTTTCCAACAACTAGAGCTATGCAAATTTGAAATGGGCTTCATTAGGAGGTGGTGAATTCTTTGTCACTGGAGCTCATTAAGTCTTATCTGGAGGTTGTTTGTGCTTTGGTTCTTGAAGAAGACCAGTGACCTGAGGAGGGTGATATCTTGGCTTTAAAGTGAATTGGATTTAAGTGAATGAGAGCTGTACAAAGTCATTAACCTTACTCTCTCCTTCAGACTCATTGGATTCCAGTGGCAAGGTGACTGATAAGATGACTGTGTGATGGCCCTGTTGGATGACTACTTGTTGGGAATATGCACTGGAAAAACCATTGTCTTTGAAACCAGAGGAACTCACTCCTCCTCTTATTGCAAGTGAGTCCTGGGACAAGTCTCTTTACTTCTCTGGGGTCCAGTTTCCTTGTCTGTAAAATAAAGGGCTGAGGGTGAACCAGCTGACTGTTAAGATCTCCTCCAGCTCTAATGCTATGATCCTATTGAGCTAGTTATGAGTTGGACTATGTCACTTTTGAGGTTCTTCTGAACTCCGAGATTTTGTGATTCTGAAAAATGAGGTAATCTGTTTTCACTGTATTTTTGGACTATGACTTAGCCTTCCTCCTGCTTCAGATTCAGATAGGATCATTTGATTTTGGGAAAAGTCTATGGAAGATCCATAGGATCCCTAGGATGCATAGGATAACTGAGGATATCTGTATTCATTTTTTTCCTCTATTTTCTTTTCAGTCTTAAAATCTGACCTGAGGGTATTATGCTAAAATACACACACACACACACACACACACACACACACACACACACAGACACACACATACACACATACACACCCCCCCAAACAGAAGCCTACTGTTTCTTTCTTCAAAATACCACTGTCGTTTGTTGAGGATAAAATTGAATGATTGTCTGGACGTAACCTTAGAAATGTCTTCTTCTGATTTTGAAAATGCTTTTGTACCCTTTCCTTCTATGCAATCTAGAAATACATTGACCCACTTTTCAGTGATGTCTTTTGCCTTGCCACCTGTGAACTTCCTTCAGGTGATGTGATCCTTCCCCAGATGATACAAACTGAAAAAGAAAGTGAATCAAAGAGCTCTCTGCTGGAATCTTGGGCTTGCTATATACTATAGATATTTGTCAGTCTTATGGGGATTAGGTTACCTTCAAAGGAGTCTCTATCATGAAAAAAAAAGCCCACCAAAGTTAAACAGCGAGTAGGCTTAGATAGAGTTCTTCCTTGGCAACCACTGGGAATATATTTGCTCATGTTCTTTAGTTATATTTAAAGGATGAGCCAAATCTTGCCAGGAGAAATGTTAATACATCCCTCAAGGGTGAGCAATTTTCTCTCCTCTCAAAAGAAATGTACTCTGGGAGAATAAACACCTTGGACCTGAAAGGTGTGGAGTCCAGTCTAACATAAAGACCAAATTCTGTGAGTTAAGCATTTCTGGAATCTAATTCGGAGAATCATCTCAGACCTTGTGTCTAAGATTTTCTCCTTGGAAGGAGGAGGATAATATATAAACCCAGACTTCCCTCTGATGACAAGTGTACTCTGAGGATTAATGGTAATGTTAGAAAAGTACCACATTCTGGAGATGAGATATGCTTCTCTGGTGGAAAATATCAGTAATTTAGTTGGGCCTTTTTAGCTATGAAAACTAAGTCCAATGGGCTTCCTAGAACAGTATATTTAGCCTAAATGCTTCCTACATATTTTCATAAATGCAGTATATACATCATTTATTACATTGTTTCCCAGCTACATTTGTGTGAAAATAACACACTTGGAATTTTAATAACATTTAATTTATCAGTCACTTGATCATTGTCCTGGCATGGAAACCACCATATTTTAATTTTATGATATTAGATTCTAAGGCATGATTCTGCAACATAACCTTCTCAAGGATGTTGTCTTCTAGGGAAGCTTGTCAAGGGAAAGTTGGTCCCTAATCGCTTCATTTAGGAGACTACCCAAGATAAAAACTTAGAAAACCCACACTTGCGTGATATTCAGGAACGGCATGTGTGTTATAACTTTTGTGACTAGAATGCTCCAAATCTGGTCACAGACTTTTAGTGCATTCAAAGATATGTTGCTTCTTTAGAATGACCACTTCTAGGGACAGCAAGGCCAGTTATTTTGTGATGTTCAGTGATATTGTAAACACACAAAGGAAAATGATTGCTGAGTTAGATTTCCCCTGAGAATGCATGTGGAAGGACTTTGAAAACTGTAAATTGATATTCAAAGGTGAGGTAGTATTAGCTATAGAAGCTTACAAGTAGTAAATGAGACCCATTTGGGAATTTTCTCAGGCAATTAGTGCAATGGCCTATATAGTTAGCGCAATTTACGAATGTTTATGGTGTCATGACCAGTAGCAAATAGGTTGGGATGAAATAATTTTCCATTGACAGCCTGGGATAATTTTCAGGAGTATCCTTTCTCAGTCCATGACCTACCTTTGAGGATAGATTAGATGATATGACTGGACTGAAGTAAGTTCTAATTGGATGTCCTAACAACTGGAACAGTCAATAAACGGATCTGACTTCTTGGTGAGATAGTGACTTTCTTCTGAGTCACTGAGGGAGGGAAAGGGAGTGTTGAAGCACAGATCTGTTGACAGCACTGAAAAGGTAATTCATGTATCATAGAAGGGGTATGATAAAATGAAATGAGTCCTGGATTTGCAGAATAACTTTAATCAATCTACCTCAGAAAAGTGATCATTCTTTTGTCTTCTAGTTCTTTAGGGAATGAGTTTCCACAAAATCTTTTGCAAACTTTTTCTGGTATTCATAACTTTTGAAGTCAGGAATCTCCTTCAGAGTTCAGAGTCCAACCTAAATCCATCCTGCTGCAGTTTAAACCTACTGGTTCTCATCCATCTCCAGTGAAAGAATTTCTCCTTGCCCTTCACACAATCTCTGTATATTCATTTGGAAGCCGTAACTGAGCTGTCTTTGAACTCCTTTGGGTTATAAAAAGAGTTTGTTAAAAAGGGCTTTAATATGAGGCTTCAGGTATAGAAGTAGATGGCAGCAGCATCTTTTTCTCTGAATTGAATGCTTTCACTGCCTCCTGCACCACATCATCGAGAGGTGTACATAAGTGCCTATTTGCTGTGAAGAGGACGACAGACTTCCCTCCTCCCTCTCTCCTCATAAAAGTATTTTTAAAAGAGCTGGGATTTCTCTGTCTTGCACCTGGAGACACAATATGATTTATGTGTGGAAGAGGGTTACTGGCTTAATAACTCCCCAAGTAAATAAAGTCACATAGCATGTGGATTTTTTAATTCTCTTTCAAGTTGAGTCTAAGACTGAAAAAAAGAGGACTTCTTTGGGTGTCAGGTAGTCTTTCAAGGAAAGAAAGAGCAGGGCAGAAAGCTATTGCAGGTGTCTTCTGAAGCCACATGTGGGCTAGAGTCTTGGTTCCCTGGCTGCTTTTGAATACCGACAGGAATGTTTTTATCTCCTCAGTTTAATAATTGATGCAGATTTTCCTGCAGCTTCTCTTAGAATAACAAATCTCTGCAACTGAGGGCTTGAAAGGGCTGTCATTGAAGATGCTCTATTTCATGGGCTTGCTTGGCACCTATGGGATTGTCCTTAGAGTTTCAGCAGGACAGAGAGCTGAGGGGATCCTTAGAAAAACCAGGAGAAATTTGGTGAGCAACTTTCCCCTAAGAGCAGACACTTGACTCTTCAAGCTTTTTACTGTTTTTTATTTATTATAAAAAGGAAGGCAAAGAGTTGAGATAATTAATGTTAAACTTCAGTATGTGACTAACTGGAAGCCAACTTACTGCTTACAATGGACACAGGAGACTTTGTCTGTAGAATGTGGAGTTTTGCTTTATACTTTACTTATTGCATTCTCAGGTTGATTTAAGTATGAAATCCCTAATGAAATTGAAGGTAACTGTGTAGCTAGGGCAACTTCTCTTGGCATTGCATATGTATCAATGGACCACATTTGTTATCACTTGTTCTGGCCATATGATGTATTCCCAGTCATATGTACTGCTGATGTCACTCATTTTGCTTCTTTTCTCCAACATTTCATGGTTGGTAACATGTTACAGCCTGCTCATACCCACTCACCATGGGCTTCTTCATTGTCCTTTGGCTGTCCCATGGTCAATTTTAATTTTTTTAATTTTTAATTCTTACCTTTGTTACATTCCATAACTCACTGTTGTTTATCACTGGAGAAAATGTCATTGTTAAAAAGATAAGTCTTTGTTTCAGGACACAGTTAGGGTTAATTAGTAATATTGCATTGTTTTCCCACTTTTTCTGGTATTCATTCTCTTCGTGTCTTCAATGTTGGGTTGAATGTTGGTACATCTTAGCATGTCTACAAGACCAAGGCATTAGTGGACTAAATTTATGGGTAGTCCAGCCATCTGCAAATTATAGTTTGGATACGATGCAATCTTGATCCACTTGCTTTTCTGTGTGGATACTTAGGTCAAACTCTTTATTCTGGGACTTGATGCAGGAATACACGTAGGGCCTTCCCTTCCTGCTGAAGAACAGAAAAGTAAGAAGCCATTTATTTGGAACCACATGATCATTTGCTCTTATAATGTTACTTTTAAGGAGGTCCATTTAGTCATACTACTTCTGCAGGAAGATACAAGAGTATCTTTGACTTATTCAAGTAGACTTTCCCTTGGCACTGTTCTGGTAAAAGGGTATAATAGTGAGATAAGCACTGTCTTGTCCATGCCTGGAGAAAAAATCCCCTTTCACAAATGAGAAGAGACTGCTTATACAAGGGCAAGTAGTCATTGAAAGGTCATTGTAGACTCTGGTTTTTTCTTCATGGTTCCTAAAGAAAATGAAAAGTACCAAAATTTTATGAAAAGTTTGAAAAAATTTAGAAAAAAATTACAAAAGGAAAGGAACCAGCTTTTAAAAAATAACAAAGAAGATTACTTTGATGTAGATATTGCAGAATCATGGTCAGGGAGACTGTGGGAACTAGCAGTAACAATGAACATTGGATAAATGGATACCATGTATAGAACATTGTGACCAATGCAGGGGCAGATACAGAATTGAGATGAGCAGTCCATGCTTTTATGCTGTAGCTATGGTTTGAGTTCAAAGTCTAATAGTACATTCTTCTGCTGCCTTTTTGTGAAGAATAACATGAAGAAAACTAGAGGGGAGGTTTACTTCCCTAAGAGTCCATCTGACTACCTTTCTTTGCAAATGGACCTCTATTATTTGAAAAAAGGCTTCCTGGATGGTCAAAACAATTAATTAAAGATCATCTTTTTAGGGATGGAGTCTACAGAAGGACTAGGTACTTATCAAAAAAATGTCATGGTTCAATGGAAGGACTGCTCAATTAGGAGTCAGATGATCTGGGTTCAAATTTTACCTCTACTACTTATTATCTGAGTGACCTTAGGCAAACAATTTCATCGTTCTAGTCTTCTGTTTCTCCTCTGTAAAGTGAAGGGCTTGGGCCAAATGATTTCTAAGGTCTCTTCTGAATGAAAAGCTATGATCTGACCTTTCTACTCCTTGATTTCTCTCAACCTTGTGTGTGTGTGTGTTCATCCTTTGTTGCTGAAGAACACCATGACATCAGAGAAATAATGACACGACTTGCACTTGACTTTGTTTTGAGTGAGGGAGGACTGTGCAGGTCACCAGCCTCACTTCTCCTCCAGAGCCATCTGAATCCAGTGACCATCTAGATTATTCATCAGGATGACTGGAGATGACTCAGGATGAGGCAATTGGGGTTAAGTGACTTGGCCCAAGGTCACACAGTTAGTGAGTGTCAAGTGTCTGAGGTGAGATTTGAACTCAGGTCCTCCTGATTCCTGTACTGGTACTCTATCCACTATACCACCTAGATGCCCTTCTTAAACTGATATGTTTTCTCTGAACATCATGGTAAATCAAGTAAATTAATTCTTGCTAATATACATTAAGATTAATTTTTTCTTTGGATAAGATTTATGTGGATGTCACAAGGGTTATTATTCTATTCTACCATTGCCCTCCAAATCTAACAGGCTATTAGGCAATGATTTTGAAATAATCTCTGTTTTTTTTTTTAATATAGAATTCTACACTTTGATGGTATGGTCAACCATCACCAGCCAATGATGTGTGTCTGACCCTCCTCTAATAATTCCCCTTGGGGCAGCTCAAAACAAAGTCAAGTGCAAGTCATGTCATTATTTCCATGATGGCATGATCTCCTTCTGCAATGAAGGAGTAACACACACACACAATAATTCTTCTCGCTTCATATACTGCCTTTAATTGAAGAAGGGGCTGGTATTTTAAATATATTTGCCTAGATCATCTACAACAACCAAGAAAACCTATCCTTCCCCTCCTCCTCCCAGATAGCCTGCTGGCTGCATTCATTATAAGAACAGTCGTTTGGAATGAAACCATTTATTTTGATGCTTCCTGGGCCCACTTATCTATTATATTTATTTTAGTCTTGACCCACATGTTCCATTTAATAATCTTACTGCTTTTCCTTCTAAAAATTAGACAACGTTTCTCTCTGTTGAACCCTTCACATCTTTTATGTTCTATGATACTCCCTGACCTTTCTATCAGAAATGAAGTATAGCATAATACAATTTTCCCCTTTCATGCCTCTTACCTTAAGAATAATTTTACATGCTCATTGCTCACAACTTCTAGATTCCATAAGTTAGGAGAAAAATATGTCATGTAACAATTTTTTATTTTTGAGAGTCTTAGATTTCTTCTTCTACAAAGATCCCCACTTGAATTAGCAGAACATTTTAAGGGATAGATGATTTTGTCCTTCTGACAAAGGAAATCATCAACTATAAGTTGGTCTCCCTGACTGAGGAGGTGAAAGCACAAGAAGGGTGCATCTTTATTCTATTTGAAAATGATGAAGAGCTCTCAGATAGGATAGAAGAAATGGTGCAGAAAACAGCCAGAAAGAAGAGGTTCTGAGAAGTAGAGAGAATTCAAAACTAGGATTAAAAGGTGAGTGTGAAATGGGACAAAGAGAAGAAAAAGAAATTGAAGTATGGGAGGTATGTATGTATACTCTGAATCACCCTCATTAGGGCCTTCTCAAATCTATACTTGTATTCAAGGTAGTTTTTGGGCTAGCACTCAATCAAAATAATAGCCTATGAGCCCCTATCCAAGGTTCCCTTTGCCTAGACCAAATGATGTGACACATAAAATCGAAGCAAAAGCATTTAAATAAACAAGATATCATGGAATATAATAAGGAAAGATCCACATCAGCATCCAATATACACAGGGCACATACCTCTACAGATTCACATGATATTGATAGGTGAGGAAACACCTTGCACAGACAACTCATTCCTCCAGTTGTGCCCCAAATAGAAATCCTTTTGGTCTTTGAAGTGGCTGTTTGCTGCTTCCAAATTGTTGCCAATGACATCTATTCCCAGGGTTTTTTCTCCATCTGACCAGTTTTGGAACATAAACATGACTTATTATCTTGGGAATATTCTGACATTTTGCCTGTGCATTGCCTGAATTATTGATAATCAGATTTTTCTCTGGTGAAATTGGCAAATTTGCTGTTACTCACAGATGCCACTTCAACTCTCATCTCCATGCCTTTCCATTGGCTACCCCCATGTCTAGAATGCCTTTTCCCTTTTCCTATATGTCTTGAAAATCTCTGATTATCTTCAAGAACTAAGTTCAAATAGTACTTTCTGGAGGCATCCTTTTCTGATCTAATCATGTATTAGTGCCTTCTTCCCTAAGGATGTTTTGTGTCTACTCTATATATCTACTATTTACCTATTTATATACATGTTGCTTTCCCCATTATAATGGGAACTCCTTGAGGATAGGGACCATGCTTATATCTTTCTTTTACAGTGCATAATACATAAAAAATGCCTGTTGATTGACTGTCAAGATATGACAGTCAAAAGGGAAGAAAGAACACATCAAGTCTTAGTGCACTCTAGCTGGTCCTAAGGACAAACATTAATGCATTGGCAGTAACCAGAATGAGTACAAATGAAATTATGCCATAGAGGACTAGTCTAAGTAACTGAGAAGTATAATGGGGGAAAATTGCCTTGGACTGGAGATTAGAAGATATGGGTTCAAGTCCAGGATTAGCCTCATATAAAATGCACATATTTAGACATACTTTTCTTTCTGAATCCATTACTGTAAAAGTGTATAAGAGTCACTCTTCCATTGACCTTAGAGATAATGACGCCACTGCTGTAGGAGTCAGCAGAGATAATGTATCAAACATTAATGAATGGCCGTTGGGCCCACTGGGGCGAGTTTGCTTCTCTCCCTTCCTCTAAGAGGCCCCTCTGCTCTTCAACCCACATAATCAATCCAGATCCGATTCATTCTTGGGGAGCCTGACCTGTTCTCAATGTGTATCATGATTCAGGTGTAGAACAGGTATTCATTTCCTACACACACAAGAAATGTTACAGAATATAAAAAATGAATAGGACACATTGACAACATGAGTGAAGATGGGATTTAGTGACATATGACTACTATTATATTCTCTAGGGAAGTTGATAGTTAAATTTCCTTACCCCATAAAATACTGAATAAATGACATATGGTCACATTTTTCCTTCCTTTTGCTCAGGTCAAAAAATTCCTGGCAGTGGTTATTTTCTCTGATAAAGACTCTCCTATGGCCACCAGTCAACTCTACTCCATGGACACAATAGAACTCACAAGGGGAAAGGAGGGGAGGTTATCATGATAGCTCTTCAAGTATTTGAAAGGTTCTCATATGAAAGATTCATTTGGTCATAGAGGACAGAATGAAGACTAATTGACAGAAGTTGCAGAGAAACAGATTTCAACTTGTTATAGAGAAAACTGCTGACTACCAGAGGATGGACTTCTTAGACAAGGTAGTGAGGTCCCCATGACTGGACATCTTTAAATGGAGGCTGAATGACCACTTCTAAATGTTCCCCATTTCTGACAAATCTCACTTACTGCCCAACCTGATCTGGACTTAGTGTGTGAGTTCAGTCCAGAGGGACAGAACGAGGAGACTGCAATGACCTTCCCCCTCCTCCTTGGGCCCCCTGGATCCAGTGACTGTTATTTAATTTTAGACTCATTTGACTCTTACAGAAGACCTATAAGATAAGTAGTATATTTTTTTTTGTTCTCATTATTCATCCAGATTCATAAATCCAAATTTATTTTAAGTTGTTTCTTCTTCAGTATCAACATTAGTTGCCAGTTAGTTTCCAAATCTTGTCTTGCTTCCACATGTCTTGAATCCAACCCATTATCTTTTCTTACATAGACACTACCCAATTTCAGGCTGTCATCTCTTCCCATTTGGACTACTGCAACAGCTTCCTAATTGATTTCTGTTTTAAGTCTTTCCTCTTTCTAATCCATTCTTCATATGATTATCAAAGTAATCTTCCTAAAACACTGTTCTGCCTATTTCACACCTCTTGCCCAAGAATATTTAGCTTCTCCTTCTTGTCTTTAGGATATATTACAAAAATGTCTACAGATAGAAATGATTTTATATAGCAGATGTTTTCTTTGAAATTACACAATGGACAGTGTATATGATATATACATGATCTCAGACTAGGCTTTTTTTTTTTGAAAGCATTTGATTCAGAAAAACAAAATGTAGCTTTGACAGTTCTTAGACAAATCACCTACAATGCATGTACTAAAATATTATATGATTCTCTTAGGTAGATAGATAAAGCATTTATTCATCACTTATAAAATATCAGACACTGTAGTAAATGCTGGAGATACGAATACAAACAAAACAAAAACAGAAAGACGGGTCTTATTCTCAAGGAGGTTACATTTCAATAAAGACAAAACATAAAGGAGAGCTGGAAAGTGGTAGAAGAAGGAAGTGGTAGAAGAGGAAGAAGGAAGATGTTGGGAAGGTAGAGCAGTCAGGAGAGGCAGTAGAACTGGAATTGAAGTATGTAGCACTTTTGGGACCAGTCAAGAAAATCCATTTAGAACAGGGAATTCACCAATCAGGAGAATAGGCCTCAGGATAGTGTCATCCTGAGGTGGGCAAGGCAGCTAGTGGAAAGGAGGAACAATCTGGAAACTCTTCAATTAATATTGCAAATATAATTAAAGTGTTCAATTATCTACTGAGTATTAATGATGAAAAGAGAGTTGTGCTGAATGTCGGTATTTGCCAGTACTTTGGAGCATTCCTGCACAAGACCCAACTGAAATATATTTTATCAATGTCAAGATTGATCAAGTGCTCCTGTTTGTAGATATGTGATACTTATTGTATCAAGTCATGGAAGACTATAGTGAAGTCTCTCCAGTGAAATCTTTATTCAAAAAAGATTGACTAATCTGCACCAAAAAAAATGACTTAACTTGGGAGTCAATTCATTGGGTTTATTTGTGGGAGAGCTGTATCTATATCCACATCTATATCTATGTCTATGTCTATGTCTATGTCTGTATCTGTCTATATCTATAACTTTGATCTTTTTCTGGTTTAATTCTGTTTATATATATATATATATATATACATATATATATATATATGTATATATATATATATACACATTATAATCTCTGTTTACATGGATAGCTTTATCTCTATTTCTTTCTTGATCTTTCTATATTAATCTTTTGATTTCTTTATTACTATCTGTCTTCAAAAGCTACAGATGATAGACAATGAGCTGGACCCAGGATGGAGTAGGAGAGCAGGTGGGATTCCATTTGGAAAATTATACACCACTTTAATCATCTGAATTTTCTCCTTATTGTAAAGTTCCATCTATTTACCACCACTATTCTCCTGGTGATGCTAATTGTCTGTGAAACTTATAATGCTACTACCTCAGAAGAATCAACATTGTGAGTTCCTCAAGGGCAATGGAAAGACACATAGTGGGTATAATTGTATATAACATTCTACCAGTGATGATGATACCTACAAGAAGTGGCTTAAAAACTACCACATACATCACCATCATCATACTTTGAGCTTTTTGAGAACAGGGACTGTTTTTTCCTTACAAGTATAGTGGATGGCATTTATTATATGCTAGTTGACTGACCAACTGACTCTACAAATGGGAAAGGAGATGGGGTAGAGGAGACAACATTACAAGAATGAGAGACATCTAATGGATAGCCTAAGTGCTGCACTGGTAGTTTTGAGCTAATAGAAGAATTAGAGGTAGAACCTGAAAAATAATTAACACAGCAACCAGAATAATGTTAAAAAAAACAACACTAAAAGCAGCCAAATTGAGAACTCTGATGTTTAAAAAAGTTCAGGAGACATAATTTCTGGTTACTTTAATCATTTTATTAATAATGCCAGTATGTTTATTAATAGAAGAATGGTCATTTGGCCATCTCTCTCTTAGACCAAAGAAATCATGGTGGCGAGCTCATGGCTTATATGCCAGTGTTCCCAAGGGTGGCAATCAACTCTGGTTAACAATTAATGAGAAAATGAACATTACAGTGAGGGTCTTCCAGGGACATCAAGTCAAAGAGAGACTATCTCTATACTCAGACCACCTCCAGCCTTGGGCAGTCTAGACAAAAGGATCTATCCCCACCTAACCTTGATTGAATGGAATTCACCTTAGGCTAGAGATAGCTTGCAAAGTTGGGCAGGGTCAGATAGAGGGGAAGGATAGCTCAACCTTCAGAGAGAGAGGTCTTAAAATGAGGATAATAGAAAAGGGGGAAAATCTGAATTTCCCTAAATCATTGGTTATTAACAATCATTTCTCTCAGAATAAGCAAATACCAATCCTAATCTCAGAGAACAGATAAAGAATACTTTCTTAATCTTGGCAGTGAGTCAGGGGCTATGGCATCAGCATAGTGTATATATTGTTAGAGAGTATTTTCCTTGAATTGTTTCACGTAACTATTTTTCCTTTTATTTCTAACATCGAGCACAGAATAGCTGTTTTCCCTAGTCTGAAGACATCTGGAGTATTGTGTTCAATTTTGGATGCACCACGTTTGAAAAAAAAGATATTGACGAGCTGGAGACCATCCAGGGTAGGGCAAGAGGATGAAGACCCTTGATTTTATGTTTAATAATAATAGTAGCAGTATTAACTTCTATATAATACTTACCATGTGCCAGGCATTGTGTTAATCACTTTGTAAATTTTGTCTCATTTCATCCTCACAACAACTCTGAGAGATAAATGTGATGATTATTCCCATTTTACAGTTGAGGAAACTGAGGCAGTTAACTGACTAGCTCAAGGTCATATAGCTGGTAAGTGTCTGAGGCAAGATTTAAACTCAGGTATTCCGGTCTCCAGACCAAGCACTATAGCCATTGAATTACCTAGTGTTGTGCAAGGATTTGTTGAAGAAAGTGGGAGGTGTTTATCCTGGAAAAGAGAAAATTTATCAAGAAAGCAATGTGTATATATATATATATATATATATATATATACACACACACACACACACACATATATATACACGCACACATATATCTTGTAGAATTTGAACAATTCTCAAATGGAAGAGGTATTACGTTTTTTTTGCGTTTAGCTCCTTAGGTATGAACCTTGAGCAGAAGTAGCAAGAAGGCAAATTCAGATTTGATGTAAAGGAATTCTTAAACTGTAGAGTTGTTGGTGAAAATGAATTGTCTAATGAAAAAGTCTACCTCACTGGAGATCTTTAAGCAATGGATGGATCAGTGGATTATTTATCTAGAACTAGAGAGAAACTCAGAAACCACCTAGTGAAAACCCTTAATTTTATAGAGTATAAAACTGAGAGTGATGGAAGCTTAGTGACTTGGCCAAGGTCACATAAGCAGTAAATATATGAAGTGGGCCTTGAGCCCAGATTCTTTGTCAGTGTTCCTTCCATTATACCAAGCTGCCTCCTCGATTGCTTGAGAATGTTATAGAAATTAGATTAAATGACCCTTTGAGGGCCCTTCCAACTCTGAGCATCCATTATTTGATGAAGTGGACTTCTGCTTGAAAGAAGAGAGGTAGAAAAAATAACGATCCCTCAAAGCCCTTCTGGGCTTAGGTTTTTGAATTTTCAAGCAGAGCGAAGAGAAAAAGGAAAACTAGCTAGATTACAGGAAACATAACTGAGAAAAAGCAGTGGAAGCCCAAATAATGATATTTTATGCTCCCAAGAATTGAGTATGTGGATTTAGAATCTCCTAGAATCTCTGATACATTAAGATGAATATAAATGTTTATTGATGCCAAAGGAAACATGAGTTAAAAATCTAACAAATGCTCATTTTACATTAAAATTAGAACATAGTGTTCTCTGTCGGGACCTTTATGATCACATAGAATTCTGAAAGCTCCAGAAAGGAAAATTATTGACAAGAAGGAAAATGATCACATTGCTATATTATCAAGCTATTAGTCAAATTCCCTAGTAATTGACTATTAAAGTAGCAATTAGTTTTCGTTGTAATACATTTCCAGGAAAAAAATAATTATCTTGATAGAGAACTATTTAATTAGTCTGTATGGAGACATAGCTTTTGTTTTTATCAGGCATCTTGGTGTAGAAAGTGAATTACATAATGTAACAGAAATCCAGAATCCCATTTTCATTAATGACAAAAAGCAGACTAAATTGGGATATTTTGCAACCTCCTATAACTAAAGTCTTGATGATGTTATGTATACTTGGACCCATGAATCCAAAACATGATTAAGATTTTGAATCCCTATTTGAAGACCTGGTGACTTATTTTTAGGTGGGGCAATGACACAATTTGTATTTTTATTCTTAGTATGGAAGAAAGAGCACTAGATTGAGGATAAGATGATGCAGCTTCAGGACTCACTTGTATACTTATTAGTTGTGTCATCTTGGCCAACGCATTTAAAAGTACAAAATAAAATGCTATATAAATACATGTCTATATTTATAGCAGCTATTTTTGTGGTGGCAAAGAATTGGAAATTGAGGGGATGCCCATCAATTGGGGAATGTCTGAACAAATTATGATATATGAATGTAATGGAATTCTATTTTTCCATAAGAACGAATAAGCAGGTGAACTTCAGAAAAACCTAAAAAACTTATATGAACTGATGCTGAGTGATGGGAGCAGGACCAAGTGAACATTGTACCCAGTAACAGCAATATTGCTCAATGATCAGCTTTGATAGAATAAGCTCTTCTCAGGAATACAATAATCTAAGACAACTCCAAAAGACTCATGATGGAAAATGCTATCTACATCTGGAAAAAGAATTATGGAATCTGAATACAGATTGAAACATACTATTTCCTCTTTCTCTTTCTCTCTCTCTTTTATTTTCTCATGGTTTTTCCCTTTTGTTCTGATTCTTCTCTCACAATATGATTAATGTGGAAATATGTTTAATATGAACGTATATATATATATATATATATATATATATATATATATATATATATATAAAACATATCATATTGCTTGCTATCTTGCAGAAGGGAGAAGGGATGGAGGGGGGGAGAAAAAATTGGAACTCAAAATTTTATAAAAGTGAATATTGAAAACTATCTTTACATAATTGGAAAAATACCATTAAGTGGAAAAAAATTAAAAAATAAATATATGTATGAGTCTATTATTTCTGAGGCTCAGTAAAGTAACGCAGTTAGTTGATTAATACTCATTTTATTAAGTGACTACTATGTACTAGGTGATGTAGTAGGAGTTGGGGATATAAAAATAAACATCAAACAGTTCCTTGCCCTCAAAGAGCTTATATTCTATTGAAAAAAAGCTGCAAGTGTATATATGTGTATGTATGTTTGTGTGTACATATACATATACAAATATATACACAAATACACATATATGAAATAAGTACATAAATAGTAATATTTTTTTCTGCAGGGTGATGACCCTATCAGCTATGGGAAGGATCAGGATAGATCTCTTGTAGATCTGAGCCACTTGATCTGAGCCTTGAAGGAAACTAGGAATACAAAGGGATGGAAGTGACAAGGGCACCCATTCTAGGCATTGGAACAACCTGCGTGAAGGCAATGAGGTGGGAGCTGGAGTCCTTTGTATGAGGGATAGCAGGAAGGTCATTTTGATAGCTTTATCCCATAAGTTTCAATATGTTGTCTTTTTATTGTCATTGTCATTAATGAAATTATTGTTTCTATCTCCAGAGAAAGAACTGATAAGTAGAAATTTGTCTAGAGTGGTTTTATATAAATATATAACATATATTTATATATAAATATATATTTGTATAAATAAATATATAAATATGTATATAAGTGTTTATACATATAAATATATAAATATTTATATATATATATAAATATATATACACAAATTTGAGTTTAATGGTAGCCATCTCTATGGCTGGGGGAGAGAGGAGAGAAAAAAGGAAAAGAAAAAAGAAAATTGCATGATAATTTTATTACATATTTAAAAGCAATAGTAAGTTGTACACAATTGATTCGCAGTTTCATATACAATCACCTTTTTCTATTTACTATGTTATGGAAATGCTTGTTTTGTTTCTTAAGTTTAGAATAAAATAATAAAAAATTACAAGAAAAGGTCATTTAGTTGAACCATTGGGTTGTAAAGGGGAGTAAATCTAGAAAGGAAGACTAATATAAACTTGTGGAGGGCTTTAAACCTCAAACAGAAAAGTTTGTACTTAACCCGAGAGATAACGGGAATCATGCAATGGTTGGTGAATAGTGGTGTGGCCTCGATATCAAGAAGACTTGGGTTCCAGTCTGATCTCAGATGCATATTTGTG
The DNA here is from genome assembly GCA_028658325.1 of Potorous gilbertii. NCBI lineage: Eukaryota > Metazoa > Chordata > Mammalia > Diprotodontia > Potoroidae > Potorous > Potorous gilbertii. The sequence continues at coordinate 175,491,759 of CM053772.1, read as the reverse complement.
CCATTAGAGATGTGAACTTCATCCTTTGATGTCTCTAACAAATATCTGAGACTGTAAGTGCAGATGATTTGCCAATCTGCATTGATGAGAGAAATTTCTACATTGGGATTTCCTACAGACTTGAAATGATAGGTCTGGATCCCTCCCCAAATAAATGAAGTCTACACAAGATGTCTCCCAAAGTCTTAATGCACTCTTATGTGTTCATAACCAAAAGTATCATTGCTGTGAATGTACAAAAACATTTGAAAGGTTCTTTGCATTTAAAAATATTGATATGCCTCTTATTAAAATTCAACATCGCCATCATTTGGTGCTATATGTTGCTCTATTGATTTTTAAAAATTTGCTAAAACACTCATCAGCAGCTGCTTAGTGACTGAAAGAATTTCATTTATAACTCTAGCTTTAAGATTACCCAAATAATAAGCGTTTGATGCATACATGGCAGTTTTGATGTGATTCCACAAAAAATTGTGTAATGGAAATAGATCAGGTGATCAAGTCAGAGGACTTTTTCTACTGATCCAACAGTCTGAGAAAGTGGAATCTAGAGAATGTCACACATGCAATGAATAATCACAGTGCCCTTTTTCATGAAAAAAATAGAATGAAAAAAATATTAAAAGTTCATAAAGCTAAATGTGTAAAAGACATTTCTGTAATTAAACTTGCAAATGATTTTTTTTTTGCAAGTGTGTAGTGTTTATCCTTTTGAAGCTATTAAAGCTTAGAACTGCACTTAAACTTTTGGGACAGGCTATATAACAATAACAGTCCTGTGAGACCTCAGCTATCTCATATGTAAATATAAGGTTAATGAAATTTATACAACTCACTTCTTAGGATTTCTAGGAGAAGGAAATGAGGTAGCATGAGTAAAGTAGATGTATTAAATTTACAGTTTTGTGGCCTGTAAAACTTTATTGTACGTTTCAGATTAAAATGTAATTGGGAAATATTTAACAAAATAAAATATAATACAGAAAAATGTCAATTTGTGGTTTTCTAAGTCAGTATTCCCCTTCCTGAATTTGAAATCACTCATGTAAGTGCAGCATAAATACTAGCTAGATCATTCTCTCAGATATATTTTGTATCCTGGCTCCTAAACTCCATAGGACCCTGTTGTAGATTATAAACCACCAGCATGAGAGTTTCTGACTAATACTGACTCAATCTGGGTACAGTCTCTGGAGTTTATATCTGGTGCACAGGTCTGGAGCACCTTCTCATTGTACCATTGCTAATGAGATTTTGCTAATTCTTATGTTAAGAAAAGGAATATAAACTTATGACTGTGTGAAGCAATACTGACATCCAATGACACAATCAGTCATTCCAATGAATATATTGTCTCATCATCGTTTGGGATCCAGTAGATATCTACATACATATGATTTCCTTATTATACATTCATTTTCTCCTCCTGTTATTTAAATGTGCCAGCTGTAACTAATTTGGATATCAACCACCTGCTGTGTTCTGCACATCTCTATTAAAACATTATTCTACAATCTGGAATATATCTAAAAATATTCAGAAATGAATATATCGTAATTAACCTGTCATATACAATGATAGACTCAAAGAAATCAAAATGAAAGCAAATGGAATGAATTGTGAGAGAAGCATCAAGATTTGTTTGAGTGTGCCCTCAAAGGATTGGTCAAAGGCCGGATGGCACAGCAGGAAACCAGGAAGTAACTTTTCTTTGCATTAATACTTCTAGCTGCAACTCTTTGGTTGCAAGCCATGTAAAGGAGTTACATCCAAATCAGTTAGTTGGCTACCCCCGGGTGCTTAAAGGCCTAGAATTCTTTTGTTATTGTTGTTGGAAGGAGAAGAAGAAAATAAATGATATGTTTATTCCACCATTGTACACCTGACTGATTCAACCCACTGCTCAGCCATTCAATCAACACTTAGTCAATTAATCAAGAAACCAACTAACAGGTCAACCAACCACCCAAATCTGAACCAGCCAACGAAATAATTTCCCAGAAACTGACAACCAATAAACTAGGGGTACTCATTGTAGCAACTGGAATGAGGGTTCATGAATTTAAGAAATTTAAAAATAAGAGGCAACTTGATTAGTTTTCCTACTGGTTTTAATTCTTTTATTTGGTGACAAATGACTCTCCAAATGAGTGATTCTCTATCAACTCCCTATGGAGGAAAAAGGAAATTCATGTATATACAACAATATTTCTGAAAGAGATTTATTAATGGATGTTTCTTGAGATAGGATAGGATGATATAGGCCTCCATATCTACATCCAGATCGGGACAACAGTGTGGCAGTTCCCCAGAAGGTGGTGGCAGCTCCAAAGATGAGGTTCCCTCAAAGGGAAACTCTTGTTACAAGACGATACTTTCTTTTGGGGTTGGGGTGGGTCTGGGATAGGGGTTAGTGGGGACAAAGTTGTTATTTGCAACCTTTGCTTCTTGATCTAGGTTTCAGGATATTTCAGTAGAGTAATTGGTTGAGGAGTATGAGAGTACAATATTCCCTGATTTATCCAAGGTTAATCAATAAACAAGAATATGGAAGGTCTTAATTAAGCAATTAGAAACATAGTGTCATCTAGGCCCAAATGGACATTTTAACTCTGAGGAATTATTGGGAAAGAGAGGGAAGCCTTTTCAAGTTATTTTAGGGATGAAAGCAAAAATCAACGGACAGTTAACACATAAGATAGGATAGAACCAGGCATGATGGTACGAGTGCTTGTAATCCCTGTTAGAGGAGAAGCTGAGGCTGGTGAGATGACAAGCTCAGGTACTCTGTGCTTCAGTAGAGTTAAGAGTACATAGGGTGTGTGCAGCTAATCTGGAACCAATATAGTGAGGCCCCAAGAGTGTTGTGGCTACCATGCTGCCCAAGGAGGGGAGAACTGACCTGTTTGGAGGAGCAGGTTGATATGAGTGAAGCACCTGTGTCTGACACCCTGATTGGCAGTGGTACTTGCACATAAATAGGGGCTACAATTCTAGCCTAGGTGATATAGAGATACTCAATCTTTAAAAAAGAAAAAAAGAAAAGAAAAAAAGGACAGGACATATGCCAGTTGCCTGGCAAGAGTCAGATTGGGTTTTTCTCTCAAGTGAGGAATCAACGATTGAGGTGTTTATGTTTCCTGCTTCCCCCTGGGATTTTACAGATGAAGTGCTAAGTCATTCCACAGGTGAGGGGGAGTAAAATTTCAATAATCAAAGAGCCTACCAAAAGAAAGATCTCACATATAGGCAAAAGATAGAGATTGGATCTGTGAATTCATTGGTACAGTGAACTGCTGGATGAGGAAACACCATCTTTCAAAGTCAGTTGGCATCTTCTATGCAGCTTTAGTCTTAGTAACTTGCCCAGGGTCACTCAGGAAAGTCGAAAGGTGAATTTGAACCTAAATTTTACTAATTCTGAGATGAGGTGACTATCCACAACAGGATGTAGCTTTTCTATTTATGAATAGAGCTATAAATAGTTACTTTTTCATATAACAGCGGCAGCAACCACAGTAAGAGCATCTAGGTAGCTCACTGGACAGAGTCAGGCAGACAATTTCAAATTCTGTCTCAAACATTTACTGTCTGTGCGACCTTGCAACAAGTGAGTTAACCACTCTCTGTCTTATTTTCCAAGTCCCTGCCTCCCAGGGTTGCTGCAAAGATCAAATATTGCTAATTTGCTTGGCGTACTTTAAAGCATGATATTATATTAAGATCAGACTTCACGGAAAACTATAGCTTTTTTGGCTTTGCCACACCAACCAACCAAAAATGAACCTGCCAACCAACTGAACACTTCTGCATTCATTAAAAGTTATACAAATGTGATTATAAAGTAGTAGGGCTATTTTAAAACAAATATACCATTATTTTTGAATCTGAATGACTGTTGTCCTATGAGAACATCACCTTGGGTGACTATATACTTATTCTAGGGATCTAGTTATTTCTCCCTAAGTGCCTAGAGCACCTCTTTGGAACAGGTTTCAGAGTCACAGGAGAAAACTAATCTTATCACTTTACAGTAACATCTCACTAATGAACCCAAATGATATTACTCTGTTCGATTCCTAACTTTATTTCCTCAAGTGAGCTTTGATTCCAAGGTGGCCAAGTGACAAGGGCAGATTTATAGTTTCTAAAGAAGAGAAAGCAAAGGAAGAAGGGAGAGGTGATAAAAAATTGGACTCTCCTTTAGATTTTGCAACTAACCACTGAAAGGAGTTAATGCTTGGAGGAAATCTAACCATGTTCCAAACACAGCAGGGCAAGGAAGCAGGTAGAATTATATGAAGAAAAACATGAAGGTAAGGCCCCCCAAAAAAAGCTGGGGAAAGTATTATTATAGATAAAGTCTTGATTGGGAGGTCCCAGTGCCAGAGTCTTGGAATAGCAAATAGACACACTTTTTGTCACAAGATGCATGACTCCCATTTCTTGGCAGAGAGTTGGTGGACTGAAGGTATGGCATGAGGCATACATTTTTATATATGACCAATGTATTGATTTGTTTTGTATGACTGTAGTTATTCATTGCAAAAGAGACATTTCTTGAAAGGAAGAGAAATTATTAGAAATAGATAAAAATGTAAAGAAAAGGGAAGTATAAATTTTTTAAAAGTTAGAAATAAAGTGAGTCATAATAACTATTGGCAAGAATCATAGATGTGAAGAGCTCAGTTCCAGCGAGTAATTTTGGGCAAAGGGATTTTTCCAATGACTTGCAGTTATCATGCACTATCATATTAAAGAGGCATTCATTTTGTCCTTTCTGGTAATAAAAGGCAAGAATGAGAAGTAAGGGGTAGAACCCGCAAAAAGACAAATTTAAGCTTGCTTTCAGGATGCTGAAATAAAACAAAACAACTTCCTAACAATTAGAGCCATCCAAAGTAGAATTACAGACCCAGGAGAAATGAGTTGACTCTCACTGAAGATTTCAAGTAGGAGGCAGGTAATCATTTGTGAGAAATACTGTAGAAGGAATTCTTGTTCAGGTGTAAGTTGGACTGCATGGCCTTTGAGGAGGTTCTGTGACTTCACTGGTATTACTGAGACCAAATGGGATGTGACATGACTGGGATATGACTATAGAATGAGCTTATGCCATCAGAATCATCAGAATGGAGGCAGACCACTCCTTCTACACAATCAGGTTTTATATCTTATTCAGAAGGAAAAGATTAAATAAAATGGGTGGTAAAGTAATGTTTATCAAGAAAATTTACTCAGGAAATTATATATGACTAGTAGGAGTGAAGTATGATGGAGACCATTTGGATGAGGATGAAATGAGGGGGGAAACAATGTATAGCAGTAGGAATGTACCACAGACCACCTAACCAGAAGGAGGATGTGTATACTAAGTTCAGGAAACAGGTACCAAATTTAATGTGATCCTCAGAATAATAGAAAGTAATTATTGTGCCCATTTTACAGATGATGAAAATAAGGTTCAGGGAAATTAAATAACTTTGTCCATGATCACACAGTAAATTTTGGAGGCAAGACTCAAATCAGGCCTTGTCTAATTCGAAGTCCTTTGCTCTTTCTACTACACCACACTGCTTTGGTGAAACAGCTCTCCAGAGAGTTCTCAGAACTCATCGAGTTGCAATTCAATTGAGCCTACAATATGCCCTGACTTTGCCCAAGGTCAGGAGTGATAGCCTTTTACCACCCCATAATCTCTACGTCCTTGTTCTCTTTCACGTGTCTCTAAGCTAAAAGAACCCAAATACCTATTACCTAAAACCTCTTGAATTTCTCCCCATTAATACACAATGCTGTGAAAACCTAATAAAAAGGGACTTGAGATGAAAGGTAGAGTAAATTAAATTTCTTTTAAATCTGCTGCCTGATTTTGCTTAGGTTGGCCCTGATTTCTTTCAGGCTCTAAATTTCCAGGACTGAGATTGACTAGAAAAATGTGGCTGGGAGATTTTAAACATAAAAAACAGAACTTTTATTCTTTTCCCAACATCACCTTCACCCAATTCACTTTTCAGAAAGGTAGATAAATGATTGAATGACCAGTGTTTAGCTAGAGACTGGGTGCATGAAGAATCCTTGCAAGGATGTAGCCTCAAGTTTCAGGGTGGCCACTTACTAGCTGTGGGACTTCAGTTTCCATCTCTGTGAAATCAGAGGATTAAAGTAGATGACCTCTGCCATCCCTTCCACCTCTAAATCTGTGAGTCTATGAATTGCTCAACCCTAAATGATGGAATAAGTGTTATTTTCACTTATTCAATATCTCTGATCCTCAAAATCAGACTGTGACATGCTTAGTGATTTTTCTCCACTGACTTTGATTAAACTTTCCTGCTTGGCTGGTGAGGCCAAAAATACCTCAGAGAACTTTGATTTGTTTTTCTAAGTACAGTATCCTGATTCCCCAGTAGAATTTGAGGAAACTAGTCCCCTGTCTTTTTATGGGATGGAAGGCATAATAATCCCAGGGCAAGGGAGGACATGTAGCCTAGTCTGAGATGAGCAGATATTTTTTCTTTTTTCTTTTGCTTTCATAATAGATAAGAGAAATATAAATTTGATTTATCAAAAGGAAAACAACAAAACCCAATCCCAAAGTGTTTTATTTTTCAATTTCTGAGGCTCACAGAAAACAAGAAGCAAGAAACCTGACAATAAACCTTTGTAATTTAAAGGAAAGCAGGATGCACAAAGTATGTGATGAAATAATGCAGACTGGCATTATTAAGCAGTCTAGAACAATTGATTACATGCCATACTCAGGAGATGGATGCTAAGAAGCTACATACACGAGTCTGCATGAATAAATAACTGACATTTATACAGCATCTTAGAGCTTGCAAATTGCTTTATGGTCATTATCTTACTCAAGCATCATGACAAATCTGATGTATTGTTATCCTTATTAATTATGATGAAACAGATTCAGAAAAATTAGTTGACTTGTCCAGGATCACTCAGCTAATAAGTATCAGCTCTGAGCTCAGGTTTTCCTGAAGTCGAGTCTAGCACTCTGGCTTCTCCCCATCTTGCTCCTCTAATGCCTTTGGTACTAGATAAATGACTTTGGGGAAGTCAGAGAGCACGTGAAAACAAATGGACCTCTCCTTGAGATAGATTTACATATTTAAAAATTTTGAAAATGAGTCAGGAAACCCTTTATATCTGCGATCTTCAACAGTGGTGTGGGGTTGGGGGAGCAACATCACTGGGGTGGGAGAATGGTTTGTTCATAACAAAGTATTTCAATAGTGACATGCTTTAACACAGTGAGGAGAAACTTTCAAGAGAGGTAGTCTCAGGATTGGTCAACAATAGTCTTCATCCAGTCCAGTTTCCACAGTTCAGGAAGCTAGCCTAAATCTTTTGACGGCATAGTTTAGAAATATTTACCTCTTGTAGACAAAACTACAGCTACACGTTTGAAAAATTTCATAGGCACTTACTACATTTAAGACACTGTCCTAGGCTCTGGAGATACAAAGACAGGTCACTGGAGCTCATCTGTTTGCAGACATCTCACTGAGATGGGAGTTATCCAGACCTTTGGCCAGGATTCCAGTTTTGTATGGATTGTTTTAGCATTGACCAAATGGACTTCTAAGGGGCAGTGCCAAGATTTTCCTCCTCTTTACATCTTTTTTTTGAATGATGGTCACTCAGGCACTTACTGCCTCCACTCTGGTTGAGAAAATTCTGTTGGCTAATGAGTCCAGTGCCTGAGACATTTGGGGTCGGCAACCTCAGTGGGGATAACTAATTCAAGACCATCTCATTTTATGTGCCATATGACCATACCGCAGCTGTATCTGGCATGAACAAGTAGTCTACATAGGAGAGGCAGTGTAGCTCAGTAAAAAGAACAATGAACTTTCAGACAGTTCTTTGAATTCCACCTTTGCCATTGTCACTCAGTATCTATGTCATCTAGAGCAAGCCACTAAACATTTCTAGGCATCAGTTTTCTCGTATGTAAAATGCAGTGGTTAGACCACTACATGGTCTACAATATCCATTTCAGTCTCATAATTCTATGAAATTATTTAGTGATCATTTTATATAGCTATCCCTGTCTTTCTTCTTTTGAAGAGTCCACAATTATGGTATTCATTTTTAAAGTTGAGATACCTCATATATTAAGGAAGAAAAATTGGGTTTATTTGATTTAGAGTAGATCTGTAGTTATAGCCTTGTGTCCATGGGATAATAACTGACATATTACAGTGGTACTTGCAACTGTTCTTTGAGATCAACTCAGTGCAAATGTTTTGGCCTGAGTGTCACAGAGGAAGCTAATTACTGGGAAACTCAAAGGCATCTTGACCACTTTGGGTTGATTAGGCCCAAATGGGTTAGGTCCAGGTTGGCATTTCAGAGAAACCATGTCAAAAGATTCCAGGTCATGATTGTTAAAGCTTCAACTTGAGGTATCAACCCAAAGCCTTGCTATCAAGTGTCAAAAAGGGCTCAGATGAATATTAATGAACTTAATAAGCCAACTCCCCACACATTAATCATGGAGGGGCTGTCTACCTGAAATACCCATTGAGATGGTTCACTGATATTTTGGTTGTTTAATTTTGCCTTTTTTTTGTTGGTAAAACAGCAGTGTAGAATGTAATAAGAATCCTCATTTTTGCAGTACTTTGAAATTTAAAAAAGTACTTTCTTTCCAATAGCCCTATAAGGTAATTAGTATGACTAGATTTTCCTCATTTTATAGGTGAAGAAATTGATGTTCAGAGAGGTTGAGTGACTTATCATACACAGGAAGAGATATGAGAGCTGAGAACCAAGGTGTCTTGACTTCAAATCCAATGTACTTTCCACTATGTTAAGTTATATCACATTTATACCTATATCTGTATCTCTATTTCTATCTCATCTCTATCTATAATCTCTAACTCTACAAACATATGTATGTACATATAAACATATATATGTACGTGTGTACACACACGTACACCGAGTTTCCACTTACCTGCAAAGAACAGAGCAGATATAAAGGAAACTAAAAACCCGATGATTTTTTAATTACAAAGAAAAATCATGAAAAGGGTAAAATCATGAGAATCTTTCCAAGGTCTTAAAATATTGCATAACTAAGAAAAATGAATATATTTCTGCTATGACTTAGAGAGGACCTGAGGGACACCTTAATTCTTTAATTGTCTAGGGATCCTCTGTCTCTCTGTCCTTGATTCTCTTTTCCATGCTTTTACCTCATTATTCCTCTATCTCATTTCCATGCTTTTTCTTAGTTTCCACCTGCAACATGCTGAGACTGTATCCTCACAACTGGACCTACACCTTTGTTTACTTTGGCACAGGGATAGAATGCTGAATTTAGAGTTAGGAAGAACTAAGTTCAAATCCTGCCTCAAACACCTATTAGCTGTGTAACCCTGTATCAATCATTTGTCCTCTCAGCCTCAGTTTTCTTGGCTGTAAAATGGGGATAACAGTAGTTTCTGCCTGATGACATTATTGTGAAGATCAATTGAGATAAGAAATGTAAAAGTCCTTTGCAGATATTGAAGTCTATCTTGGGGCTGTCTTGTCTTTACTCTAGCTTCAGATCTAGTTCTAGTCAAGGAGTATATGAAAAGTGTCTCAGTTGATTCACCTCACTATCAAGAAAATATTGATATTATCTTCCCTTTAACCCCGTTAACCAATTCTCTTATGATTTATCAATCACTCAACAAACATTTTTAAGCTCCTGCTATGTGCTAGTTACTGTTAGGTGTCGGTTTAGATTTAAGAGCTATAAGGGACTTCTGAGGTCTAACCCCCTCATTTTTACAGGAGGAGAAGTGAAGGTAGGTTAAGAGATGTTAAAGGATTTGAACAACCAGTAGCTACTATAAGGAAGCCTCTCTGCTGTCAGACTGAGAATTTTAAGCCATGATAAGTTGAACCTCCTTATCATAGTCTCTTGGACCATTGTCCATTGTAGTTGGGTTTTCTCATTACCCATTTTCCAGTTCTTCTTGTGCTTACATCCCAATTTCTCTAACTCTTGTAGTCCTCTGATATATCTTATTCCAATGATCTGGTCATTCAAATTACAATCTACACAGGGTTATATCACTACTATCAGTATCACTCTTTATTTGGCATATCATTATATACTGGGCCAATCTTTGGTTAGGTAATAATGTATAAAGGCCAGTTGATAGGGTATGAAATCAAGCCACAGAAGGATCCATTGATATATCTAGGGATATTTAGCCTGAGGAGAAGACTTGGTGGGCACATGATAGCTGTCTTCAAGTATTTCAAAGTCTGTCAAGTGGAAACCAGTTGTGCTTGGACTCAGAGATCAGAATTAGGTAGTCAAAGAATCAGATTTTCAACAGGTACAGACATTTGAGGCCATGTACCTTATTTCATCCCATAATCTTCACAGATTTTATGCCAAATGTTTGCAAAAAGATTATTGATTAATTTTTCATGTGTTTATAAACTCTAAGTAGAGTGTAAACATCTTGAGGGTAAATGCTACTTAGTTTTTGCCTTTGTGTCTCCCGTTTGGCATCTAGCAGATGATTGGTGCTTGGTGAATTGAATTCAACCTGCCTTCAAGACTAGTTTACAAGGTCCTTGAAGGTGAAAAGGGGAGAATGCTTTCAGTATTTCTAAGCTTTCGGTAATGATTTCTCATTTAAGCCTCCCAGAAAACCACTGGAAGTAAATCCAGATTGCATCTTACACTTTTTCATTCAGTGTAGAACTATCATGATACCTTAGACACAACAGGTCCTTGACAAATATATGTTGATTTATTTAGAAATATTTGTTTAGTTGATTTTCCATTAGTTTGAACTTCTTTTCTTTCCAACTAGTCTAAAGAACTGAAGTTGTAGTGCACTAGAAGGACCTTGGAAAGCTATTGTATGGAATTGAATTTCACAATAGCTATCTAACTGAGTTAGATGACCAGCCAACTTTTCTGGAAGGAACTAAGACAATGGCTAATGAGTGACAAGGTTGGCACATCAGCTGGAAACAGAGTTGATCTCTGAACTCACAGTTCTTTGAAAGTTTCTCTGGTTTGTTCAAAGTCCAAACAGAAGGAAAATATAAAACATAAAGAGCTCCGTCAGAGCTGTGATATCAAAGCAAGTCTCAATGACACAAAAGGAAACTCAGAGAGAAAAGATGATAGCTTCCAAAAAGGAAACCAACAGCTTGTCAATCAGCTGGAATTCTAAGCCAATCAGACAGCCAAAATTAGGTCAATAGATTGCACTACTTAACAGGTGTAGATCTTTTAGTTAGGGTAAGAACCTTTGATAGATTTGGTAGATTGACATCAGTTGGAAAACTGTTGCTAGTCTGCTTAATTTGAAAGGTGGTCACTGAAATGACCCACAGTGGATTGATCTCAGTGAAATCAATGTTGATAGCTAATTGGTGAATGTGGCCAGTATTCATGCCTTAGTTTGGTTTCCTTCGGTCTCTGAAAAAGTAACAGTAGCAGCAAATGTTGGGTGAAAAAAACATCACAGAATGTTTACTTGGGTGATCTGTCATATCCCTTTCTTCATGTGTTTACTGGGGGCAACAGAATTGTAATCAGGACTAGGTGATGAAATTTAGAGTTTGCCAAAAGCACTGCCCTGGGCTTACTTTCTTTCTTCTCCTGCAGTATCCTACGTGATCTCCCACTTCTCAGCTTCCTGCCTTGTTGCCTCAGATATGAGATTTTCTAGTTTAGGGCGTCAGGAGGTACTACTAATTATGAGGAAAAGAACCTCCAAAAATGACTTTCAAGTTGGAGAGAAGTGCTGGTACTTGTCATGCCTTTTCTCTAAGGTAAAAAAAAAAAAGCCCATGGGATAAGAAAATCCTCCCCCTCCCATTTCTTTCACATTTCAAGAATTCTCTTTCTGAAATTAAGGGACAAAAAAAAATCCATTTTGTTCAATGTAATTTAATATTGAAAAGTTACTTTCCACAATGCCCTTATATTTCAGAAGAGTCAGATTTTTTTCAGTCTTCATTTTCCCCCTCCTTCTTCCCTTTATTCCTTACACTGAATTTAAATATATTCCTTGAGAATATGATAAGACTAGTCAAAAAGTAGATGCCTGCAATCACTAACTTTCAAGTAAATCATGGGAGATTAATTTTATCTCTCTACAAAAGATGGAATAGGTTATGAAATGGGCAATTTAAATATTCGTGGGATTGAGGGTCCCTGCCTTCCCTTATTGCTTTAAACCAATTGGAAAGATAAAAAAAATGGGAACATTTCCTCTCCCTTACTCTCCTCTTAGCCAGGCACTTTCTCCTTTAAAAGGCTTACACAGAGAGCATAATGAACATATAGCCCATCTGTCAAAGGACGTATTTTGGCATTTATGAAATGATTGGCGTCCGCAGAAATGACTTAAGCACACCATTACCTTGCAGGGCTTTTAAACAAAGAGCTCACCTGCTCTTTAGGTATTATCTGATCTGGGAAAATAGACTGCTAAATAGAGTCACATAGAAAACGCTTCCCTGTTTCTTTTACATTGGGGCTCAAGGAATGCAAGGTCAGCATCAAACATGTCCTTCCTCTTCTCTGTTCTCTTTCATACTCAACTTTTGTATATGAAACAGTCTCCTGTTTCCAGGGTGGGGTGAAGAGTCTTTCTTTCTGAGGAAGAGTCCATTAAGTCCAGACCGTACCCGAACAATAATGCCCTCAAGAGTATATCCCATAAGTGGACTTCCAGTCTCATCTTGAAGAACCCTGGTGAAGGCATAGTCCACTCCCCTCACTCCCCTACCACCTTCCACTTTGGGATAACTCCCATTGTTAGGAATGTTTCCTTAGTTCAAGTTTATTTTGCCTCTGAAACCACTATTAGCCCTGACCTCTAGGACCAAGTAGAACAAGTCTTATCCTTCCACCATGTGACAGCCCTTTAGATACTCATAGACAGTTATCCCAGTTCTCCCTTCCATCTTTTCTTCTCAAGGCCAATGATCCTCAGTTTATTCAAAGAATCCTCATTCTTACAGATTGAAACATACTTTTTAAACTTTATTTTCTTCATTTTTCTTTCACAACATAATTATTATGGAAATGTTTTGTATGCATGACTACACATGTATAGTCTGTATTGAGTTTCTTGCCTTCTCAATGATGGGGTGAGGAGGAAGGAGAGGAGAGAATTTGGAGCTTGAAGTTTTAAAAATGCATGTTAAATATCTTTTTTTTAATGTGTAATTGAGGAAAATCAAATGCTAAATAAAGAGAAAAAAAGAATTCTCGTTCTTGAGGCATCCTGGTTATACTCCCCTGAGCACTCTTATCTCTTACAAATGCTCTTAGGATGGTGCCTGGCACATGGTGAATGCTTACTAAAAGTTTTTTGACTTACTTTTTGAGACAAAGCAATGCCAGAACAGTTCTACGTTTCATCAAAAAAAGGAATTCTCTGCAAACTTTAGGATATTTTCTGGGAATGTACCATAACAGAACTAGTAATATGTAATGGATAAATCATGCTATCATCATATAACCACCAGTTTCACAATAAGGAAAAATTAATATACCTCTATCATGTAGAGATACTGATTTTGAAATATCAAAAATGTATTTTTTCAAAATAAAGGAAACATAATACAGATCTATGGAAGATTCTTTGAGAAGTTTCAGTGGATACTAAAATACTATTTTGTGGGATCCATGGTAGTAGAGCTTTATTCTAGTAGCTGGAGCAGTGCTGTAAAACACAAATAGAAACAAGGGCCACTAAACACCACATAAATATCTGATCCCTATGGGCTGCAAATTGATTTAGAAAACCACCTATTAACATTATCTATGTTTTATTTTACACACACACACATATTTGTTAGTATTTTCTGATTACTTTTTAGTCTGATTTAGGCTTTACGTGGGAGTGTGGCAGGTCATTATGCAGATCACAGACAGGGTAATTTGATACCTTTGCACTAGTGGGTCTGCCTACCTTGAATACTTCAGGCAACTGTGAACACTTGAAAGGGATATATCTTTTAGCGGGTCACTCGTCATTACAGGCTATCAAAGCATATTAGGCTCATAGGACTTAGAGATTGTTTAGTTCTACACTTCCATTTTACATGTGAGAAAATTAGGGCCCAGCCAAAGATTGCATAGGTTGTTAGTGGCAGATTCAAGAACTGGACTTGGGCCTTCTAATTTTAAATACCATTTTCATTTCTTTAAACTATGTTGCTTCCCCCTTCTTTTGATGAGTTGTGATTTCTTTCTCTACTTGATAGAGCCTCAGTAAGTAGCTTGGTATTGAGGTAGCACAAACAGAGAGGGAGAACTGATTTAAAATAGTCTTCATCACCTTGTAGCTACTTTACTTCCTTAGGCCACATTCCAACCACCCCTTAAAGATAGTAGTTGGAATATGCTATTATGTACCATGTGGGACTTGCTCTGTTTATAAGGCACACTTTATCACTCCTGATTAAAATAGAAACAAATTTCTATCTGACAGAAGGAAGTCCAAATTGGATTACTTTCTTTGATAAAAAGTGTGTTGAAGGGTTGATACCAATAATAAAGGAATGAAAGTATTTTATGATTCATGAATTTAGTTTCTCCTAATATTCCTATTCAGAGTTAACAAGGACTTAATCAGGACATGATTGTTTGAAGACTTGACCATGTTGGGGAAGGATCAAAAGCTCACGGAAGGCTGGAATAAGGCTGCTGAGAATCTCTCAGTCCAGGAATGTGGTTTTATATATATTAATTTCCAACCTAAAATATAGAAATACTAAAATGGATCTATGTACTCATCAAGTTCCTTCAAACGATGTGGATGCTGATTGAGGACAGTTCATACATGTCTGACCATCCTAGGTGATTCTGGTTCATATACATGGAGGTATGCTAGGTGTTAGAGATATAAGAGACACTTGTCCTTAAGGCTCTTACATTCCAATGCTGTGATAAAACATGTACCTGGGTAAGGAAATAAATGATAATTTGAGGGCAGAGGGGACACTAATGAACAACTGCTGTGATCAGAGAATGGTTCATGAAAAAGAAAGAATCTGAACTATATCTTCAGACTAGACAAGTATTCTGAGAGTCAGAGATGAAAAAGAAGTGCAGAGTGGACAGCCTTTACAAAGGCAAGAGGATAGTTGAGTTTCAAGAATAAGAAGAAAGGCAATGAGCATTTATTAAGTACCCTCCATGTGCCAGATACTCTGCTAAGTGCTTTGCAAGTATCATCTCATTTGATTCTTATAACAACCCTGGAAGGTAGGTCTATTATAATTCCCACTTTACAGATGAGGAAACTGAGGCAAAGGTTAAGTGGATCACACAGC
>CM053772.1:175439231-175475914 GCA_028658325.1 Potorous gilbertii | reverse complement strand
AGGAATGGCGGAATCATCTTCTCAAGAAAATAACCTTCTATGGTCTTAGTTTTTTTCCCTTTTCTGGGCATTTTCCCAGCCAGTTACTTGACTTCTGAGATTCCTCCCCACTCCCACCTAGATCTGCCCAGCTAGTGCTTGGGGTCTGAGATCAAATGCTGCTCCCCAGCCTCAGGGCTTTTGGCGGCAGGCCTGACTGCTATTCAATGGGAGCTTATCTGCTGATGCTCAGGTGGGGGCAGGGCCGCCTCTCAGGCTCAGTTCCCTCAGGAGGTTTATGCAGAGATCTTTTGTAATGGAGCTGCTGTTGAGCTCCTGCCTGCTCTGGGAGCCTCTGGTCACCTGCTGTCTCTGCCTCTGGCACAGTGGCTGCCTCCCGAGGGTGTCCGCGTCCCGGAGATACCCCACTCCCCTCTCAGCCCGTCTCTCTCACTGACCTGTGAGTCTGTGGGTGGAGGGACCTTCACAGCCGCTGGAGATTCTGGTCCCTGAAGCCTGCTTGGATCTGCTCGCTCCTCTCAGTGTCGCGTGGCTGGGGCAGGGCAGCAGAGGGCTCCACTCTCATCCAGGGCTCGATGGACCCCTGGGGTCGGCTTTTCAGGGCTCTCTGCAACGGAAATCTCCTTCATTGTGTTGCTGCGTGGCTTCCACTGTTCCAGAATTTGTCAGGAGTTCTTTTTAGAGGAAATCCATGGGCTGTGGGTTCGGAGCTAGCAAATGTGAGTCTTTCTACTCCGCCATCTTGGCTCTGCCCCCCTATTTAACCATTTAAAATATGCTTTTACACAGGAATGTTTACTTCAAAGATACAGCAAGCTTAGAAGTTACAAACACTTCTCTCCTACCCATTCACTCATTTAACATTTGAAGGGCATACTCTCCCTTATACCACTCTTGTCCTTGGGGAGAGTAGGCTCTATCCTAATGCAGTTTCTACATAGCATTCTCCCTACCAGATTTACTTCCAAATTTGGAATAGCTGCTGCATGAGTTCTTGTATCAGTTACCTCTGTGCTGGATTCCTTATGTGTTATGTTTACAAGGCTATGATGTTAGGCCAAAGGTCCCTCAGCACCTCCATGCTATCAAAAAGTCATAGCTATTTCAACACTCTTTTGCCTAAAAATAGAACAGAGAAAATGCAAAGAGGCAACTAACAGATATCTATATTCATGGACCACATTCTGACCTCAGATGGAGGGGGTTCTCGGCCTCTCTTTTTATATCATTTTCTCTCATATCCTCACAGCAGCTATTAAGCAAGACTCAGGACAACGTACTGGCCTTACTTTCATTCTTTTTTAATGCACCCTGGTTCTGGCTATGTAGTCAATTATAGTCTGTCTCTTCATCATATAATGGACTGGAACCAGTTACAGAATATTGGTGCATGTTCCAAGCTATAGAGAATAATAGTATTTCCATTCCCTATCACTATGCCTTTCATGAAGCAGTTTCCCCAACCTTTTTTATGTGGGAGGGGGTTGTGCCTCAGCCCTCAGTTACATAAGCAAGACCTAAAGACAAATGATTGCAGCAGCCCAATGGTTGCTAAACTCAAGAAAATGTCCTACTGGGGAAAGGACTCTATATTGACCAAAAAGGAAAAGTCAAAATCCAAAAGAATACTGTTGGGAACATAGAAGTCAATTTGGCAGAAAATGGGTTAATGCCAGTAACTTACACTGTATACTACAACCAGTACAAAATGTATGTGATAAAAAGATCACTTAAAAATGTAAAATAATGGAAACTGTATCCTTTAAAACTTTGAATCAGAGCTTCAGAGTGGTTATGAATCAGAGTCCTTTGAATTCAACCTTCTTACTTCATAGATGTGAGATGTCTGAGATGTGAAGTGACTTAAAAGGACACAAAGCCAGCAACTATTTAAGGTAGGTCATCCCGATTTCAATGACACCTCTCTATCCACTATATTATGTCATGTTGCCTATGACTATGAAAATAATTAACAATAAGAAAAAGGTAGAGGAAATTACAAGAGATGAAGTGTCTTCTTTTAATTAAGTGGTATCAAGAAACTCTTCTTCAAAACAATAGCTAGCATTTATATATCACCTTAAGATTTGCAAAACACTTTACACCTTTACACACATTATCTCATTTGATTCTCACAACAACCCTCTGAGGTAGATGCTATTATCTTTTTTACAAATGAGGAAACTGAGGTCAAGAGAGGTTAAATGACTTGATCAGCTAGTTAGTGTGTAAGGCAGGATCTGAACTGAGGTCTTCCTGATTCCATGTCCAAATCTACATTCACTCTATGCATAGATGGTTGACCTGAATAATATTAATGCAACTGGAATCAAGAACAGATATCATCAAATTGGAAATAATCTTTAGATAAAGGATCTTTGAAAATGTCTTTCAATCAATATCTATAATGAACTGACTTAAATTTATAAGGCTAAGATCCTTTCTCCTGTAGATAAGCAGTCAAAGGATAGAAGCAGTTTTCAAAAGTAGAAATGCAGACCACCAGCAATTATATGAAAACATTCCAAATGACTAATGAAGGAAATAAAACAATTTTGAGGAATCAACTCACATCCATAAAAGTAGTATGCTAATGATTTGAAACTATAAATATTGGAGAGGTTGTGGAAAGAGAAGTGTCCTAATGCTTTGTTTGTGGATTGAAAAGAGAAGCACCCTAATGTAATGTTTGTATATTTAAAACCTTCTGTGTTTATGAAATGCATAACTAGCATGGAGTAATGGGACTTTATCTTGGGGTGATGACATCTAAAAGGGGCCCTTTCTTTCTGTAGCAACCACTGCTGCCACCTTATTGTGCCATGGAGTGGTTCAATTGTTTATAAACTATCATTCATGCCTTAGAACTGGGTTGCCCCTTCTTATAGGGCTCACTTTTTCTCAGCCCCCGTGGAGTCTTGGGCCAGAATCTCAGAGGGATGGGCTACCTTTCCAGGCATAATTGTGCCAGACTGTTGTTTACACCAGTGTCACCAGCAACTTTTCTCCACACAATTGAATATGCCCAATGTCCAAAAATACCTAGATATATCTCTGACAGTAATTTGCTGTTCTTTCATGTAGGATAATGGTCCATTTTTGAAGATATTGTAGTAGAACAGAACTTAAAACATATCTAGACAGAATGCTAATAAAATATAAAGTATTTTGCCATGTTGTGGTTTTTATTGGTGTGTCCCAATGAAAAATAAACTTCATATGAACTGAAATGAATAGAACAGGTGGGAAATAAGAAGCTTTTTGTATATTCTTCAAAGGAATGAACTTTCTTTTTCAAACATACAGTTTGTAGGGTCCATGAAGATAGAAGAGAGAGACTATACCTTTAGAGACTGCTTGGCCTTTGGAGACAAGCCAAGAGAGAAAGGAAAATCATATAAACTGAAGATGTGAAACTGAGAATTGGGAAAAAGTTTTCTTCTTGGGGTGGAAGGGAAATCATTTCTGAAAAGTCAAGTATTTTTCAAATTGAGATTACAACTTTTCCCTTCCTTTCCTCCTCCCTTCCTCCCTCCCTTCCTTCCTTCCTTCCTCCCTTCCTCCCTCCCTCCCTCCGTTCATTCTTTCTTTCTTTCTTTCTTTCTTTCTTTCTTTCTTTCTTTCTTTCTTTCTTTCTTTCTTTCTTTCTTTCTTTCTCTATTTTGGAAAGGCAGCTTTCCCAAGCCAGAGAGAATCTAGCATATCAGAATTGTGCTCAGATATACAAAATGAAGAGAATTTCATTGGATTAGAAATTCAATTTAAACAGTCTCTGGACTTATTTTGCTTTTTACTTGGTGACCACCACAATTTAGGCTAAAAGGATCATGGATTTAGAGCTAGAGGGACCCTCGGGAGACATCTCATCCAATCTTTCATTTTACATATGGGGAAACTGAGGTCAACAGGTTGGTAGTGTGGGAAATCCATGTGCTGAAATTATTCTAAAACAGACTCATGAAAATGGAAAATTTGGGTTCTCAGTCAAATCTCTAGATCCTACATTTCCAAGATGCTCCATCAACACTTAATACTTATTCATTAAGCAAAGTAAATAGACCCAGCTAGCCTCCCTGGGGAGAAACTGAAGACTTCTATGATTTGAGTTCCTCACCTATGTGAAATTAACAAGGGGGTTGATGATCACTATGACACCTTTCCTTCATATCCTGCCAGGTAATCCAGACCTTTCCCTCATTAGATCCACTGTGCAGAATTTAGTCACCATTTCCCTAATATAATAGACATATTTCTATTTTTAACTAGAGGAGAAATTTCTTCCAGGAAGAACATTTGTCTCCCCATTCATGTTTCTCTTCTATTTTGAATTTCTTCAAAATATCTGAAGGTAGGGTGAGACCTTAGTTGTAGGTTTTTCCCCTCCTCTTTGTCATTTTACCTCTCATCTGCCAAATTCAGAGAGAAATTTGGGTTTATTAAATGCATGAGGCTTTCCCAGTATTTATCTCAGATGTAAATGAACAGTCTGTAGAGCAGCCTGTTTTGGGGATGGTGCTGATGATCATGTTGCCATGGTGATAACAGAACATACAGGTCCATGAGGCAGGAGCTTTAGTAATTCGGCAGCTTGAAACTTAATCAGTGAGCAGCGACTTCTCCCCCATATTTCAATATCACTTCAGCAAATTGAATTCTAAGTCAGTTGTCAGTCCAATGTATTCCCTGCGGTTTCCCCTCTGCAAAAATTGCCTCTTTATTCTATACACTGATGATCAGAGAGTAATTGAAATCTGCAGCTGTTTGTCATGCTATTTATACAACTCTGCCTTGTAGCCAGCAACCTTGGTGGGGTGTGCTCTGTAGGTAACAATTAGATGTGGAAATCTTTTTTTTTTCCTCTTTTGGTTGAACAACTGAAGGATTGTTTTCACACAAAAATTTTTATTTTAGGTACTTTTGGTGATCTCTCCCTCTCCCTCTCCCTTCCTCCCTCCCTCCCTCCCTCCCTCCCTCTCTCTCTCTCTCTCTCTCTCCCCCTTCCTCCCTCCCTCCCTCCCTCCTCTCTGTCAGGGAGCAGGGTCAGGAATGGGGTAAAATGTATGGGGTTTAGGAGGGTGGAGTTCAGCCAAGGTTCAACAGTGGTTTATAATTAAGGAAGGACTAATTTTTCATTCTGTGTTTTTGCAAATTGCCCAGAAAACTGGTGTTATGAGGAAAAAGTGTTTGTTCTTTGGGGATCTTTCCCTCTTGATTTTCTAATAATCTGCTCTCCAGCTAGGAGAAACTGTGGCAGTGGTGGCCCAGCTCTAAGGTGGAACAGTCCTTCTCCTTATGTATTATTTAATATCTTAACAATTTCCCCCTTTCTCAATGAAAATCCTCATTGTTAAGTCTTCCCACAGTTCTTTGAGGTGGGGGAGTTTCTATTGAGAATCATTCTAAGAGCTGTCTTAAACATGAACTCCAAGACAATAAGCACTGAAGTCTTACTATGAAACCACTGGATATGAGGAATGTTTTGAATCTTCTCTTACCTTTTGCCACCTACTAGAGGAGAGTAGGAAGCTATCAGAACTTTCCTTTTCCAACCTAAAAGGATAAAAAAAGTCATGGGTAGGGAAGGGGAGGATTTTTTAAAAAGTGATATGGCTGAGGAAAAATGGTATCCAGAGTCTAGACCTGTTGACTTGGACAGAGTTTTTCAAAGACTTACATCATTGTCTTTTCTCATATTTCTGTGAAACCCCACTAAGGCAGGCTTTGCTTTCCCCCTACCATTAAGTGGCACGGTCATTGGTTACTGGCTTTTTCTAAGCCACCATCCCTGCTGTGTACATTCTTTCCTTTTCTTCACTCACTCTCTCCCCTACATTCTCGCTGTTGGAGTATTTGGAAACTCTTATTGTTTGAGAGTTCTTTGTAACATTTAAAAGTTATTTTCATGTGGTCTTGAGGTCAGTCAGGCAGCAACAGCCTCTCTGAATACCTATTGAGGGTAGCATACAAAGACAGGCAGGGTGCCACTAAGTTAATAGAGTGCTAATAAATTTGAGCATTCGATAGCTCTATACTGCCCATCCTATGTATAGCTGAGAACTCTATCTCATATTTTGTTTCTAAATATCAGTACTTGCATTTCACTAGGAAAGTTTTTCAGAAACTTGGTGAAGTTCTCACCTTGGCATCTATTGTATGCTTCCCAGATGTTTTGTTTGTAAAAATGACAGTACTTGACAGCAATAGATGACCCAAAATTAAGCAATTTTGCAGATGAGAGAACTCACGCATAATGAATGATGGGTGAATTGCTGCTAACTAATGATGCCAGAGCCCCAAATCCAATATTGCTTGGCATTTATCTAGCCTTTCTTTCTCTAAAGGCCTTATTGTCCCTTTCCTACTGTTTCTCAGAATGATATTGCAGATCAAATCTTGATGTAACAAACTCTAAGAGATTACCCAAATTCTTGGTTGTGTGGAATGTTATTTGAAATAAGTGGACTACTGACTGGGATTCCAAATCCTTCTTCTGTTATGGAGTTATTGTAATAGGATTTGCAGTAACTACATTTGCTCTAAAAGGATTTACACCTATTTAGCAGTTGGGCACTTTCCAGGGCTCCATAGGCTGGCACAGACCAGCTCAGTAGTTGTATTCTTTTAGTAGCAGATTAAAGAGATATATAACAGCTAACAGGTGGCACAGGGGAAATACCACTGCCTTTGGAATCAGAGGACCAGATCCAAATCCAGCCTTTAGTACTTAGTGGCTATGTGATCTTGGACAAGGTACCTAAAATCTCTGATGCTCAACTTGCTTATCTATAAAAATGGGGGGGCATACTGGCTAGCCTGTGATTCTCCACAGCATCTCCCAAAAGACTATAGGAATATTTGAAAATGAGGCCTTGCTTTAGGAAAGAGGGAAGGTGTTAAGATTTGAAATGATACAACCTGATCAATATGAAAATATATTTAACATGATTGTACATATATAACATATCAAATTGCATACTGCTTTAGAAAGAGGAGAAGGGACAGAGAGGGTAAAAAATTCGGAACTCAAAATTTTGGAAAAATGAATGTTAAAAAAATTTACATGTATTTGGAAAAAATAAAATACTATGAAAAAAAGATATGAGATGACATACAACGGGGAAGCAGTGTGCAGAACCACCACTAGGCCATCTATGACTTTAAGTTTTTTTTCTTTTGTGTGAGTAAATTGTTTTTTTTTTTCCTTTCCAGTGAAAAAATCTAGGTCTTTGATCCTATGACACTTTACCTGAAATCCTCAAGGGTCTCCTGGATTACACTTCTGGCAAGGTGGGCTTCAATTGACATGGATTTGGGGGTCCAAGGAAAAGGATGGCACATTCTTCTTGTCCAGATGAATCCCAGAGATTTTTTGGGACACCCTATGGAAGACATTAGAGTTGTTCTTAGCTTTCCCAGATATTTTAATTGGCTTGAGGAAATTTAGAGGTGCCTGGATAAACCATTCTGGCATACTTGAGGAAGTCCTACATCCTTCTCTTTCTTCAAAAGTTCTATGTCTATTTGTATGCGTCACATAATTGGGATATTATAGTTTACTTTTCTGTGTTGATGTTGAAATGTAAGCTCCTTTAGGGTAAGGCCCTCATGTAGCACACAGTAGGTACATAATTAAGACTGGGAGCCAAGAAGAGCCTGGTTCTCCATGGTTCTCAAAAGCCCTGTGTTTTTCCAATTTAATTTGCACTTATGAACACAAGCAATGGACATTTATGTGGAGACTTGACTTGGAGTTAGAAGACCAGGGTACAAATCCCAGCTCTGCCATTTATTCACTGTATGATTTGGCAAATCACTTTTCCTCTCTAGGTCTCAGTTTCCTTACCTATACAATTGGAGGGTTGGGCTAGATGACCTCTATGAACCCTTACAGCTCTAAAATTATGATCCCAAAGTTACTTCCTAGAGCTCTATGAGGTAGATACCAGCATTGTTATCTATATAGATGGATAGTAAATACTTCATTAAGCAATTACTGCATGCCAGGCATTGTGCTAAGCACTGGGGATATAAATGCAAACCAGCAAAAAGTCTCCATTCTAATGGGGAGAGAGAGGGAGCATAGGGCACAGCGGCATGATGTGGATTGCTGGGAAGTGCGGTACCTTGCCCATGGTAGCACAGCTACAGTCAGAGGGAGTATTTGATCTGAACCCAGGTCTTAATGACTGTAACTCTCCACTCTTTATCTCCAGTTCCACATTGACTCAATTTATTCCTTTGTGAAAGGTTTCAAGTTATTTCATGAGAAAGAGTTATTTTCTCTTGTTAACAATGTAAGAAGCTTCTCTATACAGGGGTTACTTCAGGGGTGGGGAACATGCAGGCTCAAGTTCACATGTGACCTTCCAGGTCCTTGGGTGCAGCCTTCTGACTGAGTACAAATTTTACAGAACAAATCCTTTTATTAAGGGGATTTGTTCTGTGAAGTCTGGATTCAGTCAAAGGGCCACACTTGAGGACCTAGAGGGCCACATGTGACCTTGAGGCTGCAGGTTCCCCACTCCTGGGCTGGATTGTTGTTCCTTCCAGCAGCAGCCAGGGTTTAGTAACCCTGTTTGTTTAGCAATCTAAACACAATTTAATCATTTTGTGAATGGAAATAATCAACAACCATAGGCATGGGATCCCTGGAGCTGGGCTTGGCTCCTGGCTGTATACGGAAACTGTAGGATGCTACAGCAGAGAGCTAGCGCCAATAGTGTTTGTTCTATGCTGTGGGGTCTGTTCCATGCCCCACTTGGGGAATGGGCATCTAGTTGCCAGAGGCATGGCTGGAAGTGTCTTCATGGGCATTTGAGTTTCATGAATGGGTAAAGTGGGCAGTTAGGTAGTATAGCAGATAAGAGTACTGAGCCTGGAGTCAGGAAAACAACTTGCTGAGTTCAAATATGACCTCAGGTACTTACTAGCTGAGTGACCCTGGTCCAGTCATTTAATCCCATTTGTCTCCTGCATCTGTAAAATGAACCGGAGAAGGAAATGGCAAGCCATTCCCACATTTTGCAAGAAAACCCAAAATGGGATCACAAAGAGTCAGACATGATTGAACTACTGAACAATAATGGATAACATTAAATTCTCATTGAGCAATTTATTCAAAGACATAAATACAATTTGAATGAAAGATGACAGATGATCAAAAAGCTGTAGTTCATCCAGGTGCATTGGCAGATAGTCTGGCATGTAGTAGGTGCATAATAATTCTGGGGCCTATGCTTACCAAATCTCAAAGTATTCTCTGTCCTTAAATACCTCAATATCTGGCTCACAATTTTTCTCTCTTTCCCAATCTCTACTCTTATAGGATACTTAGGACTTCAGTTTTCATGCTTCTGGTACCCTTGCTTTTTGGTCCACACACTTCCTCAATGCCCATGATTTGCATCTTTATTCCACTTCAGTCACACTCAAGGACAGATGTCTTTAAATTGTCATCCACAAGAGTGCCGCTTCCATTATCCATGATTCTGGCATGTATCTAAACTCCACCTCCTATTATTCCAGAGGTGGGGAACCTGTAGCCTTGAGGCCACATGTGACCCTCTAAGTCCTCAAGTGTGTCCCTTGGATTGAATCCAAACTTCATAGAATAAATTCCCTTAATAAAAGGATCTGTTCTGTAAAATTTGGACTCAGTCAGAAGGCTGCACCCAAGGTCCTAGAAGGCTATATGGCTACAGGTTCCCCACCCCTGTTCATTATTTCATCTCCTCTAGGGCTTCACCCCTTATAAATCTAGTCTCTGTCCTCACTGAAATGTCCAGTCACTCCATCTCTTCCTGCTCTCCTGGGCCATTACTCCTGCTGTGACCTCATTTTGCTTTCCTCAAAATCTTGCTCCACTAGTTAACTGGATTTTATAATGTCCTCTGCCTCTGAATTCTTTTCTTCTCGTCCCTTTCCAAACTCTCACCCCAGATGACTCCCACCTTGTCTGCTCCTCTATACTTGCTGCTGAATGCAGATGAATGCAGAGGGAGGAAATCTCATGGCGTTCTGTCTGATTTCACTGCCCATCTTGTTGTAGAACCTCACTGCTGCATCCCAGTTCTTTTATCCTTCCCTGTTTGACTCCCTCTCTTCTGCTCCCTTCAGCATCTGCTCTGAATCTCCTCAAGCCCTGATTCCTTCCTCTCCTGTCTCTTTTGGCAGATTATTTCTCTGATCATTTCCTCTCTCTTCTTAATTTTCAATCTCTCCTTATTTACTGGCTTTTTTTTCTTGCCTACAGACATGCACCGTCTTCCCCATCATTAAAAAACCAAACCAAACCCACAAACCTTCACTTGATTCTAACCTTGCCTTAAGCTACCATACTGTTTATCTCTCCTCTCTTTCACAGCCACGTTCCTAGAAAAAGCTATCTACACTCATTATCACCATTTTCTCCCTTGTCATTTGATCTCTACCCCTTGCAGTTTGGTTTCTAGCTTCACCACTCAACTGAAACTTCCCTATTTGCAAACTCCAATTGTCTTTTCTTAGTCATTATCCTTCATGACCCCTCAGAAGCATTTGACACTGTTGGCCACCCCATCCTTTAAGACATCCTCATTTTCATGATCCTGCTTTCTCTGTCCCTCTGTTCTCTTCTTACCTGTTTGGCCACTTCTTTCTTGAGTACTTTGCAGGATCACAATCATTGTCTTATTACCTATTTATAGGTATAATTCAGGGCTATGACTTGAGACCCTTTCTTCTTCCTAGTCACTCGTCTCCCCTCCTCTCCCCTCCCCTCCCCTCCTCTCTTCTCCCCTTTTCTCTCCTCTTCTCTTCATTCCTTCCCCTTCCTCCCCTCCCTTCCTCTCCTCTCTTCTCCTCTCTTTTCTCATTCACAGATGCCAAAGATTCAGTTGTTACATCTATGCAGACAACTCTTAGCTGTGATCTTACTCTCCTGAACACTAATCCTATATCATCATCTGTCTGTTAGGCATCTTGAACTGGATATTTTGTAGGTATCTCAAACTCAACACATTTAAAACAGAAGTATCTTTTTTCCCAAATTCTCCTCCTTATCTTGGTCAATTTCCCTGTTTCTGTCAAAAGCAACCCCAACCTTCCAGTCACTGAGGTTCATAAACTTCAATAATTTTTAGTAAAAGGGAGATGAGTCTTTGTGTTGTCCCTCATGTACGAAACTCCAGCTTTTCTGTTTCCATGCCTTTGCACTATTGATCTCCTGAAGCTGAAATATTTTTCCTCCTCACCTCTGGGTCACAGAATCCTTTACTCCTTTAAAACTCACCTCAGCTGCACCTTCTACATGATGACTTTTCTGATATTACAACTACTAGCATTCTTCTTCCCTAAATTACGGTCCTAAGACTAGGAACAACACACATATATGTATGTATGTATGTATATGTATCTATATGTATGTATATGTGTTTATGTATGTAATAAATATAAGGGAAGTTTTTTTTTTAAGATTAGCTCAAAACTGTGCTAAGACTTAGGACACAATGCATATAGTCATATGCATTTCTGAAGAAATCAAAGTCCCCTGAGAGCAGGGACTATTTCAGTGTTTGTCTCCATATCCTCAGTACCTGGCACATAGTAGGTGTTTAATAAATGCATGTTGATTGATGGACATTTTTTTCCCTCCAGTATACCTCATCTAAGCAGTTTGGAAGTCTTGTTAATTTTTATCTTGTACAAGAGTATATCTTGTACCATTTCCTTCTCCTGGTTGCTCTTTCCTTCTCTCTCCCTCTCCTTCAGGTCCTCATTCCCCCATTGTTTCTTACTGGGATTATTGCTAAAGTCTTCCAACTGACCATTTTGTTAGCCACATGTCATCTGGGCATGAAACCAAACCCTAGGGGACCCTTGCATGCCTGAAACTTCCACACTAGGGCCCCATTTTTAGTTTCACTTTCCTCCCTAGCAGTCACGCATTGCAGCCTCCAATTTCCTCTTCCCCCACCCAACTCCTTTCCATTCCATTATTGGTTTCTCTGTTCTATTTCTAGAACAATGATAAAATCAAACCTTTCCTAGCTCTTAGGAAAAAAAAAGTATCAATCTACTCCCCTCTGGCTCCACTTATCACGTCTGTCATTTTTGGAGCCTGGACACCACTCTCTTTGGTGTGTTATTTCTCATAAACCTTTTGAGGGTCCAACTGTCTGACCATTACATACAAACATAATTACCAGGAACAGAAGCACCAACATCTGGGTTTTCAAGGCCAGGGACTCCTTAGTGGCTACCCAGAGTCTAGTCTGGCCAAACACACTTCCAATGAGTAAGCCCCAAAACAAAACCTCACTTTGGAGAATTTATACACTTCAGAGCTAGAGGGCATCACAACCCTTGAAAACCAGTGCCTCATTAGAAATTAACAAAAGATGTGGGCCTTCCTACAAAACAAATCTCCCCTAATCAAGTTTCCATTAATGGGTGGGCAAGATCTTTAACTTTCGTTAACATAATTAACATTACATCAGTATGCATAGAAAAGCACTTCATTATGGCCTAAAATAGTCATTTTCCAAGAGCAATTTGTGGCTGCATTTGACTTGATTTGATCTGTGACTGATTTGAGTATAGGAGATGCCTTCAAAGCACAATTCAGGTACCCTTCAGTTAGTTAATCATTCAATAAACATTTATGAAATGCCTCCTATGTTTTAGGTACTATGCTATGCACTAGGGATATAGAGAAAAGCAAAAGACAATCCCTCTCTCAGGAGCGCACAGTTTAATGGAGGACTTTGTGCCTTAGTGACCATTTTCTGGAGGTATGGAGACATGGATCTTGTTGACATGAAGTCTCCCTTTCACTGATGATCACATCCAATCCATGCCCTTTTATCCTGTATAGCTCTGATCCATATTTTCCCATAAATTCTCCATAGAGGATCTACCCAACATACTAAAGGCTTTCCCCAAATCTGAGAATACTTTTGGGATACTGGTACAGCACTTGGAACATCCATCTATTATTTTTTGTTCCTGTTACCTGAAATTCTCCTCTTCTCCCTATTACATGTCTTTGAAGATGTCCTTTTCATCACTTTCCATCTGCAGGTCAAAATTAGCAACACCATTCAGCCTCCTCGTACCTGCCATGATTCTTTCTGTTGTCCTTTGGAACAATTTTCATTTTGATTCCTCCGACATCATTGTGATTCATGTGTTAATGCTCTGTGGTATCATCAAGAGAAAAGAACATCTCATATTTGTAGGATGCTTTAAGGTTTACAGTGCTTTCCTCAGGACAATTACATTAGGCAGGTAGGTGAAGTATCATGGTCCCCATTTACATATGAAGAAATTATAGCTTGAGAGAACTGAAGGAACCTCCTTGTGGTCACCTCTGGGTCTCATGGTTATTATAAATAAAAATCAGAATCAGAAATCAAACTGTGGCCTTCTGACTTCAAGCCCAGGGCTCTTTTTGATTCCATCAATACAAGGAAATTGCACAAACCTTCTTACACTCTAAATGTCACTAGAGCCAGAATGTAAACAGTTAATTCCTTGACTATGATGAGCTCTGGGGATTTCCATTCTCTGAAGCAGCTTCAGGCCTGTATGTATGTAGTAACAGTGAATATACACTTTTTAAAAACCCAGCAGGTCTTGCTGATGCTCTGTGGCAAAAAAACAAAAACCTTCAAAAAAACAGCAGCCCACTTAGGATTTGGATCTGCAGTGTTTATTACACTCTATTATGTGAATTGTTTTTTTTCAGGTGCTGTTCCAAATTTGCATGATTGGTCCAAAATTGAGTACATAGAAAATTATTTATTTTTTCTCTTCTTCCTCTCAGAACAACCACCTATTGTGCCTTTACAAGTTTTGTATTTCTTTCCTCTGCTCTTCTTAGAACACCCCCTCTTGTTTCATTACAAAAGGTTAGTCTGATGCTAGCTATTAGGAATATTGCAAAAAATGCATGTGATTTTTCTGAAAAACTAGAACACACCTACTTTTGAAGGCATTTTTGGTCTCCTTTAAATATATACATGTGCATGAATAACAGCCGGTGGTTTTATTATGCATTTTCTTCCTACTCTGAGTCCTTATTAACCATTTCCTACAGTTTCTGTGTTAAGTATTACACATCCTGGCCCTGATAGTATACACAAAGCTTAACATAAAGCTTTCTGATGTCTGCTGCTACAGAATTAGCTATAGCTCTCTCTTCCTACTTAGTCTCTGTCTATTTTTGTCAATGAGGTTTATGAAATATCAGTGGATGAAGAGACATAAAATACAGGTGACATATCTCAGGGGAGGAAGTAAAGCAGTGATGTTAGGATCAGAGCCAGTATTGTCAATTAAGCGCCCAATGCTACCTGTCTTGTTCACTAGGTAACACTGGAAGGAGCAAGGAGGTATATAGTTCAGCTCCCTTTGTCTTTGACTTTCAGAGCCTCTTTCACTGTTTGTGGGGAGCATGACATAGCTCCCACCCTTTTCATTTTTTAACTTGATGTGTTTCCCTTAAAGTTTTTAAACAATCCGCTAATCTGTATTTCTAAAGATGAACCCAGTATTTATCAAAATCCCAGAAATCTAGTTCATCCTAGCTACTAGAGTTCTTCAACAGTTCACTAGTCTGTATTTCTAAAGATGAACCCAATATTTATCAAAATGCCGGAAGTCCAGTTCACCCTAGCTACTCTCAGAAGTTTGTATTATCAAATTCCATGATTTATAGTCATGTAGTGTCATCAGAGAAATATTGAGGTTGAAAAACCCTAAGGCAGAAACTTGGGATCCTAAAAAATGTTGTCAAATTTCCCAAATTCAGCCTGACCTGATTTCCTTTACCTGTTCAGTTACGAGCTCAGCTCACTGTCTGTTTGTTGCTTTATTCCCAGATATAGATATAGATGGACTAGCATTACAGGTTTTCCATACAATGCATATCATAACATAGAAAAGAAACATTCTTCATCTACTTTCTCTTTCTTATGTGGATAGTCAGGTCTAAACTCTTTTGAGTGATCATGGTTATCATTTAGGAGGCTTTGCAATGTTTCACAAAGGTGACCTACTGTATTGCAATGCTTGAAAACAGTAGTAATGAAAACAATTACAAAGCACTTTTCACATAAACAAAGTCAGATCTAAACAATCAGAAAAAATCCATTGTTGAACCAATATAGTAAAAATGACATTTTTGTCTAAACTGATTTTTAGATATAGTGTCATACTAATTAAACTACCAAGAATTATTTTATAGAGCTAGAAAAAATAGTAACAAAATTCATCTGGAAGTATAAAAGGTCAATAATATCAAGCAAATTAATAAAAAAAATGCAAAGGAAAGTGGCCTAGCAATACCAGATCTCAATTTATATTATAACACAGTAATTATCAAAACTATCTGGCACTGGCTATGAAATAGAGTTGAAGCATTGAATAGATTAGGTACACAAAAGACAGTAGTCAATGACCATAGTAACCTTACGACCTCAGCCTTTGGGATGAGAACTATTTGGCAAAACTGCTAGAAAAACAATATGGCAGAAACCAGGTACAGACCAACATCTTATACCACATACCAAGCCAAGAGCAAGATGGGTACATGATTTAGACATAAAGGGTTATACCATAAGTAAATTAGGAGAGCAAGGAATAGTTTATGTGTCAAGTCTATGGAGAAAGGAAGAATTTGTGACAAATAAGAGAAAAAGCATTATGAAATGCAAAATAGATAATTCAGGTTATGTTAAATTAAAATGTTTTTGTGCAAACCAAGTCAATGCAACCAAGGTTAGAAGAAAAGCAGAATATTGGGAAACAATTTTTATAGCAAGTGTCTCTGATAAAGTCCTCATTTCTCAAGCATATAAAGAAATGAGTCAAATTTATAAAAATACAAACCATTCCCCAACTGATAAATGATCAAAGGATATGAACAGGAAATTTTCAGGTGAAGAAATCAAAGCTATCTCTAGTCACAGGAAGAAATGTTCTAAATTACTCTTGATTAGAGAAATGCAATTTAAAACAGTTCTGAGGTAGCACCTCACAACTATCAGATTGGCTAATATAACAGAAAAAGAAAATGACAAATGTTGGGGAGGATATGGGAAAATTGGGATACTACTGGACTGACGGTAGAGTTGTGAACTGATCCAACCATATGGAGAACAATTTGAAACTATGTCCAAAAGGCAACTAAACTGGGTATCCAGCAATACTACTAATAGTTCTATATTCCAAAGAGATCATAAAAAAGGGAAAAGCACCCACATGCATAAAAATGTTTATAGCAGTTTTTTTTTGGTGTGTTAGCAAAAAAATTGGAAATTGAGGAGATGCTCTTCAATTGGGGAATGTCTGAACAAGCTGTGGTATATAAATGTAATGAAATACCATTGTACCATAAGAAAGATGAACAGGCAGATTTCAGAAAACCTGGAAAGACTTACAGGAACTAATGCAAAGTGAAATGAGCAGAACCAGAAGAACATTGTACACAGTAACAGCACATTGTTGATCAACTACAAATAATTTAGCTCTTCACAGCAATAAAATGATACAAGACAACTACAAAGGATTCATGATGAGAAATGCTAGCCATATTGAGAGAAAGAACTGATGGTCTCTGAATGCAGATCAAAGCTTACTATTTTTGCTTTCTTCATTTTTTTCATGTTTTCCCCCTCTTGATCTGTTTCATCTTTTACAACATGACTAATACAGAAATATGTTTTACATGATTACACATATATAACCTATATCAAACTGTTTAACATTTTGGAAGAGAGGAGAGAAGAGGAAGGCCAAAGAGAAATTTGAAACTCAAAATTTTGTAAAAATGAATGTTAAAAAGTGTATTTACATGTAACTGGAAAAAATAAAATAAAATTAAAAATGTAAAAAATATTATTAATAGTAAATATTGATTTATTGTCTTTTAATTAATGTTATCTACAATATAAAAAACTCCAGAGAATATGATTATACAAATACTCAAAATTCATTGAATCAAAATAGAATTTTAAAAGTGATCAAATGTAAAATAACATCTTTGATTTGTGGGGTGTGGAGAAGGGGACTGTAGCCTGATTTTTACTGCCCATTGTCTTGATGTTCAACTCCATTAAAAAAAAATTTATTTTTAGTTTTCAGCATATACTTTTATAAGAGTTTGAGTTCTAAATTTTTTCCCCTCTCTCCTCACCCTGTTCCCCAAGACGGCATGCAATCTAATATGAACTATACATGTACAATCATATTAAATATATTTCCACATTAGTTGTGAAAGAAGAATCAGAACAAAAGGAAAGAACCACGAGAAAGAGAAAAAACAAAAGAAGAGAAAATAATATGCTTTAATCTGCATTCTGATTCCACAGTTCTTTCTCTGGATGTGGATAGCATTTTCCATCACGAGTCTTTTGGAATTGTTTCAGATCATCGCCTTGTTGAGAAGAACTAAGTCTATCAAAGTTGGTCATTGAACAATGTTCTCCTGGTTCAGCTCACTTTACTCGGTATCAGTTCATCTAAGTCTTTCCAGTTAAGTCCATTTCTTTATGGAAAAGAATATGTATCATTTTTATGAATAAACTAATGCTTGGCTAATTCTTACTATGTGCTATGGACATAGGTCACAGACATGTTATCATCAATAAGCATTAGAACGAAGATAGTAAATTTTTATCACAGCTGTCATTACTACCATGATCAGCTTCATCACCATTATTAAAAGTCTGGTACAGTAGGTAGAGTGTTAGACTTGTTGTTAGTAGAAGAAAAGGGAACATGTCAGGAAGACACTCTCTTACACTAGGAGACCCTACATATTTTTTATTATGATAAACATAAATAAAACATATTTTAACTTCAGGCAAAACCAGTTGAGTAGTGGAGTATGGGTGAGAGAGCTGTGGCAGCACAGAAGACAGTCTGCCCATGACTTTACCCATGATTCTGCTACACAGCAGCCTAAGCGGTCTAATGACTTGAGAAGTGAGGCATTGTGGCAAGCAAAGACACCCACTGGTGAAGAAACCCCAATTCCCTCCGATGTCAGCGCCCTGAGGCAAACCCACATTTACCTCCTGTAATTTTTGATTATCTTCTCCGTGAAAGAGTTTTGGGATAAAGTACACACACATACACACACACACACACACACACACAGATAGACACACATACAATAGCAGAAAATGGCAAAGTAATTTGGTTCAGGTCGTTTATTGGGGAAAGAAAAATTCAAAGGTATTTTGGAAGTTCCCACTGAAGGGGAAGAAGGAGAACTGAAATTTTAATCAGAGATCAGAAAAAGCCTTTGATATATTTATGACAATATGCAACCTTGGCAGGTAATGCAGTGTCTTGCGCATCCTATGTGTTCTATAAATATATTTTAACCTGAATGGGACTGTAGACTTCTAGTGAAATAAATTCTTGCTGCATCTAACCTGGACTGAAGTTTGTCAGTGATCCACCCTAGTCCAGATGCAAAGATCATTGGATAAAAAATTGGATAAAGGTATTTTCACTTGAAACACTATCTCCTCATTTTATGACAATGGAGTTTTTGATGATATTTTATTTTACAGTCCTATTATTTTACAGTCTTCTTCTGTATATAACTCTTGAAGCCTCAAGTCCATGGGATGGACCTACTGTGGGTATGTGGGAAGTGGTGAGGGTGACAGTGGATATGAGAACTCTCTTGTACCATTCAAAGGAATCTCTGTAGTTACCCCATGTGGGACTATGGTGGGTCAGAACTATTTGGCTCTTCTCTTTTTTCACATCCTGCTTATGACACCCCTCTTTCATTCTTCCTCTAGAATGTTGGGGAACACTTTTACTCTCCTCTTGACTTGCCCTCCTGGCATCATCTTTCCCTAGAGTGGCCATGATGGCTTATTCAAATTACCCCAAATACTTCATGAAAGAGATAAAATTGGGACTGTTCCTTGGTCTAGGGAATTCTTGGGTGAGGAAATGCCCTTTACTGATGCAGGTAGCACATTGTTTTTAACTTAGATTTAGAGAACTGCCCAGAATAGTGAGGGGTTGTTAAGTGGCCTGCCCAAAGTCACATAGTCTGTCACGAGCAGGATATGAAATCAGGCCTTCTTCACCTGAGGCCAGCTCTGTATTCACTGACTCTTGTGCTTTATGAAAGCATTTCCAAAAAGACATTGGAGGAGTGCCAGCTGAAGGTGGGGGAGATTTATAACTTACATGAAAAATAGATTATTACAGAGAAATGGACATGCATGTGAAACCCAAAGAGTTCATAATCCATATGGAAGTTTGCATATTTATAACAATATAACAAAGGAAGTGGGAGGAAACCACAGATCTCCATCCAAAGGTACATGGCATGGAAGAGAGAAGTGGGCCGTAAAGGTGGGATAAAGAAAAAAAAACCCTCTTGCAGGGGAGGTGTAAGGTGATGGCAAAGGTCACATTCTTTTCCCTTGGGAACTGGTAAACTATGAAACAGGATGGTCTGCTTATCTATATGGGTTCCCATTGCACAAGCCTAGTGCAGGCTGACACCTATCTTGACTTCCAAGGATACACACAAGGAGTCCAGTTTGGGATGCAAACAACAAATTATATCAGTGGGGAGTGGTGGGGTAGAGGTGGTAAGAATTCTTTCTTGATACACTCAGGGCCTCCTGTGTGCTAGTCTAGGTCCAGTGTTTCTGGAAACTATGATAACTTAAAAAGACATATCTGTTAACAGTATCAAGCCTTGTGCTAAGTTCTTGGGGGATATGTAGATTAAAAACAAAGCAACCCGTATCTTAACATTCACACTTTAACATTCTGTTGGATGGTGAAACAACTTTACCACAAAAGTCAGGCAAAGAAGCTAGTGATTTCAATGGAAGAACAAGAAAAAAGAAAAAATCTTTTATTTCAGTTGGTGAACTGAGTGGGAAGGGGGGTAAGTGAAATCTATTGGCTGAGAGCTAAATTGAAATTCTTGTGCTTGAAGATAGACCATAACACCAGGCAGAGGTGTGTGCTTGTACTTTTAGCTACTGGGGAGGAATGAGACTGGTGGGTGAGCTCAGATATTTTGAATCACAGTAGGGCTAATGCAGTTTAGTGCCCATGCTAAGTCTGGCATAAATATAGTAAGCCCTCAAGATTTAGAGGCCAACAGGCTGCCTAAGAAAGGGCAATTTGGCCTAGATTGGAAATGGAGCAAATCTAATTATGATCAGTACTGGAATTGGGCCTGTTAGTGGCCATTGCACTTTCAGCCTGGCTGAGATAGGGAGACCTCGTCTCAAAAAAAGGAAAGAAAGGAAAAGGACAAGGAAAAGAAAGGGAATGAAAAAAGGAAAGAAAGAAAGGCTTGCTCAACATTCTATGCAATCATGCTTAAGAGTGCCAAGTTGAGTGTAAAACAAATTGACTTTTCTATGAATGTGCTCCTTAATCCTTGCCCCCCCACCTGCCAACTCCCAGGTCACTTTAGTGCAGGTATCTTTGTTAGATAAGCAAAATTTAAGATTGCATTTCTACTCTTGGATCCACCCTGTGGAGAGTGTGTGAATCAAATTCAGATTCATGTTTTACATGTAAGCTTCCAGGTGTTGCTGATGAATTTTCCCCAGAGATTGACCTGATAGTTTTAAACATTCATTCATTCAACCAATGCTTATTGAGTGCCTACCAGGTGCAAGGAAATATTCCAAATTTGCCAATGTGTTTCAGCCTCATTCCTCAGAAGGTAAAAATACTGCAACAAATTAAATCAGACAAATGTGTTGTTCAGTCCATGTTCTTACTCATCCTTAGAAGTGGCTCTTCACATGTGTTGTTCCTTTGTGAACATTATACTACCAAACCCTGGTCAATAGCACAGGTATAAAGAGTTACTTTTTTTTTGTAGCAGCGATGGCTTATTTTACCTCTTGACATTTCTCTGTGATTTTAGTGTATAGCATGCATATAATGGGGACTGGTCTGGATAAGAAATACAGCTTGGAGAACAGAGCAAAATTAATTTGGCCTCATGCAAATCGAATTTAGGAAATTCCCCTGCTACCTTAGTGCAGGTGAGCTATGACACCTGCATGCTTCATAGGACATGCCTCTCCAGAAGAACTAAGTTTGTCCCTGAGGTTTCAAGTAGAAATAATAACTGTCCTATGGCCAAGATTTAAACCGAATCGGATTTCAGATTTGCTGTCTTTTTGTAAAGCCCATGGAGAATGAACTTGGAAGTGTGTCCTTGCCCGGCAGAGTGTAAATGGAGTTCAGGACCTTGATTTTTGCACAGGAAAATTCCACCTGGATGCACTGGCCCCTTAGCAAGGTAATAACAGAAATGTGAGACTCAGCCTGATTGCAGAGCCTGCCCCCAGCAGTAGT
This sequence comes from Potorous gilbertii, assembly GCA_028658325.1. Lineage (NCBI taxonomy): Eukaryota > Metazoa > Chordata > Mammalia > Diprotodontia > Potoroidae > Potorous > Potorous gilbertii. The sequence goes on along the minus strand of CM053772.1, from coordinate 175,454,560 downwards.
CAAGTATAATCCTTTAATGACTCCAATGCCACCAGTTAATCCAGGTGCCAGTTTAGAAAAGCTAACCTTGGCCAGGCTTCTTTTGCCTAAAGCAGGCTCCAGCGCAAGGAGAGACATAGGGTTATTTCACAGAGCTCTATGAAAGTCCTGTCAATTGCTGGGGAAGAAAATCCAAATCGACATTAGAAAAGATGACTTTTTGTGCTGTTAATAATGACTTTGGTTTGAGTTTTTCTGAACAGTCAGCAAAGGATGAGCGCTCACAGGAAAGACATTTAGCACAATGGAATAATTGCCTAGTATATTACGTAGCACAGTGGGGATATAATGAGTGCGAGAAAGTGACACATCTAAGAAGCCCAAAGACTGACAGTCGTCGTTCTGTAGTGCAGAATGTTGAGCAACCAGCAAGTTTTGCCCAAAGGAAAATATAATAATTATTGGGAGTCTTTCTTGGGGGAAATGCAACTGGAAAGGAGGTTTAATAAACCCCAATCCATGCAATGGGATGAGACGGCTTGCCTTTGTGTTCTTCCTATGTAATACAAGAAAACGATTACATTATAACGAAAGGAATTAAACAAAGCTCCAAAACATAAATTAGAATTTAACTACGCCATTAAAAACTAATTTAATTTGCAAGCCATCATTACTAGATAATAAAGACCAACTGCAAAAAGCACAACAATCGCATGTGAACATGGGGGTAAAAAAACCAACAAGTCATAAATCTCATTGAGCAGATGAGTTTCTGTTACATTAGCAGAGAAAAATGCTGAATGGCTGTTTCAGTAGGTAATGGAAAAAGAAGTAATAGAACCATTGGGTTGCTTAATTTTCACCACAAATGGTTTTACGGAGAAAGGAAGACTGCAGAGAAAGTTGGGGGAGTACAAAGAGTTTTGATTTGATCCAGGAAGGCAATTCTCAAAATGGACAGGAAAAAGTCATAAAAATGATTTAAATTTAAGGCATTATTATGTTAGTGCATGATCTAGATATGTATCTGCTTCATTGGAGTGCAGACTGACACTGGTGCAACTGCTCATATATACCTTTTTTACCTAAGGGAAAACATTGATGGCAAATTTCCCTTAATGCAGCTGATAACTATTGTTCCTGAAAAAACCAAAAATGGTTTTCTGCTCTCTAAGGACATGGAAATGTGAATGAAAAAAATAAATAAATAAATAAAGCCCCTTAGCTTAACTGGGGTTTCTTAATACTTACTATTTAAGACCTAGGCATAGACATGAAGGAAGTGAAGTAGAGAAGGAGTAGAAAAGCAATATACAAACATAAACAAGAATGAGACCGAAAGGAAGGCAAAGTCTGGAAAACTGCGATGGCTAATTTAGCCCCGGAGAACAGATCATGAAACATACCCTTTTTTATCTCAGCAGAGAGGTGGTGTGTGTGTGTGTGTGTGTGTGTGTCTGGGCACTTGAGCATGTGCTGTCAGACTTTATGTCAATTACTTTTCCTTTTTTTTTGGTTAGGGGGGTTATAAAAGAGGGTTCAGTGATGGAGTAATATATTGAGAAATGACTGTGGTATGAACATGAAAAGAAAATGCAAAGAAAACCACTGATCAATATCACTAGCATTTCCTTTCTTATTAGAATGCAATTCTAATTATTACAAACATTTTAAAATAGAACTGAGTTATAAAAGAAGAGACTGCTCAAAGATCCTACACGCTTTCCAGACAAACACAGTTAATGCTACGAGGCTGTAAGTATTCTTAGGAGAACAAACATTTGTACTTATTTTTTACTTACATAGTTGCTGGGTAAACATCGAATCAGAGCCCCACACCAGACCAACCCCTCGTCAATGACGAGACTGACATAATGAAATCTGACCAGCAGATGGCAGCATAGCTCTTTGCTTCAAATCCAGTCATCTGTTCTATTTTTAAAAAGTAACAGCTATTAATGTAGGGTGGAGATGAAGGTGCATGTGTCCCACCTAGCTGGCTCATTCCATCAGGGCTTATCCAGCTCCTCTATGTAGCCTTCCATCTCAATTCATCTTTATAGGATTTGGCACTCCTCCCTATTTATAGAAATTACTATATTGATTTCCCCAAAAGGTCACCCATTAAATCATAGCAGGAGCAATTTCATTAGATAGCTTGGTTCTTCTATATAGTTAGACATGTTAATTGAATGTTTTATGTTTCCTTCAAAGGTAACAAATGTTAATGTAGCGATCACCATCATATTCTTGGGAGGGAAATTAAAATACATAACATATATATATATGATACACATTATGTCGATATGTATCTATACATATATAGATACATATCTATATATAGATAGATAAATATATTCTCTCCTTTTCTAGGCTTGCACAATAATAGTTAGCATTCATATAGTACTTTAAGTTTGCAAAGCTCCTTTGATACATTACTCATTTAAGCCTTGAGAGCCTAGAGGTTAAGTGACTTGTCCATAGTCACAGAGCTAATAAATGTCCAAGATGGATTCTGAATACAGACCTTCTCTGATTTGTGGCCCTGTATTCTAACCCCTGTGTCACGCCAGGAAAGCTTGTGGATATGTTGACCAAAGAATGAATCCCTAGGCTTCTGACTCCCTTTCCGCTGGGCTAGCTAACAAGTTTCCAGCCTCTGGTATAATTATTATTAATAGGAAGTGCCATATTGCATCATAATGCCTGGGGCTGAAATGGGAACGTTTTCTAATGAACTGTAAAAAAAGTTCCTTACTGAGAATGAAAATTTTAAAATCTAATGACATGGTAGAGAAGGCAGAATGTCAATACCAGGGTGAGTTTAAGGTGAGAAACTTATCAATACATAAATCGTTGCTTTTCTTTTCTTTTATTCTGAACTTAAGAAATGAAGCAAGCATTTCCATAACATAGCAGAATAGAAAAAAAAGATGATTATACATGGAACTACAAATCTATTATGTACAACTTATTTTTAAAATTTATAATCGTTTTCATATTATTTTTTTCTCCTCCGCCCTGGAAATGGCTACCATTAGACACAAATATGTATACAAATGTAAAATCATTCTATGCATACTTCTATTTATCAGTTCTTTTCTCTGGATGCAGATAGCATCTTCTTTCATAGGTCCTTTGTAGTTGATTTGAGTATTTATAATCAAAATGACATTCATTCAAAGTTGTTCTTAAAAAAATATTGCTGTTACTATACACAATGATCTCTTGGTTCTGTTCATTTCACTCTTTGTGTTTTTCTAAGATCATCGAGTTCATCATTTCTTATAGCATGGTAATATTCCATCATGATCATGTACCCCAACTCTGATAGGGAAAGAATGCAAAGATCTTAATTTCTTCTCATGACACTAACTTTTGTCTTTTCTTTAGGCTTTCATCATCATCATCATTATTTAGTATTTAAAAAAGGTGTTTATTTTTGTTTTCTTTTTATATCTGAGTAATTTCTGGATCTACTACTTCTTTCTCATTTCCCTCTTCCACCTTTACCTCTCCCCCCGCAAAAATTCCTAACATGTTTTTTTCTGCAGTGGGAAGGAGGAAAAACTGTATCTCATTTTATAGTTCTAGTTGGGTAAAGATGAAACAATTATTATAAGTAACCCCAGTAAAGGTTTTCTAATAGTAATAGTAACAGCCATTTTTTAATCAACAAGCTGAGAATGAGATAGCGATAACAATATCTGACATTCATATAATGTTTTAAAGGTTGCACAATGGCGGCTAGGTGGCATAGAGGAGAAAATGCTGAACTTAGAGTCAGGGAGATCTGAGTTCAAGTGTGGATGGAAGTACTTATTAGCTGTTACCCTGGGTGTGGCATTTTTCCTTTCTGTATCTCAATTTTCTCAGCTGTAAAATGATGGTGATATATAACCTCCCTCCCATGATTGCTATAAGGAGAAAAGGAGAAAATACTAGTAATGGATTTAAAGTACTATATAAATATAGATATTAAATCATCCCATTTCATCCTTAAAACAATCTTATGAAGTAGGCGGCATTGCTTATACTATAATATCCCTTTGATAGATGAAGAAACACTTGTTGACTCCAGAACTCATAGCTTGTGACTATTTCCCCTCTCAGTTTGGTTACTCTTCTTGGCTGCCAGATTAACCAACTTCACAGAGCAGCAAATGATGTAAGAGCTGTGTCTACCCCGTTTCTCACTGCAATAGCATCTTGTCGCCACAGGAGATGGATTTTCCTGGCAGAGGGTGTTGCTGTCATCCCATTAGAGGCACAGGGATTATGAAGCACAGGGTCCTTACTCTGTGGTATGTTTGTGGATGTGATTACTTATTACTTAGGCAGAACGCTTCTTCAGACACTCTTAGGTTTTAGCCTTGGCAGGGTCTTCTTCCTGCGTCATGATTCATTTAAATGCAATTCATTGAAGCGTAGACTGCTCAATTTTAGATACAGACTTAAGACTTTAGCATAGCTCAAGTTATTAAGGGCTCTAGCCTTTCTATTCTTATAAACTCCTTTCAATCATTTGAACCAAAAGAGATTCCTTGAGCAGGCTGACCTTCTCATTCCATTTTCTTAAGAAAGAAATTGAGGTACTAAGGAGTTAATAGGAGTGAAGCTCATTTTAGAGGGGTATTGGTTGAAGGGCAAGATTGGCTTGCCCACAAGGTTTGGGTACCTCTTCACCCTCAAGTTTTGAATCTATTTCTTCATTTGCAAAATGAAGGGGTGAAATTGATGACTTCAGAAGTCCTGTACAGTTCTATTATTCCACAATCCATAATTTAGGGCAAGAAGGAAAAGCAATCAGTTCTGCTGTCACCACTTTCTTGAAACAATTATGATAGCCATGATACTATTTCCACATCATTCATGAAATCAAAATATTAAGCAGACTTTGGATTAATTAAAACCAAGCCCAAAAGTTTATTTCCACTGACCTTCTCCTCTAAATTTCTAATTTCCAGTTCTTCAGCCAGTGCAGGGTATATGTGTGGATCAATTCTATCAACCTCCACTGCTCTGGACCTTATTGTAGTGGAGCACCATTGACAGTCAGCAGTTCAGAATCAGCTGCTGATGCATGTGACTCTGTGGATTCACTTAATAATAATATTACTAGAACTTTGTAGCTGACTTAGGTTGCAGTCGGTTGGTGAGAGGAGTCCATACAAAGTGGTTGCCTTGTATAGAAATGATGCACATTTGTGATAAGCAGGGTTTAATAAAATGCCTCCTTCAGGGAGTACACTTTAAAAAAAAATGCCTCCAAGGAAAAATCAGGCATCATTGCTGCAAATTGTTATAAATCCATTGCTCTGTCTCTTCACTCCTTCCTTTACTTTAGGGGATGAGAGAGAATCCCCTACCTCTTCAGGAAGCAGGTTTGGGTTGTTTCTTTGATGCATCTTTTCTTCTCTGTGTTTAGTTTCTGCCTTAGTTTCACTGAAAATGAAAGCTTCAAACAAATCAGAAGAGCAGTTATTGCAAATTCATTTCAAAACATTTGCAAAAAACCCTGTGCATACTCCCTGAAAGTTATAGCCTGGTGGGTCTAGCTGGTGCAACCTTGTTATATCACCATTTCACTTCACTATCATCCACAGTGCCTTGGTACCTCATCTAGAATGTCCCCCGGAGGTGCGTCTGTATTTTATGGGCACATTCAAGACTCAGATGAGTTGAGTGCTGGGTTAGAAATAATTCATAGTATAGTGGTGCTGCATGCCTCTGTCCAGCCTCAGGCACTGCTGAAAATTTCACCTGTACCAAGTACACATAAAATATATTCTTTAGGATGGAAGAAAACATGTTTGTAAGTGCTAAGCATTTAACAAACATTATCTCAATTGATTCTTACAACAGTCCTGGGAGGTGGTGCTGCTATTATGCTCATCTTACAGTTGAGGAAACTAAAGCAGACAGAGAGATTAAGTGGCTTGCCCAGAGTCACACAGCTAGTATCTGGGGTTAGATTTGAATTCAGATATTCTTGACTCCAAGCCTAGCATTCTGTACATTGCACTGCCTAGCTGCCTCTAGAAGGCAGGAATAGCCTTATAACAGATTTAAACTCTTATTAAGTATAAAGAAACACCTTTCTATACTGACAGAAAACATATCAAACATCTCTAAGAACTGGGTGCTTTTCTCCTCTAGGTCCAAGATACCATTGCCATATTTTGAGAATGTAAGTGAAGGACTGAATGTTGAATGGCTACCACAAATGCTCCTGACTTACCATTTGTAATTCGTAGTACTTTCACTAAGGGCTTTAAAATCCCTGATTTGTTGTACTTCCTCACAAGACCGAAAGATATCAAGCTACAATTATCACAGATAGATCATGGAGGGGAGCATGAGGCTCTCAGGGCAACTACTGACACCTGGTGAAGGCATTGCACATAAAATCTGTGTGCAGTTAATTGTGATAGTTGTGGGTTATGGAACTTCTCTGATATTAGGGACATGTATTTAGCGTTCAAGGACATTTTAATAAATGGACACGAATAGTGTCATAAGCATGGATCTTAAAACAGTTTTAAAAATATGCGTTTTATTTTATCAGATATGGGAATTCCCTTCACCAATACCGATTAAAACTCATCCATGCTTAAGCATCTGCACCTAACCATGGTTTGGTGGAAAGATGATCATCACTGGTGTTTGAGGCCTTGGGTTCAGATCCTGCCTCTGATGTTTGCTAGCTATATGACTTTTAACAAGTTATTAAATTTTCTGGGCCTCAGTTTCCTCATCAGCAAAGAGGTAATGTTGGATTAGATAGTCTGTGAGATTCTTTCCAATTCTAAATCTGTCAAATTACTAAAAAACTCAAAAGTGAGCTTTCTGAGACATGGAAAAGTTATGGTTTGCCTGGTATCCCACAGTTAATAAGGATCAGAGGAAGGAGTTGAAGTCCCATTCTCTTGTCTCCAAGACAAGCACACTATCTATTGTGCCATGTTGCTTCTAGCTTTGAGAAAAGCTGCTACAAAATATGTGGTGACAGAATCTCAATATCTGACTAGGACATGTAGACATACTGTGATGATACCTTATTATGAAATCAAACCAGCAGTGCACAGCTAGAGACATTCAAAGATGTAGAGGTCAGAGATGCAACGTCATGTACATAGAACAAGTCGTTTGGAATTCAACTATAAGGAGAGAGTCACAAAAAATCATTTTGGAAAGAAAGGCTGCAACTAGATTCTGAAGGCCTTCAATGCCAAATAGATGAGTTTGCATTTTGTCCTAGAGGCAATGGGAACTAGCTTCTTGATTAGGGAGTGACATGATCAAGCCTATGCTTCAGAAACTACTATTATAATTGAAATGCACATAAAATATTCACACACATTTGTCATACCCTCAGTATTGGGTTTTTTCATGAAAAGGAAAAGTAGTAGTTTGGGCTAAAAAAGAAGACAGATGGAAGGAAGGGCCTTCCTATCTCTTCAGACATTCATTCCATTTATTAACTTTTCCAGAAGAGAGGGACTGACCTGATTGTACCATATATAATAGACTGCATCACATTTATCTATCCTCTAGACTTCCTTCTGTAAACTTTCAGTTGAATAAAATTCCAAGTTTAATGGCTTATAGAGGAAGAGAAACAGATCTTCCCTTTTGGGTCCCTCATCACTTTTAGGGAGTTATTCCTGACTTGGCCTCATTTCATCACATTACAGAATCTCCTGCTTGGAAAGGGCTTTAGTAGACATTTAGTCCCACTGTACCTGAAAGAGGCAAGCCTTTGTACAAAATCCCCAGTAAGGAGGAAACTGATCCCTTGTGAGTCAGCCCATTCCACATCTGGATAACTCTAACTGTGGGGAAGTTTTCCTCCTGACATCCAGGCTAAATCTTCCTTTCTACTTTACATCTGACATTATTCAACTTTGGATTTTTCTGCTCTTTGTGCTGTACTCTGGGTGACAGCTGATTTCTTGTGAGCTTTTCTCATATCAGTCCTTATAACTTCTTGGCTAAACATTCCTCCTGGCTCTTAATAGTTTTAAAATATAGAAAATGATATTGACATTTATGTAGTACTTGAAGATTTGAAAAATGCTTTACAAATATTATCTCAGGTGATCACTGTAATCCCTTGAGGTGAAGTCTGCAGGTCTTATTATTGTCAGAACGGTGTAATGGATAGAGAATTCCAAATCAAGAAGACCTGATTTTATGTCCTGTCTTTGACACGTATTAGCTCTGGGATCCTGGTCAAATCACCACACTTGACCATTGAACAGTGTTTCAAACAGTCTTTAAAGACAGAATTCAGAGAAGATGCTGACCTTCATTGGTTATCAGGGTTTCCTTACCTGGAATTCCCTATACTAAAGGAATCTCTATCCCTATTTTTACGAAGGGGAAATTGAAGCTAAGAGGGATGAAATGATTTGTCCATGGATAAACAGCTGATAAAGATTTTCCACAATTCATTTTCATTGCTCTATCCACTTTATCATACTATCTCAAATAGATAAAGGGGCAAGAAAATAAAGAATACAAGATAGAAGGATGGTGGCTTACCTTTTCCTCTCCTATTCTTGGAGTCTCCCACTTCCATAAAGAATTTCTTGGGGATATAGAGGCTAAGTTCAGCCAAGCATAGAAGGCTTATTTTGTTTATAATTCTCCATAGCATCTTATCCAGAGCTCTGCATGAGTGGATACTCCATAAATATTACTGATTCCATATGATATGACATATGCTTCACTAATTCTATTGGCTACAGTTATAGGCACAAAAATTTGGGTTAAAAAGGATGTAGTATACTTATTTTTATAATTCAATAATTTTAGGTATCCATAAATAATAGATGTTGAAATAAAGATATCAGAACTCTTATCAACACAATTGCCAGTTTACTTATCTTGACTTCAGGAGACTGATGGCAAAGTGTGCTTTTCTCTTCTTAGTGGAGAGATGGTAGACCCTAGATGAGGAGGACTGAAGTCATTAGACATGGTCAATTTGTGTGTTTGTGTGTGTGTGTGTGTGTGTGTGTGTGTGTGTGTGTGTATGTGAGAGAGAGAGAGAGAGAGAGAGAGAGAGAGAGAGAGAGAGAGAGAGAGAAAGAGAGATCATTGGTCACTGGTAAATGACATCTATATTAAAAGTATCATTAAAGTACTTAATTAAAAAAACAAACTCAGAACTTGGTCAGAGTATCAGACTACCTGCTTCAGTTTTCCATGGTGACCTTTAAATGCTTTCTAATTATTAGTAAGGTGTATAGCCAATCAGTATCTTGGCCTCACTGTCTTCAAAATTGAATTATCCTTACTACCCATTGCCTTAGGGACATGATGAAGAGCAATGAATACCTGGAAATTGCTTTTTCCTCGCCCTGAGAAAGGTGTTATACATGTACAGTTTATTATATCACATTATGCCTTCTCTTCGCCAAGAGTGGAGCGTGGTAGAACCACTCCTTTTTCTTCCTCTGTAATCAACTGGTTTTTCCTGTCTTTAGGGGACTTTCTGGACTGTTTCCTATATGAAAGTCTTATCCTATCAATACATGAGTGTTTTATATTCTTCCAGACATGGAAAAATATTCATGGTTTTAAAAAAAAAGTCAAACTTGATGATTTTGTTGAGTGTGGTAGGAGCAGGGAGATTGTATCAGATGCATCCCTTACTTGGTGAAATATTTCAACTTTATCTCCTCCCACATTGAGAGTATATTTATCATTGTTTATACCTGAAGAGACTGCAGCTGGTGATGGGGCTGTGTTGGTAAAGGAAAGCAATTGTGAAACCTGTATGTGCTCTGATGTCTTTGTCCCCTTAGGCTCCTGTCTAGGAGTAGTTTGTATGTGGTTTGCTGGAATAGTTATTTCTAGATTTCTTTTTTTCTCTTAATTGAATGGGGCTATGGCTCATAATATTCGTAATAAGTAGCTCTTTCCTTTTCTGGTTATAGCCATCTGGGTACTATTTTGTAATGAATAGAACACTGAAGTTGGACTTAGGAAGACCTGTTTGAAACTTGCCTCTGACACTTGCTAGCTGTGTGACCCTGGACAAATTACTTGAATCTCTTTAAGTCTGAGCTTTCTTCTCTGTAAAATGGATGTAATACCCTACATCTTATAGGGTATTGTGGAGATCAAATGAGATAGTTTAGGTAAAAATGCTTGGCAAAAGTTAAAGGGCTATATAAATTTAAGCTATTATTAGTCATTCCTGAAATGTAAAGATCATCTACAAAACATCTCTCTCTTAGAAAGCTCCTTGGATTACTAATTCTGTGGGATCAGAGTCCAAGTCTCCTATTTTCTTAGCAACAACCTTCCTTCTAGTGCTTGTTGTCAGAATTCACTGACAATCAATCACCAAGCACTTAGTATGGTTTTGCTATGTGACTGGTTCTGTCGTAAGCACCCAGTAATTACTTGTTACAGCAATAGGAGATAGATAGCATTATTCTCATTTTATGGATAGGAAAACTGGCACCAAGAGGAAGTAAGCAACTTGACAAAGAATTCTTAAATCTCTGCTAAGTTCAGTCTCTGTCACCAAAATGTAAACCTTGAGTCCACAGTGACCTTGCTTTTTAGAGCCAAAAATGTGCCCAGTATCTGCCATTAAGAGTTGGATGATGAGCAGATCGTTTGTCTGACGATTCCTCAAATTGCCCAGTGAATTCTTTTTCTCCAGTGAGGAATCTAGGGCAAATGGAATGAGTGAGAACTTGCAAAGAACTTGGGCTCAAATCTTGACACTGCTTCTTTCCTTCGAGGATTATTTCCGACAGGGCTTTTAACTAACATTACTCCCCCCACATGTCTTTCTGTCTGATCTCATCAGTAAAATAAGGGATGGGACCACATGACTTTTCCAGATGTTCCTAGTCTTACATTTAGGATTCTGGAACCCTAGGACTGTTCATGGAGACTGTAGGAATGGAGACCAAGGAAACAGCTCAAACATCGAAAATGTGCGGAAAGGCTCCTTTAATTCAGCCTCTGATTTTGAATATGTTCTGTACTTCACCTGCTCATCTTCAAATGCTTTGCCAACCTGAATTCATTAATTCTTCCAACTCTGTTGTGACCTGGAGACAGGGGTATGTGAAGTATTCTCTAACACCTATAGAAACTGAGTAACTATTGTTCATGGGAAAATGCTGGGCTTTCAGATTTACTTTCTCTAAAAATGAGACCATAATTCTTTCCTTTTTTTAGTGTGCAGTTTTCCAATTTGCTTTTTCAAAAAAGTCAAACAGGGCATTTTCATCTTTTTTGGGGACGTGGTAGTGGTGACAGTTTCGCATTTCACTTGCAGAATTGTACCTGTAAATACTATCTATCTTCAGTATACCTGATCAGGGTGACATTTGGGGTGTGTGTGTGTGTATGTGTGTAAATAATATAAAAGATAAGGGGTTCTGCGTGAAAATGGATAATTTATTTGCTTTTAGTTTTGCTTAGCTGATCATACACTGAAGGCCTGGGGTGAAATATAAAGAGTCAGATACTAGTTTCTGTGACTATGTCAATTTAACTTGTGGACAGAACTCAGTTGCCACCCACCTGCTCCTTCCTCCCTTCCCAGTCATCATCAAATATTTATTAAATTGTCATATGCATTTAAGCATACAACACAACCTATGAAATTATTTTCTCTCAATTTTTGCCATACATTTTCCAGGTCTAAATTTCTTCATCTGTAAAATGGGAATTAATAATAGCATCTACCCCATAAGGGTTGTCATGAGAGCCAAATGAGTTAATCTATGTAAAGTGTTCTGCAAACCTTAAAGTACTACAAACATGTTGGCTAATAAAAAACAATAATAGTGAGTCCAAGGGGCTAGAGATGAGTGTCTCCTAAGTCCGGTCAAACCTTTTCTTTATGCTTCCTCCAGAGAAATTTCCCCCTTATCTTGGACTTACAAGAAAGGGAGTAAGAGTAACTCATAGGCTTGTGCTTCCCTCCCATCCCCAATAACAGTGGGTAGAGAGACCTCTTGTTATTGTTACCTTAGTTCACGTGCTGGAAAAGAAAGGTTCCTTCAGGAAAAATGAACATCTTATTGAGGGGACACGTGGCTTGTAGGGAATGAAGTGTTAACTTGTCAGTATTCTGAGTTCTGTAACTAGAATTCAAGTCAAGGAAGGGCCTTGATTCCACATTGTTACTGAAGCTAGAGGAAAGAATGAATTCTAATTTAGAATAGAGTTGATGATACAATTCTTTTTTTTTAAATATATTTTTATTGATATCTTTAATTATTAACATCCCCTATAGTTCCCTATGAGTCTCTCCCTTCTCCCAGAGAATCATCTACTATAAAAAAAAAATCTTTAGGATGGAAAACAAAAAAAGAAAGATAAAGTCATAAGTGGCTTTCTGAAGATATCAGAGTATAAATTTAGAATGGGAAGGGTCCATAGAAGAAATTTAGTTTAACTCCTTTACTTACAACTAAGGAAACTGAGGCTAAGGTAGGTGACATGACTTGACAAAGGCCACATAAGCTAGACAAATAAGTACTAGAGCTTGGGTTGGAACATAGATCCTTTGAGGAAAGAGAAAAAGAAAGAGCAAACTGTAATCAAATCTTACATTTTAAATGATCTGCGTCATTTAGGGAACGTTTTTCTGTCATCAGTCTCTTTCTCATAATAACACTTTACTGACTAGATTCATAATTAAAAAAAACCCAACAACCTAAATTCAAGTTAGAAATTATTTTAAATATAGGTGTATTTTTTTCAAGTTTCAAGTTCATGGACCCCTATGAAATCTATCCATGGACCCCCTTGGGCTCCAAGTTAATAATCCTTGTCCCAGTTGTTTTTCTTTTCTCCTCAAATGAACTCTCTTTCTCTCCTGTCTCTGTCTCTCTCTGTCTCCTCCATCCATCTATCCCTCTGATTCATTTATTCATATACTTATTTGTATTGATATTTTCCCTCTGTCCCTTCACCCCACCCCTTCAAATCAAGAGAATATAAACTGCTTGAAATCAGGGACTGTTTTTCATATTTGCCTTTGTATCTGAAATAGCCAGCAAAGTATCCTTCACACAATAGAAATATAATAAACGTCTGTTGAATTGAAACCAGAGTAGGGGCTCCTAAGTTCCTATCTGGTGGCAGCCGAGAATTGGCAGGTGACAGAACTCTAAGAACTTTCCATAAAACTAAGCTCATTTTATCACCAAAGCCTATGGCCAAGTCTCCACCCTCTGTTCTTCTCCTCCTGTCACTCCATCTTCTGCCCAGTGCTTCATCAGAGATTAGAAGAGTTTCCAAGTGAGAGTGAATTACGGTAGACCAGCAGGTCTCAGTACACAATAAGGAGTAGGGAGAAGAGGATTTACATTCTCAGGATCCAGAAATCAGATCCCATCAACTGTCCTTTCCTTTCAAGTTTCTAGGAATAAAGCCTTTTTATACTGAAAACGCAATAGATCAGCCTCATTTCAACATACATATAGTGAACACCTACTTAGTGCAAGGCTCTAAAAAGATTCTTAGTGGGATGCTGAGATTTATAAGACCTAGGACCTGCCATCAGGGAACTGATACTCTAGCAAGGGGAGAAGGATAAAACACACACCAGAAATAAAAAAAAATGAGTCTATGTGATAAGAACTTTGAAGACTGGTGTGAAGAGGAAGACATGGCTACTTTGAGCTGAGCTAGCAAAGATTCCGTAGAGGAAGCAAAACTTGAATTGGATTTTAAAGAGGGAATAAATGTATGAATGAATGATGAATAAAGTACTTATTAAATGACATATTTATGACATATCAAGCACCGTGTCAATAAAAGTTATAACTAGTAGCTTAATAATGCTTTATAGTTCTCAGAATGCTTTAAATGTACAATCTCATTTGAGCCTTAAAATAAGTGTTATTTTTGTTCAGTTGTGTCTGACTCTGTGACCATGTGGACCATATCATGATAAGACTGTCTATGGGCTTTTCTTAGCAAAGACACTACTACGGTGCCTTACCATTTCCTTCTCCAGTGGATTAAGGCAAACAAAGGTTAAGCGATTTGCCCAGTGTCACCCAGGTAGTAGGTTTTGAAGGCTGGATTTGAAGTCAGGTCTTTCTGATCCCAGGCCCAGTGCTTTATTCACTGGGCCACCAAGCTTCCTCAACCCTCCCTCAACATTATGGCAATAATAATTTCCATCTTTCAAATTCAAACTGAAGTTCAGCTGGGTATATTGATTTATCCATGCTTTTGTAACTTGTATCATAGATGTGTTTGAAACTTAGGTGTTTTTGGCTTTTGTCAAGAGTAAGCTAGGTGCTCCACTGGATGTAGTCTAGACCTGGAGTCAGGAAGACCTGAATTCAAATCCAGCCTCAAAGACTTACTATCTCTGTGACCTTAGAAAAGTGATATATTCTCAGTTTCATCAGTTTCCACAACTGTAAAATGGAGATGATAAATTAGACTTCCCAGGATTGTTGCGAGAATCAAAGAAATGATATTTGTAAAGCCCTTAGCATAGTACCTAGCACATATTAAATGTTTAATATATACCTGTTTGTTGCCTTTCTGTACAGAACTTTATTGGCTATTCTAAGATAACATTTTGATTGACTGATATGGGAGAAGAATAATTATCACAAATCAAACTAATATTACACAGTATTTTAAAGCTATTAAAACATTATTAATGATCTCCTTTGAAAAGGCATTTTAAGTAGGGGGAACCATATGATCAAAAGCTTACAGAAGGGAAATAGTACGATATAGTATAAAAAATGGATGGACTTTTGAGTTTGATTAGAGCACAGGCAGCTTGGGCAGAATAGAATGAGCATAGATTGTGGGAAGCTTTGAACTCCAGTCTGTAGCGTTAAGACTACAGGCAATGGGGAGCCACTGAAGATTTTTCCCAGTACAGAACTACTAACTCACAGAAGGTGAATAAACTCTCCCAGGGCACACAGGATACTACATTCCTTAGAATTTTTTTTTCTTTTATTGAACACTCCAGTTCTTGAACTCCAGAACAGTTACTTCTACTTATTCCATCCGTTATCAAGTCTATCATTAACCCCAAGCTTTGTTATGTCATCAAAGAGAAGCAGTGGGCCATAACTTTGTATGAAGGAGTTTAAAGCATGCCAGTTTTCAACTGATTACTTGAGAAATGGCATTGTTCCA
Source organism: Potorous gilbertii (assembly GCA_028658325.1). Classification (NCBI taxonomy): domain Eukaryota; kingdom Metazoa; phylum Chordata; class Mammalia; order Diprotodontia; family Potoroidae; genus Potorous; species Potorous gilbertii. Next base: position 175,439,416 of record CM053772.1, on the reverse strand, counting down.
GATCTCTTGTTACTATGTGCATAGAGTTCCTTGGATGAATTCCATTTGGCTAAACTAAACCAGAGCACACTGAAAAGATACTGAAAGGAGAAGTAGATGGAGGTGATGGAGGCTGAGAGTGTTGGCATTACAGTGGTCACACCAATGTACTCTTGAAAAAGGACAGAATTCACCTTTGTTCCCAG
>CM053772.1:175408461-175438731 GCA_028658325.1 Potorous gilbertii | reverse complement strand
GATAACATATATATATATATATATATATATATATATATATATATGTATGTATATGTATAGGTAATGTGATGGAGACTGCAAAAAGCAATACCCATTGTGCCAATGGACCAATCATGTATAAATTGTGACTCTGTGTTCACTTGATCAAAGCCAAATATTGGAATATTCATTCTGTCTCCAGCTAGAGCTCTATCATGGTGGCTTCTACGTTTACAGCCAAATGTGAGATAGTTTGCTGGAGTTATAGAGGAGATGAATTGTTGTCTAGTCAATAATTTCAGATTAATATGAATTAATGCAGTGGATCTTGTGTGCACATCAAAGCAAATAAGTTGAAAACCCTGAGTTCAAGACAAGTAGATAAAGGGTTAATACAAGACAAAGAAAACAAGGAAATCAGTGCCCACAGTACATTCTGATTATGGGCTTAAGGAACATATACTGCTATACTGCTGCCTTTCTGTCTTTGCTTTGGGAAGGGAATAGGTTAAGTTCTCTAAATCTCAAATAATTTCAATAACTATTTTACCAGAGACCCAAATGGCACACTCTTATAAAATCTTGTGAGCTGGGATGACTTGTCAAGTTTCCTTCCTGGCTACAAACTGAAGAAAAAAAATACAATGATTTTTCATAAAGTACAGTTTTTAGAGTCTCAAGAGCTTTCATGGCCAATGTCCACTTGGCAAGTGAATTATTCTGAGCATATTAATGGTTTTGTTGATACTGAAGGATTCTTTTCAGTGAGGAAACAATACAATTGAATAATTTTGACTTGGGAGAGCCATTCATTTAGCAGTCTTTATTAAAGGCTTACACTCTGCTAAGTTCTGAGCATCCAAAGTAATGCCAAAGCAGTCTATGCCCTCAAATCGCTCACATTACAACAAGGAGCCAACATGGAAATAATTATTCATATATATATATATGTATATATACATATATATATATATGTATATATATATGAAATATGTTGCAGATGTTGGGGATACTTTGTGGCGTGTTATGGAGAAAGGACAAACAGAAAGAAGATGAACTATCACTTTCCAGGAATGACAAGCAGGTGATCAGCTGTATCATGGAGTGCCTAGATGGGAGGAAATTATAAGAAGAATGTAAAAATATAAAGGGGTCTGGTTGGGAAGGCTAAAGGACAAATGGAGGGCTTTCTAGTTCAGAGGTATCAAACATGTAACCCATACTTATGGCCTATAACATTCTTAAATGCTACTTGAACCAGTTTAAAATGTAGTTCTAATCTGATTTTAATGTGTTGATGTATCTAAAAAAATACATAAGCACATATGGTTTTCTTTCTTAAAAAAATTATCTCATCCAATCATCATTATAACCCTGTGAGGTGGGTACTATTACTGTTCCCATTTCACAGATGGCAACTCTGAGGCAAACAGAGGTTATGTGACTTGCCCTGGGAAATCATAGAAGAAGAAAATGTCTGAGGTTAGTTTGAATTCAGATCTTCCTGACTCTGTGCCCCATTGTGTCACCTAGCTGCCTCATACATGTGCCTTTCTAAGTCAATATGTGATGGGTAGGGATTCTTTTGTATGGTTTATTATTACTTATAGTTTACTTATTATTAATAACTAAAGAGTATCTGTTTCTCTTTTACCCAGGAACCTTGACAGTCTTCCCCTACTAGTATGAATATTTTTGTTGTTATTTTTATTTTTCTTGAAAGGGGCCATCCCTTGAGTAACTATTTAAAGAGGCCTATTCATTGAATGGATATGTCTCACTCCAAGGGAGAGTTGATAAGACCTTAGCCTAAGATGGCCAAAGTCCCACAATGCATCCTGGGCCATCTCCAGTTGTCCTGATGAATATCAGGCCACTGGACCCAGATGGCTCTGGAGGAGAAAGTGAGGCTGGAGAACTTGCACAGTCCTCCCTCATTCAAGTCAAAGTCAACTGCAAGTCATGTCATTCTCTTGATATCATGGTCCTCTTTGAGAACAAAGGACAAACACAACAACCTGGGATACAGTGGAATTTACTGAGTCCTGATGAGGTTAATCCTCTGACATATAAAACCACTTTGGCAAGAAAGTGGAAGATGGATTGGCTGAGGGAAAGACTTTAAGCAGGGAGAGCAATTAGAAACTTATTGCAAATGAGCAATTAAGACTAGATAAAGGTCTGAACAGAGACATTGTCTATAATTGGAGAGAAAGGGACCTACGTGAAAGAGGTTCAACTCAATTCAATAAACATTTAGAAAATGCGTACTATGTGCCAAGAAGCACTGGGGATACAAAAAGAGGTAAAACACAGTCCTTACCCTCAAGGAGTTTACAATCTAATAGACATATTATGAAGGTAGAAATGACAAAATTTGGTAAGAGATTGGGGTGAGCAGGAGAACACAGCTGAGGGTGACACACCCTTAAACAGCATCATGTTCATTCTGCAATCCCTCTCATGATTCCTGTATTTTTTAGAAATTTACTTTTGCAAAGTATACTTTTGCTGTATAATTGATATGTAAACAGATAAGTCTCTCCAAAGCATAGGTAAAGGATACAAAAAATTTCCAGAGGAAAGGACTACCATCAGGATATTTCTTTTTTGTAACCTACACTATACTTGGAAGGAAACTAGGTTTAGCAAACCTGCTCATTTTTCTTGCCATGTAATTTTTTGCCACTTTCTCTTACTCATTTCCTAACCAATATAACCACTCAGAAACAGCTTCATGGACTCTACCCAAAGATTAAGCAGATGGCAATGGGATGATTCTTGAGTGGATAGTGCTACTCTGATGTTCCCACCTAATGGAACCTATGATCAAGGGAAACACCAAAGATTAAATTGGAAACACTAAACTGTTTCATATGAAGTTTAAAAGGTTCCCTGCTAGACCTCTGTTTGTAAACCTAGGGCAGAAGGATGGAGAAAAAAGCCCCCAAATAGAAAAGAATTCCAAGGATATATAATGGGAAGAAATGTCATTCTTAACTCAGAAGCATAAGATACATTTTGATTAACCACTAAATAATGATGTGAAAAGGCAGTGAATACTGCAGGAATTCACAGAAAGTATTCCCCCAAAATACCTGGAGGGAGCAAAAAAGTGTTTCTTCATCCCAGGAATACAAAGGGAGGAACAACTTTTTTTAGAAAAGAAGCTCTGTGCTGTGAGGGCTGTTGTCTATGTAATAAATTAAACTATTATGTTTTTGAAGTATATAGTAATATGCCCCAATGTCTCTCTGCTTCCCTGCTGTTCCTGGCCTGGGCATCAAAGCAGAACATCAGTTTCCTGATTCTCTGAGTCTTTCACTCACTAGAGGCTCTGAATGCTTCTATACAATGCCTTAATATAATCTGGGGAGTTGGGTGAAATGAGAATTTGAAAAAAAATAAACCACATAGTTGCCTCACCTTTTCTTTGCTGTTGAACCTACAAATCCCTCAAGGCTATCGTACTGTGTGGTACAACAAACACCTTATTATTGCATGTGGGCAAGGCAAAACAAGGAAATGACCATGGTGACCTTGGTTTTCTACAAGGCAAAATATAGTTCTGGACTGATGCCCTAGAACAAGATTATAGATCAGTGGCCATCAGCTCCCTTTCTCTGCATAGCAAGCTAAAAGGAATTTTGTGTCCTCAGGGCTCAGGTTTCAGACTCACTTATTTTCTTTTCCAAGACCACTTTTGGGGGAAGGTGGAGGGAATCCCTAGAAGCCAAATTGGGGCAAATAGCTATGCAATGCTTCATGGGACCCAGGATGATTACTAAATCCACTTGTAGGCCTGCTCACTTCACTGGCAGCACAGCTATACTTGGGAAATCTTCTCCCTCTAGATGGCATTAATGCTCTTTCATTGCCAGCCTCTTGCTTTTTCCTTCCTGTGTCTTGGATGGTGGTATCTTTCAGACCCAGCATGCTGTGATTTAACCAGAGCTTTGATGTGGTAGGATGTTGGCTTGCACAATTCAGATCTACCCTTCCTCCCCACCCCCAACCAAAAGGATAATATGCTACTTTTTCAAAGTCAATTAACACTTAGGGCAAATGAAATAGAAAGAGTGAAAGGTCAATTACTTAACGGTTGCCACCAACCTTCCCAGTTTATTCAGCATTCATCCAGGAATAACAGATTTCTGGGAAAAGAAAGAAAATCATAATTAGCTCAAGAGATAGCTTAATATAGTTTACCTGCTTTATTTTGCAACAATGCCAAGGGTGCTTTTTGTTGCAGAATTGGCTCAGGCATGGACCATTTTAAAGTATTAAAGTAAGTGGTTACCTCAGGATCCTTGAGGAGAGGCCTGACAATTTATGTATCCAGGAGAGGAGAAACTCATAACACATTTCAGGTTTGGGATGTTTTTAAGATGGTTTGTGAAAGAGAGGCATCTTGATTGTAGCTGGCCTATGTTCAAACTAAGAACAGAGGAAGAAAATCGTTATAGGAGGAGATCAGAGGAGAAAGTAGGGAAAGATTTACTTGAGGAAGGAAATGAAAAGTTTTGCTACTTCTTACAAAGACAAGCAATATGAAACCCAACAAAGGAATTGCTCACCCGGAACATGGGGATGTTTTAAATTGAAATCCATCCACATTTATTATGTGCCCACTATGGACATGGGACTGATACATGAGGATGAAAATGTAAGAGTCCTGGCATTCAAAAGGGATTACATTCTGCTTAAATACAATTCATCAAATATTTATTAAGCATTGACAATGTGCAGGGCACTGTGCTATGTACTGGGGACATACACACACAAAAGTCTCTACTCTCAAGGATTTTTCATTCTTTGGGAAGCTATCATAGATATGTAAATACAACATTTATGTAAAGTAATATCAAGGATAAATAAGTATGTAGCTATCCACACTGCTCTCAAATGTATTTCCATGTCACTGCCCAAATATGAAAGCATTTCACTATCAATTTCCTCAGATGGTAATAGAGTTCGTGATCCAGAGGATCATAGATTTAAAGCTGGCTAGACTCTTGGAAGACATCCTCATTTTACAGATTTCACACCAGACATCTTTGCAGAATTTCATATGGAAAATAAAGATAAATAAGATAAGTGCTAAATTAAAAAAAAAGCAAAAAACAAACAACACCTCAATGCAAATGAGGTTATTCGGAAATTAACGCATGAGAATAATATGTTAATATACACCTTTAAAATTTGCATTATTCCAGGAGCTTTCCAACAACTCTCTAAGGTGTTGTTTTTTACAGATAAAGAAACAGGCTTGAGGTTAAGTGATTTGCCCAGTGGCACCAAGCAAATTAACTCCTTAATAATACTATCAGACATTTGCAGAGTGCTTCAAGTTTTGAAAAGCGGTTCATATATATATATATATATATATATATATATATATGATATCCTTTGACCCTTATAACAAGCCTGGCCCTTTGGGATCAATATGACTGTCATTGCTCCCCCAGGTCTTATGTCATGCCTCACACTTATGATAGCAGGCACAGCTCCTCCATCTTTGTATTTTATTATAAAAAAGAACTTGGCTCAGCTTAATAACCTTTTCCTTCTTGAATGAAGAGTTTCTGTTTGCAGTCATAGGAACAGAAGAAAAAAGACCTGTTCTTGTAATGCAGGGAGATTGTTTCATGCCTTGTAACTAAAATAAGGTTTTTGAAAGAGCAGAGGAGATGGAGTAAGTACATAATGAACAAATTCTTGTGAGGCAAATTATTATGCTGGGATTTTGAACTGGTCTTTTAAGAAAAGCATAATTCTGACCCTGCAAGTGCTGGTGCCAGGAGAGAGGCAACAGTGACTCTGCTGGAAATCCAGTGGGGTGGCTGCCCTTTGTTCTACTGTCACGTAGTGAAGCCTGAAACAAGGTTGACAGAGGCTAAGCCCTGATCTCTACCAGTGAGGCATGTCCTCCCACTTGCAATCTACCATAGAAAGAGGAGCCCGGGCTCTTTTGGTTCTATGGATGCCTTTGGGCATACAAAGGTGAGTGTCCGAGTCATAGCAAGGACAAAGCAAGGGAGATATATGCTGTCACTACGCAAAGGGGTGCAGAAAAAAATATACTAATATAGCATACTATAAATAGGTACTGTAGATATTAATATGTATCTATTATCCCCAGTATACCATGCCATTAGGATGAGATAGGAATGGGTTTTATACTTGTCTCAGGAGCAAAAGTTAGCTAACTATTGTTTTGGTGTGCATAAGATGAATCTTACTCCATTTATATTTACTTGTATACAACTAGTGAAAATCAGAAGTGAGCAGGAGAGCTGAGCTGAGCCAAATTTCATCAATAGTTAGGTTTCTCTTGGAATTTAGCTAGCGCCCAGATGTTCACAGATTTAAGAACCAGTATAAATAGTTGGAAGTTTTTAACATAAATATAGGTACAAGAAGGCAAATTTCAAACTATAAAGGAATGTCCCACTGGCATCAGGGACAGAAGTCAGAGATGAGTTAAACCCTGGCTCATTCTCTCGGTTGAATCAGAGAGATCATTTTCTCACTACTTACTAAAAGGTCTGCATCCTATGTCTAATGGCTCCTCTGCGTTGCCTCCCTACTTCCCAAGCTATCCCTGGGATACTCTGATCTTATCATTGCTTTCACTTAAAGCAAACACTGCCAGTAGAATGAGGACAAATTTACTCACAACTAGAGTTATTACTTGGTATTTTTACTCCTAGGACAAGAAGAGGGCGATGCCAGAGGAGCTTACCTGGGGTAAGGTTTCCTGCACGAACGAAGCAAGGCTCGAGATGGAGCAGCATTGTCAATACCTTCTAAATTTCAGCACACTGGCACAAAGCCCTTGTTGTCCTGCCTTGGTTATGACTCTGTGGCTTAGCACGGTCCTAGAGTACTCTCTGGGAGGATTCCTGTAGGGTCATTCAGGATAATCAAATTTAAAATTGAAAAGGACAGTAGAAGCCTTCCAGTCTAATTCTCTCATTTTAGCAATTCAGCATCATCTATTGCCCTCTTCCAGTTTAAGTAATCCCATTCCATCCCATTTCCTCTAAGAGATTGATCCCTCTCTCCTCTCCACTCTATCACTTCAATCTCTCCCCATCTACTGACTTCTTCATTCTTAAAGAACCCTTACTTGATCATTTCATCCCCACTATCACCCTATATCTTTTCAGCCCTTTGTGGCCTTGAAAAGGTCTTCTAAATAGGTACCCCCACTTTTTTTCTATCAACTGTCTTCTTTATAATTTGGCTTCTGACCTCATGGTTGTACCCAAAATACTCTTTTTGAGGAAGCCAATGATCTCTTGAATTGGTCAATCCAATGACCTTTTCTCAATCCACATTCTCCTTGACCCCTTTGGCTCCTTTGATGCTATGAATTACTCTCTGTATTTGATAGTCTTTTGTTCCTAGATTTTCAAGGACATCCCTCTTTCCTGGTTCTCCCTTACCTACCTGGCTACTCCTCAGTCTTCTTTGCTGAATCCTTGTAACCATAAGAGTGTTATCCTGAGCTCTTTTCTCTTCTATTACTTTATTTATTGACCATAATTGCCATTTCCATGCAGATACCCATCCTGACCTAACCTTTCTGCTGACCTCCAGTCTTATGCTTCCAATAGTCTTTCAGACATCTTGAACTGAATGGCCAATAGACATCTTTAATTCTGCATGTCTAAAACTTAACTCATTACCTTTCCCCCTCATCAGTCCCCATCTCCTACCTTTCCTATTACCTTAAGGGGCAACATGTTGTTCCCAGTCCCTCAGACTCACAATGTAGATGCCATATTTGACTCCTCACTATCTCTAATTATTCATATCAGAACTGTTGCCAAGTTCTGTCTTTTTGATCTTTGTAACAATATACCCCCTTCTCTCCTCTTCCACTTTAACTTTTCTTGTTCAGGCTCTCACCACCTCATGCTTGGGCTATTGGGAGAGACTGCTAGTGGATCTGCGTGCTTCAAATCCTTTCTCATTCCATTTTATCCTCTATTCAACTACCAAAGTGATTTTCCTAAAGCTCAGGTCAACCACATTATCTCCTACTCAATAAACTCCACTTGCTTCCTATCAATACCTCCAGGATCAAATACAAAATCCTTTGTTTAACATTTAAAGCCTTTCATAATCTAGTCCCATTCTACCTTTCCAGACTTTCTTATTCTTTCTCCACCTCCCCTCACTGCTCCCATTTATTTGATTCAGTGATACTGGCCTTGAGCCTGGAATGCTATCCCTCCTGTCTTCCTTGTTTTTCTTTAAGTCACAACTAAAATCTCATCTTCTGCAGGAAGCCTTTATCAACCTCTTCTAATTCCAGTGCCTTCCTTCTGTTACTTATTTCCTATTTATCTTATATATAACTTATTTGTATATATTTGTTTGCTTGTTGTCTCCTCCATTATAGGAGTTCCTTATGGATAGGGACCATCTTTTGCCTCTTTTTGTATTCTCAGAACTTAGCACATAGTAGGTACTTAGTAAATGTTTATTGATTTGAATGATCTATTAAACACCTACTACTTTCAAAGCTTAGGAAGAATTGGTCATACAAAACCCAGAACAACCATCATTTTCTACTATCAAAGAGTTTATATTTTTCTGTCATCAGGAAATTATGGCATAAAGAGGTAAAAGGTCCTATCTAAATAAGTTGCAGAGGCAGAATTTCAACCCAAGTCTTCTTACTTCACATAATTCCACATTAAAGCCTGCAATATCATTCTCTGATTCTATTTCCCCAGGATTTATCTTTTGTCCTCTTCAGATGACAGTCCTATTGTTTGCTCTACACTTTTTCTTGAGACCTGTGTCTTGAATTTGTTTCCCCACTACCCTGCCTGGTGCCTGGCATTTAGAAGGATTTTTAGTTCAGGTTCCTTTAGTTGTATATCTAGAGCACTGTTTCTTATTCTTTTTTGTATTATGAACCCCTTTGAAAATCTAACAAATCCTATGGTCCCCTTCTCAGAATAATGTTTTTAAATGTGTAAAATATATCAGATTACAAAAGTAATCAATTATAGTGAAATAATGATGCATTATTTTTTTTCCTAATGAAATTTGTGGATCCCTTGAAATCTATCCATGGACCCTTTGAGGGCATCTATGGACTACATTTTAAGAATTCCTGATCTACAGAAATAAACTTTCTGAATCTCTCCTTTTGAAATCGTTAGTCACTTGTTATATTACTCTTTCTTTTGAAATATTAATACCATCCACTGAATATTTGTGGAATTGAGATTAGAGACAGTTTGGAGATGAGGGTAGGAAGATTATACAACAGTATTACTGAGCTACTTTTTCCACTATCCTTTGAAATAGAAATCAAAATAAATGAGGGCAATGGTAGCCTCATGGTGCCTTGTGGCTATAGTTTACTGAATTCCTGACCTTTTCCTACATTTGACAGCTCCTTCTTTTCACGTCTATGTAAAACTTTTGTGTCTGCCTTCACCTCACAGTCCCTTTCCTCCCCAACCCTCTTTAAGTACATGTTATCCATATGACACAAGACTGTCACCAAAAGCATCCTGGGTCTTCTCTCTGTCAAAAAGACTATCAGCACCTGACCTACCCCCCCTCCTCCACCACTACCACTTCCCCAGTGACTCACTCCCTGGCAGGTGTTACAAATAAAAAAGTTTCATGGCAGCTGTTCTGGGAACCTCAGAGACAAACTCACATGTATGGGAAGAGGATAGCAATGAGGGAACTGTCTATCATTACTCTTTGCCAAATCCAACTCCATCCTCTGGAGACTTTGACCTCTTGTAGAACATTTTGCTTTTCTTTTCTTTTCATACCTATGTGTATATAATTTATGTATCTATTCCATTATGCATTTATCTATTTTAGTTCAGTTTCTTCTTTATATTCATTTAAAAATTACAATAATTTTGTTTCTTCATTAAGGGGTGAACTTATGAAATATTGCTTTCTCTTTGTTCATTTAAAAATTACAATAATTCTATTTCTTCATTAAGGGATGAACTCATGAAATATTGCTTTCTCTTGGATTTTCCATCTAAGTAGCAATGTGCCTCAGTAAGCATGCAAATGCAGAATAGTCACCTAGCAACAGGGCGCCAACAATAATTGGTTTCAGAGTTTTCATATTTCCCCCGTATAGTTAGTATATTTGCCCTCTACCTCTTTGCAGTTCATGGAAAGAACAGTTAGGAAAGGGAGTGGAACATTGTATTATCGCTTCCGGTTTTGAGATAAGATATTATTTTCTCCCCAGTGACCAATTTTAAGGTCACAGATGAATTCTTTAGTATTTTGAGACTCCATTGAAAGCTTCTTCATTCAAATCACCCCAAATTAAAATATATAAATGCTGCTACCTCCAAGACCAGATTCCTGTGCCATTTTGCATATACATGTATATATATTTTCACCTTGATTGATACTCACCTCAAATACCTTTTCTTGCACCTCCTGAGAATAAAGGATGGCTAGATAGAGGCAGAAATATGGGAATCTTGTCAAGTCAGTTGGACATATAATATACATGTATGTATGTATGTATGTATTGGCAGAAGATGAAGACCACTGGATGGACTGAAAAGTGGATTGAAATTCCCAAACAAATAAGCAATACTGTTGTTTAATAATAAGGGCATTCCAATTTGTGATGGGTTTACCTTTCCAATCTTGGCACACAGGAATCTCCTTTAGACAATGTTTGGTCCAGCCAAGTTGCTGCTCTTTTGTGGCAACTTCAGAATAATCACCTAATAGTCTCCTGACATGCCATTTCCCACTTCTGTGCCTTTGTACTAGCTGCCCCCTATATCTGGAATGTGATCTCTTCTCACCTTCACCTCTTACAATCTCAAGTTTCCTTCAAAACTCAGCTCCAACACTATGTTTGGCATCTAGCATTTCTGATCTCCCCAAACGCCCTCTCCTTATATAATAAATATTTTGCATATATTTAATATATAAATACATATGTACGCATTATTTTCCCCTATTGAATATGAGCTCCATGAGGGCAGGAACGCTTTAATTTTGTCTTTGTATCTGGGCACATAGCCTGTAGTTAATGAAAGGATTCTTGAATGATATCCCGTCTAAGGGGAGAATGGTTAGTTAAGGAAATACCAAGAAAGAGAACTTATTATAAGCTTGTCTTAAGCTTACAGAGTAGTTCCACAGCTTGGATGCTTTGCCCAAAAATACTAACAAAGAAACACTGCTTACCCCATGGCATAATATGTCTAACTGAGGTCCCAACTGTTTTCATTTCAGACATTTTTAGAAAGTTGCTCAGTTCTCTGTCCTTTGTGTCACACCTTGCTGCTGCCCTTCTCCAGAACCAGCATTGTTACCCATCACAATCTGGACAATTTATATTCCTTGAGTCAATACAATATTTGGATGGGGCAAAGGGTTCCTATATTGATATAGTCACAGATCTAGTAAAAAATCAAAATATGGCATTGAGGTCTTGAGTAGTTTAATTTTTATCAATCAATTGAAAAGTATTATTTGAATACTTCCTATATGCAAAATACTATGATAACCACAGAGAATATATAATGTGGTTTCTGCCCTCGAAGAACTCAAAATCTATGAGGGTAGTCAAGCACTTCCATATACAATGATAGTTTAAAAAAACAAAGTGATGCAGTGCTAACTAAGAGAAACAGATACCAGGTGCTCTTTTTGAATTCCCAGGAAGGAGAGAAGATGACTGGAGGCTAGAGTGGCCAGTGAAGGTTTTGTTAGAATATCTAGGACTCTATTAAATCCTTGAAAATGGAGTTGAATTTATATAAGTAGGCAGGATTTTGGACAGGAGAAACAGCATGAACAAAGCTGTAAGGTAAAACTAGAATAAAAATATAGCTCTCTTGTCCCCCTCACCCAGGATGAAGCTCACATTTTGTCCTGCTAGGATTTAATTTTCTCGATCTTAGGATTTCACAGAAAAAAATTTTAATCCATTCAAAAACATAGCCGATTTATTCATTCATTCAATGTGTCCAAAGGATTGTGTTGGATGATGTCTTACCTACATGCTATTATCTAACACATACAATCATTAGGTGTTTGAAACTCCTTATGAGATAGAAACAACAGATATTATTAAGATCATTTTTCAGATAAGGAAACTGAGACTCAGAGAGGCCAGTGAAATGCCCAGAGTCTCATAATATAGGTGATAGGATTATAGATCTTGCTGACTCCATATTCAATACTTTGTCCAAAATATCATGATGCCTCAAGATCATCAAATGAAGAATTTCTTCTGTACAGGCAACTAGCACCTCTTTACATTTTGGAATTATTAATAAGAAATTCCACATCTCAGTAATAACTCTCAAACACCATAACTTGGCCAATATATATCCTCCTACTGTTCCTAATACAACCAGAGGCAAAATTTGAAGTCAAATCTTCCTTACTTTAGATTTAGTTTTCTATCTACTACAGCAAACTATTTCATTAGGTAAGATATCGTCTCCTAATTATGGAACACCTAGGAATTCAGATGCATATCTAACTTATTTTAATGTATTATGAAGAATATTTAATGGAAAAAAGGGTTCTTACATGAAATGATGATTTGACATTAAAGCATCAGTCTCTTTAGAAGTAATCAGAGAATGGAGGTTCCGTATCAAGACACCTGATTGCACTTTAAACTTTATTTGCTCATGGCAGGGCATGAGCTGAGCAGGTTTCCTGTGATTTGAAGTCAATTATGCACTGCCATATTATATGCTACTATATATAGTAGAGCATTTGAGCTCATAAGCATGGTAAACTATCTAATCACAGTAGAGAAACTAACTCTGAGGCTTGGTAAGACCCTGATTCCATCGTTGCAGCTGGGAAGACATAGATTTCACCATTAAGAAGACATTGCCAGTTAATTTTAGACTACTCTAATGGATAGTGGCTGGATTAGGAGCTTTCAGTTTTCTAAGTAACCTATGTCCAAGATTCAACTGCTGTGGCATGATTACCTTTGCCTTTTGAATCAAGATACCATTTCCCTATGTGATCCAGGCCTTTTCTCATAAGAAGTTCAGCATCTGTTCCTAAACTCTGCGACTAAAATAAATGTAGTTAATAGGTTAAAAATAACAACCAATAAAAAAAAACCCAACAAAAACTCAAGTCAACAATAACTTTAACCTCTGAATGTGTAGATTTGGGCCATTGTGCCTTGATAACCTTAGAATGGCAGTCTGTAGCATGATGAAACTGAGCAAAGAAACTTGAAACTGAATATCTAGAGGAATTCAGAATAATATTAAACAGGAAAAAAATGTCTTTCAAGGGAGGTGGAGGAAATTTCATGATCTGACTCATTTGAAATAAGGCTGAACCAGGCACTAGAAAATATACTGAAGGCACTTCTTCTGCACCAGAAGGGAAATACATGATCACATGAAATGTATTTTTCTCCTTTTAACATTTAGGATTCTACATAACAACCGCTATTGATAACTAGTTGGAGTATTTTATATTATAGGCCTTTATTTCTCAACAATTCTATTATTTCTTCTTTTCTTTGTTCTTTTGGGAATTAGAAATGATGCAGAGACAATAATTATATTTTATCCTTTTTCCTTCCTGTAAATTTAATAAAACTGATGACTTAGAGTGCTTAGTGTTTTTTTTCCTTGGGCTAATACAACAAAATATTCAATTAAAATGACACATTTGTCTTTTTGAAAAAAGGGATATGATGATGCCACTTGTTTTTCACAACAGTCATTTCTGTAAATACATCCTTCTGCCTCTGAATTGAATTCTCCCCTTTATACAAACCAAAACCCCAATTAAGCATAAACAAATGACCCAATGATTAAATACGTTAAAGTAGTATGCCTTATCTCTCTACTGAGAGGAGGGAGGCATATTTTGTTATCTCTTCTCCTGGAACATTCTTGTTTTGTTCAGTTGCTCAGAAGTTGGATTTTTAATGGCATTTTTATTTATACCATTGAAGCAGCACATGTTGCTTTTTTGGTACCATTTTCCTCTGTATCAGTTCATGTAATTCTTTCTATATTTCTCTAAAGTCCCCATAGTCCTCCTTTCCTACTATACAATGATATTCCAGTTTTTTCAACCATTCATTCATTAACTCCACAAGCATTTTTGTCATATTTAATATGTGCAAAACACTGTGCTGGGAACTGGGGATAGAAATACAATAATTGAAGTAATCTTTACTCACAAACAGCTCACAGATGTAATAGAAGTAGAAATATCCAGGTTTGACAACTGATTGGAGATATGGGGTGAGGGTGAGTGAATCTCAGGTGGGATATAAAGATCTGTGAGAGAAGAAATGAAAATTAAATTAAACAGAACTGGTGAGATCATCAAGAGAATGAGTAAAGAGAGAGAAAAGATGACTCTGTTTAGAGCCTTGGGAAATGGATACAGTTGAGGGGGATGATATGAATAAAAATCCAGCAAAAGAGTCTGAGAAGATATGGCTAGATAAGGAGAAGGAGAAATGACAGTGTCAAAGAAAGCCCAAGAAGAGAGATACTCAAAAAGGAGAGAATGGCCCACTGGGTCAGATACAGCAGATTGGTTGTACAACTGCCTCCAGCATCGGTCAGTACCCTGAGAAAGAGGAGAGGTGGTGGCTAGTAAGAATAATTCAGGGTAGAAGTTTGACAGTGGATAATCAGAGATAGGATAGGGATAGGATAGGTTCACGAGAGATTCAGGGGTAGAGGACAGTGTGGAGTTAGTTTGACTAATGATTGGGCCAAAATTGGAAAGGAAGAATATAGCTAGAGTAGGGGCAGATTGGGTGAAGGATTAGTTTATAAGGGGTTGAGGTAGACCTGCACCACTTGCAGTAGGTAGGGGCCAAAATTAAAATAGGCTAAACTTCTTTGGGCACAAGCAGATAGGTTTTTAGTGGCTCACTTTCTAAACAAAGAAATAGTTAATAACTGAACTATTTACAAATAAAGCATATTTTAAAAAAGGAATATTTCAATTAATATCAATTAATTACACCTATTACTTAAGATGTTTGTTTATCATGAAATTCTCCTCTCAGACTAGAGACAGACTGACTATGGTTGGTTGCCACTTTGACAAATAGGAGACAGTGAGCAGTGGCAACCTACTTGCCAAGTTACGTGATGGGCACAATAGTGACGAGTGGAAGGTGAGTTAAGTGGGGCACAGATAAAACACTCATTATAGTTTTACTTTGTTTCACAATCTCTACATTTTTCACTGGCTGCCTGAAGTCCTTTGGCAGGCTGAAAGTGGTCTGCAAGCTGTATGTTGTGCAGGCCTGGGTTAAGTCATAGGAAAAGACAGAGTAATAAGAGGTCAGACAGTAGAATGTCTAAGGTTTTTTTTTTTAATATTAAGAAACTGAAATAATTGTTAGCAATCTTGAGATCCAGGTTATAATAATCCCAGGGTAAATGGGATGAAGTGACTTAGTAAGTAATAGGATGCAAGGAGATTGAAAAATTCCCTAATAGATGAGCACCTATTTTATTTCTGGACTTTATTATCACAGAAAGTGCTATTAAGATTATTTTGGTGTGTATTGGACTTTTATTTATATCTTTGATCTCCTTGAAGTATGTACCCAATAGTGGGATACCTTGATCAAAAGTATGAGTAATTTAGTGACTTGGTTGAATAATTACAAACTGATACCCAGAATAGATGAACCAGTTCACAGTCCTATCACCAGTGTATTAGTATATGCCTATTTTCCTTCAATTCTTCCTACATTGTCTGCTTCCATTGCTTGTCATCCTTGACAGTTTACAGTGTTGAAGTGAATCCCGAGAATTGTTTTAATTTTGATTTCTAAAATTACCAGAGTATGTTGTTCTTATGAACAAGAAAATCTCTTTCACCCTGATAAATTATGATGTTCTGGGATGTGCCATCATTATAAATCATAAAAAATACCCTCTATGGCCCTGCCAACAAAGAATCTCCCAGCTCTCTTCTGCGGCTAACCATTCCATTTGGGGAAGTTTTCATTGTTAGAAAGTTATCTTCCGATTGAAATCTGCCCCTCTGCGACTTTCACCTATTACTTCTGGTTCTACCCTTTTGGGACTGTGCAGAACAAAGGAAAACTGACTTCTATGTGACAGCAATTCTATGATCTTATGGGAGAAAATTTGAAGCTGCATAATTTCAGGTAGAACAAAGAGTTGGAAATATTTTTAAAGAACAACAAAACAGATTTCTGTGCTTTAAAGATTCTGTAATGACTTCTTAACTTCTCAGGGATAGATGAGATTCACAAGGCCCACTCAGCCATCTGTTTTGCCTGATTTCAGTCCTTTTCCATCTTTTCCAGGGACACAGAGACAAATAAAGCTTAGGTTGTGTTCCCATTTCTGAGTTACTTGGAATCTATCTTTGTCTTGAGGCCGTATATAACTTGAAATGCAATGCCAAGATATATTTTCAAGTGACTTTTTAGTATACATGAAAGTTTTTTGTTTGATGCCATTGGCAGAGAAAACTTAATGCCTTAGAATGTGGATTGGCCAAGGTTGTACCATTAAATATCTTTTCTTTTACTGTTGGAAGGATTATTTGTCATCTTAATTCACAACTGAGTTTGCATTGTGGAAAGAGGTAGATGTAAAAGATTTTGAGTCAACATTTAAGTAGCATGTATCTAAATGCATATTTATGAAGAATTCAGGAATGTCTAGCCTTCTACAGTCAACATACCTACCTCAAGGATGGCCCTGAGAGACACCATTATTGTCTGTTATGTGATCCTTCTTCTCCTATTCCTGATCTCATTTCTGTGGACTTACATTTCTGTGGAATGTGACATAGACCTTGTCTAACATCTACCAGAATAAGAATCCCTACCCTTGTGCAAATGCAGTTAACCAATCCTGCCAGTTCTTTTCCAACTCTTACAACACTGAGTTCTTCTTGGATGCCTGCTGGGCTCTGTCATACCTTACTGATGGCTCCGATCACAGGATTAACCCAAAGGGTGCAACCTGGGGACTTTCTGAGGTGGAAAAATCTCCAAGATCTGCCAGAGCTAGACCAAGAAAATAATACCTTCAAATTTTCTGTGGAAAAGAAAAATAATAAATTTGACTCACAAGTCAGACAACTAAATTTTCCAAAACATTGTACTTAGTGAATGGGGAAATGGAAAACCCTTTTAAAAATTATTTTATCATGTCACAGAGGTTAAAGATATAAAGGTTTTACATATTTATAAATGTTTTTTTAGGATAAAAAATTTAGCTTTATCATTTGAATTATTTGAGAGATATTTATTTAGCTATATAATACTACAAAAATTCAAACATCCCTTGCCCTTAAGGAGTCTCCTTTCTATTGGACTGGGAAACAACAAGTAAGAAGTAAATAGATACAAAGTCTCTGCAAAGAAATACAAAGCAATTTTATGAGGGAGAAAGTACTAAAAAGTAACAGGACTAGGAAAGGCTTTTTTGTAGGAGGTGGACCTTAACTGTACTTTGAAGGAAGCTCTGAAAGAATCTCTTGAGATGGGAGACTGTAGATGCATAGATGTATCTTCTATATCTGAGTATCAGAATGATTGCTAGAGTTATAAAACTTTAAGTTTTATGAAATATTTTCTTTACAGCAGTTTAAAGAAATAGATAGCGCAAGTGTTAAAGTACTTGTTTGGCAGACAAGAAAAGAGCACTGTACCTATTGTTACTAGATAGACCTAGATTCATAATCTGGGCCCTGTAATGGTAATCAGGCTGGCTTTGGGTAAGTCACCTCTCCTCTCTGGACTTCTGACTCTTCATCTTTAGAATAAGGAGGATGACGTAGATATTCTCTAAAGTCTCTTTCAGATCAATGATTATATGATTCCACAGGTCAGCAAAGAGTTGTCCAACATTTGCTTGTTGTACAATAACAGTACACTCTGCTAGGGCTGGCCGCATCAAGCATCTAGTGACTCTGTCACATCTAAAACTGTGCTTTTAGCACACATACATAGTTCCTTCTGTCCTCCTATCTTACAGTCAATCCAGTAAGCATTATTTATAAGTACTAATTATGGGCCAGACATTGTGCTAAAAACTGGGAGTGCAAAAGATAGTCCCTGCCTGGGGAAAACAATATGCAAACAACCAAATATAAACTATATATATCATGAATTACAGGTAATCAGCAAAGGTAAGGCACTAAGGGGAATTGGGAAAGCCTTCTTGTAGAAGGTGGGATTTTATTTGGGATTTGTGATGTCCAGGGAAGTCAGGAGATAGAGATAAAGAGGGAGAGAATTCCAGGCATGGTAGACAGCTAATAGAAATGGATGGTCAGGAGACGGAGCTTTTTGTATGAGAACAGTAAGGAAGCCAGTGTCCCAAGACTGTAGAGCTATGTAGGAGAAGGGGGCAGTAAGAAGACTGGAAAGGTAAGAAAGGGTCAAGTTATAAAGATCTTTAAATGCTAAACTGAAGGTTTAAAATTTGATCCTGGAGATAAGAGGGAACCGCTGGAGTTTATTAAATCAGGTTGGGGTACAGAGTCACCATGGTCAGACCCACATTTTAAGTAGATCACTGTAAGAGCAGAGCAGAGGACAGAGTAGAGTGGGGAGAGGCTTGAGGGCTGGAGAACCATCAAGCTATTGCAATAGACCAAGAGTACAGTACTGAGAATTGCACCAGGGTGTGCAGAGTGTCAGAGAATAGGAGGGGACATGTACAAGAGAGATCACATAAGTAGAAATGACAGCATTTGGTGACAGATTGGATATGAGAGATGAGAGAGAGGCAGGAATCAAGGCACTATTTTCTTAGACAGTGGCAAATATACTCATGATAAGAACAATGATAGGATCAAGCATTTCTATAGTACTTGAAGGCTTATCAAGTCCTTTTTAATACACAGTCTCATTTGAGTCTTATGATCAACCTTTGAGGTAGGCACTGTAGATATCATGATTCTCATTTTATAAATGAGGAAACCAAAATTCAGGAATATAAAATCACTTGCCCATGTTCACTAAACTACTATCTATAAAAGCCCAGTTTTTAATCTGGTTCTAAAGTGTAACATCCTAGCCATCATAACATACTACCTTTAATATATGGTTTTAAAGATAGATTTCATAGGTCCTTTTTTATATCACCTAGATTTCTCTTACATCTCTTCCCTTCCACCTCATAACAAAAAATTTCATAAAAGAAAAAGGGGGAAAAATGACCAACATTAACACAAAATCTGAAGCTATTTTTACCTTTGGTTTGAATTCTGGGGGTCTAATTTATCTGATCTTATTTTTAATAAGCATAGAATTCTAGGCTCCAGAGCTATACATGACCTTCAGGATAATCTACTCTACTGAACACTTTCCTCAGGTGAGAAATCTGAAACCCAGAGAGGAGAAGTGAATTACTCAAGATCATGAAACTAATTAAGAAGCAAAAGTAGGTCCCAGATATTAAAAATGAAACACTTTAGTGGTGAACTTGGACCTTCCACTTAAAAAACTCTTTTGGTATAACTAAGCCTTGACACTTCATGATATTGGAAATATATACTACTCCTACTTTGGAGATCTTCACTTGGTCTGAAAGTTATATCATGGTGTTCATGTCAAGAATCTCTTTAGTATGACTAATGGAAAGACAAGACTGTAATGATCTCTTTTTGATGGGAGGCAGAATGATGCAGTAGAACATGTGCTGAATTTGAAGTCCAAAGGCCTGAATTCAAATGCTAGCTTTGCCACTTACTACCTGTGTACCTATGCATGAGTCACATCTCTTCTATGAGTCTGTGTTTCCTCATCTGTAAAATGGGAGAGTGATACTACATGACTTCTAAGATTTATTCCAGCTCTTGGTCCCACAGTTTTATTCTGTATTATCTTGTTGCACATCCTTAGTCTCAGATTTAGAATTAAATAATTTTGGATTATCTAGAGTCCAGAAAAGTAAAATAATACCATTAAATTACATGAAAATAGTTGTTGAGTTTACTAAGATGAAGGTTGAAAAAGTTTCTTTTAAAAAATTTTTCTACTCCCCCCTCCAAAAAAAATTTTCTTAGGAGATCAGGTGTAATACTCTAAGGTGGTAGAAACCATTTTTGAATAATTAAGGCAACACATTCATTATAACAAAACTTCAGTCAGACAAAGAAGGATTTTAAAATTATAACTATAGGACATATCCCTCATGTAGTTAACATATATAAAGCAATTTAATATTTTAATGTGCTTTAAGTATATTTTCTCATTAGAATATTGCAACAACTCTGGAAGGCACCATATTGTAGAGGAATAAACAGGGTCACAGAGATGTTTGTTTTGTGTTTGCCCTTCATTCTCAAAGAGGAGTATGACATCAAGATGATGATACAACTTGCAGTTGACTTTGATTTGAGTGAGGGAAGTCTATGCAAGGCCACCAACCTCATTTTCTTCTCCTGAGCCATCTGGGTCCAGCCTGACATTCATCAGGAGGACTGGAGATGGCCCAGGATGCAACGGGAGACCCTGGCAGTTTCAGGCCAAAGTCTTATCACAATCTTACTTTGAGTGAGATACACCATTCAATGAATAGGTTTCTTTAAGTTACTCAAGGGATGGCCCCTTTAATAAAAAAAAATCAAACTGAGAGAGGAAGACTCTCAGGGTTCCTGGGTAAAAGAGAAACAATTACTATTTTTAGTTATTGCATCCACTCTGGTGGGTGGGCATCCAGTT
This sequence comes from Potorous gilbertii, assembly GCA_028658325.1. NCBI lineage: Eukaryota > Metazoa > Chordata > Mammalia > Diprotodontia > Potoroidae > Potorous > Potorous gilbertii. The sequence continues at coordinate 175,418,030 of CM053772.1, read as the reverse complement.
TATGAGCTCCAGAATGAATTGGGTTTAAGGCTTGATCTTTGAACAAGAAATGTAGCCAATAAACCCAGTGGATAAAAGACAGCTTTTGGCCATGGAGTTTACCTTTCCCTGGGCAGAACACCAGAGGAAAGGACAGGAGAGGACTGGAGAGGACAGGAGAGGAGAGAAGAGGAGCTGCTACTTACTCAGGGCTTGTGTTAATCCTTTGTTCTCTAAGGATCTGCTAGGACCTAAGTGAATCATGGACAACTAGATGGGAGAGTGGACAGAGCCCAGGATTTGGAGTCAAGAAGACACAGATATTAGCTGTGTGACCCTGGGGAAGTCTCTATTAGATTTAGTTTTCTTTTCTGTAAAATAGGCATAATAACAGCCCCTACTTCACAGTATAGTTGAGGATAAAATGACTGTAAAATGATATAAAAGAAGCAACTAATTCATCATTAATCTAACTTGTCTCCATTAGTAATATGATGTTTGAATTAGAAGATTTCTAGGGTTTCTTCCAGTTTTAAATTTTAAAATGACTTGCAAGCTTGTTTACCTACTGCTTTCTTATTGAGAGATGCTAAACAAAACTATACTGAATCTCTCACTCTCATATGTGAGCTATATTCCAAATATTAGAATGATTGGCTTCCATTGCAGTAAATACAGTCTGACACTGGTTCTGTACTTTTAATATTAGTGCAACCTTCCAAAGATTATGTCCTGTTGTCTCAAATTGCAAGAATCCAGAGTAGTCTCCATGCCACAAAGAGGCAACAGAGCAAGATTTGGATGAAGGAGTAGAAGAAATACCATGCTACTGTGAAAAGTGATTATTAATAGACAATATCTCAGAGACATTCAAAGCTTGCCTACCTGTACCCCTTCTTCTTCCAAAGTCTTGGCTGTAAATTCATTATTTTTAATCAGAAGCAAGTTACTGACATTGAGATTGCATGGATTCTCCATGTCCTAGTCAACTCCCACCCAAGCTTGCAAGGAATTTCATTTAAAATAGGGAAGCTCATCATATTCTACTCAAGCTTCTTTCATCTAAACAATCCAAGGCTGGGGGAGGTCTGGTTAGTCTAGGGGTGGTCTGATTTGGAGCTATTTTTTTCTCTATAGAAGGGTGAAGTGATGATGGAGTGACATTAGCCCCTCTTGGGAAGGTCCACAAACTGTACAACGTAACCCCAAAAGGGATCTCAGTTTTGAATGCAATTCTGCCTGCTTTGATAGAGCTGGTCTGATGGTGTTTGTCTTTCTTAGACTGAACTTTGAAAGTTGACAATGCAAACAAATGTACATATTCAGGATTTACAATGTCAGGCTTTAGTTTTTCACTGCATCTGGCAGCAAATAGTATATACAATTGATCCTCATCCATTTCATACAGTTGTTTCAGTTAAAAGTATCATTGCACAGGGCTAGCTCTGTTCCATGAACAACAATGAAAGAAAATATAGAAGGCAAATACTATTATTGCAAAGGTGTAATATCCTAAATCACTTTAGCCCTCTATTCACACGACAAAAAATCAAACCAAAAAACCCTTCAAAATGAATTGAATGACCTGATATTTCTAAAATACTACCTTATTCCTATATGTAAACAGCTATTGGCAACACAAGTTGTAAGTGTTCCTAGACAGTGTAGCAGGAGAGAGGCCAGGATGATTGAAGAATCATACCTTTCAACTCAAGATATAGTAAATAATGTAAAACCACCGGGGTCCCTTCTTGAGATTTGTTTTGTACTTTAAGAAAGATTCTGAAATTGCTTTGGTACCCTACAAACCATCTGATAATCTCTCCTAGAATTAGCAGTCTTATACAAACAGCATAGTGAGGAATGGTAGAGAAAATTCATTCACATCTTCTTGAACTTTATAGGTCAATCTATCTCAGTGGAAAAGCAGCCCACTAAGAAGTGTTCTATTTTCAATTTTTAAAAAATTCTTCAAATTTACTAATGTATGTGTTTCTATTTTTTTTTATAAAATCTTACATTTTAATGTTACCAAATATTAAACATCTGGATTACTTTTTTGGCTTGTATTGTTGCCATCTCATTAGGTACTCCACTTAGGAACATAGAATATAGTAGCCTAATTCTTTAAGCAACACACAACTAGGCAGGAAGTACCTCAGGCAAGATTCAAATTTAGGTCTTCCAGGCAGCACTCAGTCCCCTATGTCATTTTATGTATTAATTTACTGAATCTGGCCAAGTGGCTGATGATTTGGATACAAAAGAAATGAAAGTCATAAAGAAAAACTCTGCTTGTGAATCACTAGACTGTCTTTGTTTTAGATACTGATCTCAGTATATCTTCGAAGTAGGGCTAAAAACCCAACTAGAATAGTCTTTTCCTGTATTAGTCTCTGAGAAGTCTATCAGTCTTCTGCCTACTTTGTAAGAGGTAACTGTCCATCAAGCAGGCATATTTTACAGGTCCTGGAGGGAAAGAATAACATATTAAAATTTACCAACCTTTATTCTTGGTAACACTTTATCTCAAGTGCCCATTAGCCAATATGGACTAGAATGCGTGTTGAATTATGATGAAGACTCTCTCAGCAGTCAAATTTTCTGGAATTTATTTATAACAAATGGGCTTCTGACAACCCTTTTCCTTGGCTAATATCCTATAAAGGAGCCTTTTTCTGGGAGGAACTGCAATGTGTTACTCTTAATGAAGACTCAAAGCCAGAGAAGCTTGTTACCTGCTTTTTCCAAACATCTACAAAGGACCTTACGAACACAGAGGGCTTTCCCTCTATGCTTTCCGTCACATATGTCAGCCTGCAATTTCAGATCTTAATTTCCAGTACCTTCCTTTTTATGCCTTGATAGTAAAAAAACTCTAGAAAATATACAGTGTCAGGTTCCTTTCCGACTCATCATTTCAATATTTTCATAGGCCGTAGCCATTTTAATTAGGAGAAGAGCCTTTTGGGTGGGTGCCTTTTGTCGAATTCTAATGAAACTGAAGAGCATGAAATGCAGTTTCCCTGTTTTTAAATGAAGCTACTTTTATAGAAATAAAATGAGAAATGGAGAAATGGTTGAAGTCACAGTGCATGAAATTAAGGGAGCCTAGACTACATTGGTAACTGTTAAACGTTTTTTTCCCCTTGAGTTGATGTTTGGTATTTTGAGGTCCAAAGACTTGGCTATTAATAGAGGGTCACTCTCTCTCCTTCCCTCTCTCCCTCTCTCTCTTTTTCTCTCTCTCTCTCCCCTCTCCTCAGTTTTTCTTCCTTCTCTCTCTTCATATTGAGTGGGCTTATGATACACATACCCTTAATGATTCCAGTTGTGGTAGTATAGGAAAATTGAAGCAAAATAAGTGAGATAAAAGGTGCCATTTTCAAACAAACAGACAAAAAATCAAATTGACAATGGCATGTAGTTTTGAGATAAATGACCAGATTTTGGCTGGAGTTCAAGAAAAGGAAAATTCAATGTGGAGAGATAGAGCACAGACATATTCAGACTACTTGCAATATAATCTAAAACTTGATCAAGATTCAGGATTCCCACCGTCAGCTTTATAGTTACCAAATTAACACCTTGTTATGTGGTCACTTGATTCAATAATAGGTTGTTCTTCAAAGAGTAGGCGTAATCATATAACACAAAGGAAAGAAGTGAATGGCCATTAAAAAAAAACAAGTGAAAAAACAAACCAGCATACCAATAATATAAGCAACCACTTTGGGTGGTTTGTCTCAAAATGAATTTTGTATACTCAATGATCTCATTTACCTTTTTTCATAAATGAGATTAACTGACTATTATTAACCATTTCCTTCATTTTTTTTTCTTAGCTAGACTGGATTAATCTTGTTTTAGACTTTATTGACTGTGCGACCCTGTGGACCTCTCCCTGCCTCGATTTCCTCAATTATTAAATGGAGATAAAAATAGCACTTACCTCCCACAGTTGCTGTGATGATAAAAGGAGATAATATTTGTAAAGCATTTAGTTTAGTGACTTGCAAATAGTAATTTATTAAATTAAATGCTTTGTTTCCTTTCCTTTTGCTAGGCAGCCAGAAAGCACAGTGGAAAGAATGGGAGACATAAAGTCAGGATCACCAGAGTTTAAATTCAGTTTTAGACCCTTTCTAGATGGCTGGTATGTGTTAAGTGATTAAAAAATGCTTTCTGAGCGACTCTAGCTTCTATCTGCCTCAATTTCCTTATCTGTAAAATGGGAACAATATCAGAACCTACCTTCTAGAGTTGTTGTGAGGATAAAATGATATATTTGTATAGTGCTTTGTAATCTTAAAGCATTATACAAATGCTAGTTATTTTTATGTTAGTATTGTATGTGTGTATGTGTGTGTTCATCCTTCGTTGCTGAGGAAGACCAGACCTGAAAGTCTTACTCAGATATCTGAGATTTTGGTTTTGCTATATGAGATGATGAAGTCCTTCCTTCCTTCCTTCCTTCCTCCCTCCCTCCCTCCGTTCCTTCCTTCCTTCCTTCCTTCCTTCTCTTTCTCTCTCTCCCTCTGTCCTTCCTTCTTTTTTTCTTGAAGCATGAAGGGATAGAATCATGGAATGTCAAACTCCCCTTTTCCAGTCATACCTTTTAAGTACACAGACATACACACTGGTATAAACTCATACATGGAGATAAAAGTGCACATTTGATTAGGCACATATTTTTTTTAAGGCAAATGACTAAATTATCTAGTTAACGTATTTAGTTCAGTTGCTTCTGAGGTACACAGGATTTGGGGGGAAGAGAGGAAGAACAGTGAATATTTTTAAATGAGAAAAGTGAATTTATTTCCACTTCCATAATTAAATAAGACTGACTTCAGCATCCTAGAATTTCCAAAACTATTCACCTAATTAAGATACAGAAGGGAATTTGGACAAAAGATTATTTTGGGAAAAGATTCACTTTTGGTGAAAATTTACCAGTATTAACTAGTAGAATGTAAGCTTCTTGAAGGAAGGAACTTTTTAAAAAAAAATGTCTTTGTAGCCTCAGCACTTAACAGGTTCGTAAATACAATGGATGCCTAAAAATTGTTTGTTGAATTGGATAGAATCAATAAAAATAAGGCACTGGCTGACTGGAACTGCAAGCTGTCATACCCACTATTTCTTGGTAGTACATAGACATCCAGTTAGGAAGACTTGAGTTCAAATCCTCCCTTAGGCACTTATTAGTTGTGTGTTTCCATGACCTTCTTTAACTTCTTTCAGTTTCAGTTTCTTGGCCTATTAATAATAGTACCTACCTACGGCCCAAGAAAAGACTTATAAGACTATGACCACTGAACCTGGAGATTCCTGATCATGATTGATAGGTCATGCCCCAAATGTGAAGCAATGTCACTGGGGGGCCATTTATTCCATCTGGAAGTAGATTTACACTATCAACTATAAAGCTATAAAATTTCTTTCTATGTTAGTTATAAAAACAAGGTCATGCCCAAGGTATGCTGGAGGCTATTTGTAAAGGCATGACTCTGAGGTAGAGAGTGCTTTCAAAGTCATGTGTGTATCTGGTGGCTTACACAGCACCTTCTTCCCCGCAATTTTTAGTGCTTGAATCTCTTCTCCCCTTTGTTGTGGGTCTGTGTTTAATTTCTGATCCAATTTCATACGACACTGGTCTAAGGAAAGTAAATCTTGTTCTTTGCATTAGCAGGACAAAAGAGTCATGTTGGTCATCCCTCTCTGTGCATTGTATGATGTTGGAGGGATATGACTGAAGATCCTGAACTGGTGAGATTATCAGGGTTTGGTGGCCCCTTAGGAAGGTTGATCTTAGGCTAGTTAGTAGGATTGTGTGTGAGATTTTGTGTCTGAGAGTCCACCTGTGCCTGATATTAAAGGGACCAACCAAGGACGATGCAATATCTTCACATCTATGGTCCTGTGAATATGCTGAAATTTTCCTAATTTTTAATGACATTAAAATAGAAATATTTTTAAAGAAAGAGGCTAAAAACATAATTCTGGAATTCTCTAACTTTGCCAGGAGGCAAATAATGAAATAATAATAGTGCTGTTAAAATTTCTAGATTCATTAATTTTCATTTTTGGCATTGAGCATTATCTCCTCACTCATCCTTGTACCTTTCCCACAATTCTACCTCTGTTTAGTTTATAATTCTAATTTCTTCAAGTTCATTATTTCAGCAATGCTGGGCAAGAAGTTGCAAATAGCTTGCTAGCTTTCTTCTGCATGGAATGATAACATCCAATCAGAGTGAGAAAGTCATTTCTGTTATCCTGATATCCCAATAGCCTATACTGATTTGGCAGTGTCCGTTCATGAACTGACAACAACATCTGCTAGCAATTTATCCTCTATTATCTCCTACCTACCACTTAACCTACTGGATCAAACAATTCTGCATTCAGCCTTCTTTATCCACCTGTAAGTCTGAGCTTTCATGAGGAAAAACTGTGGACAATCTAGTCTTTTTAAAGTTCATAAAATTCAAGTTTCAATATTTGTTTCAATTTTTGCTTTGCCAAAATAGTTTAAATGTTTTCCCCCATTTTGGGAGTCTCAACTTCCCTTCTATTTCTCTTATTGGGCTTAATTTATTTTTTTCTCTTAAAGTCTTGTGAGGAGCAGTTGAAGATCCCATTTGTTGAAAGAAGGAAAAGCATTTTGCCATTACTTATAACTCTTTGACTGGACTTATCAAAAGACTACTTAGCCATGAGGGAAAATATTCTCTTGACCTGTTCCATTCAGTGGTCATGATGGCCTTTTTCCAAAGCAAGAGTCATTTCTCAGGATAATCCTAACCCTAATGTCTACAATGAGGTAAAGGGGGGTGGGGCAGAAAGCATTATCTTTAGGAATGAATTAAGAGCATGTGTCTTATATGATCTATATCTATATGTCTATATATGATCTTATATGTCTATATTACATACACATACATTTTATACACACATATTCATATACAGAATTATGAAGGTAAGAGACAAAATGGAATAATGGATAAAGAGCTGACCTCAGAGTCAAAATGGCCATATGATCTTGAATAAATCAAAATCTCTTTAAGATTTATATATTACAAAGTAATTACCCATTTGCTTTGATAGAGGGAGTTTCCTTGCCACTAGTTCCCTACATGTGTGAAATCAAAAGTCCAAACATCTATTTCCTATGATTTCTAATTACCATGTAATTTAAAAAATTTTTTTAAAATTAATGTGTTTATTTCCTCTTTTTCCAACTCCCACTTCCCCATTGAAGATATGTAAGAACAAAACCCTTGTCAAAAAGAAAAGCCCAATAAAACAAAATGTATTTCCACATAAGTCATGTTCAAAAATTCATGTCTCACTCTTCACATTTTGAGTCTATCACTTCTCTGACAGAGGATAGGTGCCCCACGAATTAGAGAAAGATTTTTAGATCAGAAAGGGACCATATATTCCTTTCATCCCATTGCTTATTATAATAGAAATCCTTTTTATTTCTGCCAGGAGTTGGGAAGTGAGGGGGTTGGGGTAGGGGTAAGTAGAAAACTCTGATTTTAATGGTGTAGGGGACACCTGGAGAAGGAACTTGTACCAACGCAGACTGCCATTTATTCCGCAGTTCATAGAGAGTGGCCTAGGACACTGAAAGTTCAATCACTTGCCCAGGGTAAGTATGTGAAAGCCAGTTTTGAGTGGACGAGAGACAGCTGACCTCAGTGTCAGGAAGACCTACCTACTTACCTCATGCTGCTTCTCAATAATGTTAAAATAATAGCAATAATAAACAATAAAGCAAAATAATAAATAAAATAATAAAACAATAACCAAAAAGCCAATAAAAACTCAACGTTTACATAGACCGCTGAGGTTATAAACTGTTCCCTTATAACAAGGCAAGTTGTAGAAGCATTATTCTTTCTATTTTACTGTTAAAGTAGGAATAAGTCAACTTGTCCATTTTCTCACAGCTATTGATAGAAAAAAGAAATACGCATTGGAATCCAGGTCTCCAGACTCCTTGTTCAGTGATCTTTCAACTTCTTTTCAATGTCTTCCCTTGTGACCAGCGTACCGCCTTTCGTGGCATCTTTTGTATGTATAATTACACTGCGGCATTTTGCGCTCTAGTAACAATTTAAAAGAAAATGACTTTCCCCCTTCTTGCTCTCTTTAACCTCAACAGAGCCCTTCGTGTAACCAAGAAGTACAGTTAAATCCAAATACATTCACCGTGTAAGTCCTCAGATGAGGGAAGAATGCCTTTTCATCAGTCTTCTGGAATACCATTAACAATAAATCATAACTCACATTTTTATAGTGTTTTGAGCACTGTAAAACACCTCACTTAATCCTCACAAAAACCCTGTATAACAGGTGCTCTTAATTATCTCAGTTTTATAAGATCAATCATGACTTTGATCCAACAGAGTGGGGAACCTGTGGCCTCAAGGCCACATGAGGCCCTCTAGATCCTCAAGTTTGGCCCTTTGACTGACTCCAAAATTCACAGAACAAATCTCCTTGATAAAAGCATTTCTTCTGTAAAACTTGGACTTAGTCAAAAAGACCTAGAAGACCACGTATGACCTGGAGACCACAGATTCCCCACCCAGATAAGAAATGATATCTTTGGATATTGTGTTCTTTTCTGCTGTGGTCATTGTGTAGACCATTCTCAGTTTATATGGCTCTATACACATAAGTAAATCTTACCACGTTTCTTTGAATTCTTTATATTTCTTATTTTGCAATTCTATTATATTCCTTTCCCACAGTTTTTGACACCATTCCCCAATTGACAGGAACCCACTTTATTTCCGTTTTCTGCCCCCTTTATCCCCACTCCATAACAATTCTCTGCTTTAAAAGTGTTAGAGAACCGGTTTTAAAATGTCCTCCTCTTTCTTTTCCTATTTAGCATGATATTCCCATGGAAAGTTTAATTAGAGTTTGAAATGAGTAGGATATCTGAATCCACTCTTCATGAATTCCATGATATTCATATTTAGGGAAAGTCAAAATTGTGCCCCTTCTCAATTTCTTGAAAAACAAAACTAGACTCCCTTGCCTTCTTTGGAAATTATTTTTTTCTTTTGAACTTACATCTCAAAACCTAATTTCCAATATAAATTGTTCAAAAGTCTTGACTAATGCTTTAGAGAATCTATACAATATAGGAGTTGGAATCACAGAAATAAGTTTCCCTCTGTGGATGGATTCACTACCTCCTTGCAACAGTTTCTCAACTAAAGTGTTTTCAGGTGTGAGTTTCCTGATGGAATGCTGGGACTTGTGACTGCCATATGGTGTCAACAGCAACATCTGCATCACCATCTTCTGGATAATAAGTAAATGTAAAACATTTGTCTGGGATTTGTGGGGAACACAGAGGTCTGGAAATTCAGACACGTTATATTGCACTCCTGGGATCATTGCTAAGGCCAGTATATCCTGTGGCAGGTGTGTTAAGAAATGAATTAGAATCCAATATCCTTCTAGTTTTTACCTATGAATCTGTGTTTTTTTTGGATGATGCAAGATGATGACACATCTAGTCACTAGTCCATTTGCACTTAATGCAAATGGACCTCTAGTCA
>CM053772.1:175380853-175407961 GCA_028658325.1 Potorous gilbertii | reverse complement strand
CTTTGCCATTGCCTCAGTGGATGAAACTAGGAGTCCTAACTTCTTAATACCTCATTTTCCTCATTTGTAAAATGGGTATAACAATACCTATAGTGTCCACCTCACAGAGGTGTAAGGACCAAATAAAAATGTATGTCAAGTACCTGTAAACTTTCTAGTATTTTATCACTATTATTGTGGTTGCTTGACTCTGAATCACTCTGATCAAATAAAAAGTCTGTTCAGGGGTTACACAAGAATGATTGAGTAATTACCAATATTGGGCACTGATTACTCTTCTATAAATCCCCAATTTTATGCTGTCCCTGTGTGCTCACAATGGGTCTGCAGTATTATTCACTCATGCCTAACTCTATGCTTTCCATAGCTTTGGTACTGAAAAAGCTTGCTGCTCCCTGGATTGCTGCTACCTCTGACCATGGTACAGATAGTGAAGTTTCAGAGTGAGGTGCTGGAATTGTAGGAAATGGATAAGAAACACCAATCATAACAATAAGAAGACATACAAAGGACTGTGGTAGATGACAATTCTCAGGAAAAGAGCCAATAAATGGGTAAATCACTGAAGACCTAATGAGGGGCTAAGAAATCAAGTTTGCTACTACTTAGATTCCAATAAAGAGTAGGGTTTTTATATGACTTTGAGTCATAAAATAGCACGAAATCTGAAAAACTAGAATTGAAAGTTACTCAAGGATCAAGGGAGAAGTGAGTTATATATGGAAATAGGCTACAATAGATTGCCAATGAAGAATTATGAAAAGGAAAAAGTGCAAAAGATATCAGGGATATATTACAAGGAAAGAAGGCTCAACATTTTTTAATGAGTACAATCAGTAATTGATGGACAACCCTAGGTTCCATTGATCACCTTGCAATGTCAGGATATTTAAGGATGGTTCTTAGACCCCAGTGGCATATGGATGATTCATGGAATATAAAAATTACAAAGAATGAGAAGGCAGGGTGGCTTGTGGTCTTCATTAATGGAAAGAGTATTGACTTTGGTGAACTCACAGATCCATAGATGTATTAGTCAAGACCAGGACTGACTTTTAAAAGTTGCCGTAATTTTGTGACTTATTTTCACACTTTCACTGATTTCCCTATAATTACATGTTATATAGGTCTATAGCAAACACTAGAAGGGGTTGAATATTTATTTAGGAAGGGAGAGAGAGAGAACTAGAATTTCACATCCTATCTCATAGTAGGCTTTGGTTCAAGGGAACCTTGGTGGGAAAAGTAGGTGATGGGAGTGGAGTAGTGGACAAATAGGTCAAGAAATAGAGTCTGCAAAAGAAAAGTAGCTTTGCCATGAAGTGTTGACCAGTACTGAGAAATGGTCTAGGGGATTATTGTACTTCTAGGTGGGATTCAAAATGAAGACTAATCCTCAATATCACCCTAGTGGCTGGCATGAAAAGTTGTTTAGTATGGGAGATCACAAGAAGTAACGATCCCATGCTATGCCCACAATGCACTTCACAATGTGAGGAAGTAGAAAGTTTTGGAGACATGGGTTCAAATTCTAGATCTGCAATCTGCAACTTGGGACAAATTACAACCTCTCTGGGCCTTAGTTTCCTCATTTGTAAAATAAATGGCCTGGAGCAGATGGGCTCCAATGTCTGTTGTAGTCCATGAACTTAAAATTTTTTGGCTGTGACAGTCTTGTACTAAGTATTAAAATATAGTATCATATTATACAAAACTATTGTTTAGGCTAATGATGCAGTATATGTTAGTAATAGTTAGAATCATTGATTTAAAACTGGAAGTGACCTTAAAAGTCATCTGGTCCAAGTCCCTTATTTTACAGAGAAGAACCTGAGGTCAAGAGAGGGTAAGTTAATTTGCTCAGTACCATCAGTGTTACATTAGGGCATCCAGGTGGCACAATGGATGGAATACTTTCCATGGAGTCAGGAGGACCTAAGTTCAAATCTAGTCTCAGATACTTCCTCGATATGTGACCTCAAGCAGGTCACAACCCTAATTTCTTGCCTTACCCCACCCCCAAAATGTTGCATGAACATGGAGTAAGGGGCAGAACCAGAGTTTGAACCTGGTTCCTCTTGACTTCAAATCGGTCCTTTTTTTTTTGTTGTTGTATGCTGACTGGATATAGAGTGCTATACTAGGGATAGTATAATCAGGGAGAGAATGTAAGGGATAACTTCCTTCTTATTGAGAGTCTCTTTTCCACTCCCCTTTCTCAGCTGAAATCCCCTACCTATCATTTGTATACACACTTGGTCTTGTCCCATTCAAAAATATTTTATCAGCTATAAGCTGTTTATAAATAAAAGTCTGAGATTTTGCCAAGGCAAACAAATTGGGGTTTTAAATGGCAAAATATAAGAGCTGAGGCAAATCTAACTAAGGAGCCTTAGTGTTAAAACATAAAGGGTGGATGCCCCTTGCAGCTTAGGATCAATAAGGAAAACAGGGAAAGGAGATGCTAAAACTTGACAACTTGTTGTGATGATTAGGAGCTGTCTCTTAGAGCCCTGTGTACCCTAATCACCAGCTGTATATTGAGTCACTTAAGATTCCTAAACAATTCTTCACCTAATCCTCCACTGCCTATTGGATCACATTTTTTCCTTGTGTTCTACTGCTTGTCACCTAGGTGCTAACATCATTTCGATACAGCAGATAAAGGATGAAGACAGATGTATTCAAACGTAGGTTTGCTCCTTCCGTGGAAGCCAGAAGCTCTATCTTAGATGCTGCCAGTTGATAAAGAGGGCCTTTTCAAACAGAGCGTGCCCTGCTGAGTGGAGTCTGTTTCTAGTCTCTGAAAATAATACTCTGGAAACGATTAGCAGAGTTCTTTGACTGAGCATGGCCACTGAACTAACAGTAAAGTGATATATGCTCCCTGGTTACTTTCCATTTGCTCTCACTTCCTTCCCCCTGCCCACCATAGGGATAAAATTTATACCTTTCCACTTTCCTTTACAACATCACCCTCCCTCTCTGAAATTTACACTTAGATTCTAGACTCCACTTGACAACTAGACTCTTAATTCCACTCATGAAAAAACGGTTTCTACGATCTGGAAATTTATCCTTCCTTACATTTTTCTTCACCACTTTCAAAATATACATTCCAACTATCCCAACAAAGGAGATCAGATTAAGAGAGAAGTATAAAATAATTCAGGGAAGACCTAATAAAAGATGCAATCAATCGAATGAGTGACAGTAGCAGTTTCTTTTAACATCAAATCTAATGGTTTCTTTTTCTAGTACAAAAGTGCTCCATTAACAGTGTGAAGCTTTTATTTGGGTAATTCACACAAGTGGTTGCCAGATGTAGTTTATTTTCAGGAGGGCACACTTACAGAAGCAACACACTGAGCTGAGAGACAGAGTTATCTCTCTCTAACTTACTCTCTAATGACCTTTCCAAGTAGAAATGACAATGAATCCCCAACACCAAAAACCTTCAAAGGCAATCTGACTGGTACTTCACACTTAAAATGATGGACTGACATCAGGGCTGATCCTGGACAAGCTTGTAAAGTCAGAAAGGCTTCTCTGTCTTTCCATCTCCTTCTTTGGTTTTGGCCCCTTGGCTTCCCATCTTGACGTTTTCATCACCCTCATCCTTTGATGAGTGTTCCCAGACTGTTCTGTGGTCCTGTTTTAAGGTTCTTAGATTCAGAATTGAAACAAGGCCAGGCCCTAAATTCAGTTTCAAGGAAGTGAGAGAAATTTTGGATATCTGTCTGTCTGATAAACTGGAATCAGAAACTGAAGGTGTGGGATCCTGACTTAAAAGACTAAAGGTTAAAAAGCATTGTCTGGTAGTTGCCTAGTGTTGTTTCTTCCAGTAGAAGGCAGGGATTGTTTTGTGTTCTGTCTTTACCTTCCTAGGACCTACCACAAGTTTTTTTTTTTTTTTGCCTTCAAGTGACTTACATTGCTGTTTATTATTTTCATTTTTTTCTAAATAGTATTTTATTTTTTCTGATTACATGTAAAGATAGTTTGCAACATTCATTTTTATAAGATTTTTAAGTTTCAAATTTTTCTCTCTCCCTCCCTCTCTCCCTTTCCCCTCACCAAGATGGCAAGCAATATGATACAAGTTATATATGAGCAATCATGTTAAACGTATTTCCATATTGGTCATGTTGTGAAAGAAGAAACAGAGCAAAATGGAAAAACCATGAAAAAATGTGAAAATAGTATGCTTCCATCTGTATTCAGAAGCCATATAGTTCTTTCTCTGGATGTGGATAGCATTTTCTATTATGAGTCTTTTGGAATTGTCTTAGATCGTTGTATTGCTAAAAAGAGCTAAATCTATCATAGTTGATCATCATGCAATGTTTGCTATTGCTATATATTATGTTCTCCTGGTTCTACTCATTTCCCTCAGCATCAGTTTATGTAAATCTTTCCAGGTTTTTCTGATATCCTCCTACTCATCATTTCTTAGATCACGATAGTATTACATTACATTCATATACTACAGTTTGTTCAGCGGTTCTCCAATTGATGCACATCCTCTCAATTTCCAATTCTTTCTCATCACAAAAGAGCTACTATAAATATTTTTGTACATCTAAGTCCTTTCCCCTTTTTATGATCTCTTTGAAATGCAAACTTAAGATCCAGCACTATTACTGGCACATAGTAGGTGTTTTTAAGTGAAAGCTAGTTGAATTGAGGAAGGATTGATAACAGGACCCTTCTCCCTCACCAACCAAATCAAAACAAAAGGGTCCAAGGACAAACTTCATACAAATTATCTCAGCTGATCCTGAAAGTTGATATTTTAAATAATGACTATTCCCTTTTGTAGATGAGTCGTACATATTTATACAGTTAGCAGTGTCTCCTATTTAGAGCTTGAATTCAGGTCTCCTAACAAATATTCCAGTGCTGTTTCCATTGCATACAGCTGTCTCATTATTTTGAGGCACCATATTTTCAATTTAACAGGGCCTTCCTTTACTTGAATTAGAGGAAAGAGGAAGATAATGGATTGTAACCATACATACTCCATGTGAACTTTGTGAGGTTAGGTAAAAAGATATGCAAGGATACATGTCATAAGAAACATTTCAAAGATGGAATGAAATACAAGCTTCGTATGTCTGGATGTTATTTGGACAGCATAGAGTGTTTGGTCAGTAGCTGGTCTCAGAATCAGGAAGACCTAGTGCCTCTGACGCATACTGGTTATGTGACCCCAGGCAGACCACTTGGCTTTTCTGCACTTTAGACATTTATAAGACTAAGTTACAAAGAAGGTGCCAACTTGCTTCTTCTCCTGGAAGTTCCTACGCCAATGTAACTTCAGATCCAGTAGCTATCCTTATCTGAGAAAATGGATTTATTCAGGCACTTAGTTTTCTAGCTCAAGGATAAAGAGTCCTTTTGACAGCCTTTACTGAAAAGGTTTACTTCACTTATACTTTCTAAATCTCTGTCAAAATAAAGTAAGTGAGATGCTCCAATGTGTACTGTCCTTGTTCTTACATTAATGCACTCACTGAAAGTTAATATACTTTCAGAGCATAATCCACCTGTTTATGATAACTAGTGGGTTGTATAGCTCCACACAATCCATATTAATGAACTGTGGGACTGCAGAACCCTCATCATTCATTTTACCCAAGTCTTATGGATGGTGTTCTGGCTGTCTGAAACAGGTTTCCTTCTAGATAAAGAAGGACAACACAGAACATACACACACATCCCCTATATGACCCCAAATCTCTTCCTCATCAACTCTGAACAGTGAAACTCCCTTCATTGTTAATTTTAACAAGCTAATTTTGTTGTATTTGCAATTAGGAATCTTAAAATCAGTAGGGATCTCTTCCAAGTTTTCTAATGTGGGCATTATTCTTCTAGCACTGGGTTTTAGGAGTAAGACCAATGCATTTTTTAAAAAGATAATATGCTTTAAGTACACTGCTCTCACTTCTCATCTCTAGTAACTTTTTCTAACCTTTAACAAAAAAAATTGGGGAAGTTTAGAAAGCTGGCACAAAAAGAAAGTCAGTTATGCCAATAAAGCAATGTTATAGCATCATCCTTGGCTTGAAATCAAAGTTTCATATACTTTCTTTTGGATTGTCAGCAATTTGCATGGTCTTTTTTTAAGATTTAAATTTACTTATTTTTAAATTCAACATTCATTTCCACAAGATTTTGAGATCCAATTTTTCTCCCCATCTTTTCCCTCCCCCACCAAGATGGCATGCATTCTGATTACCTCATCCCCTAGTCTGTCCTTCCTTTTATCATACCTCCACCCTCTTCCCCTTTACTTTCTTGAAGGGCAAGATAGAGTTCTATGCCCCATTGCCTGCATATCTTATTTCCCAGTTGCATGTAAGAACAATTTTTTCTAACATTTGTTTTTAAAACTTTGAGCTCCAAATTCTATCCCTTCTTCCCTCCCCACCCACCTCATTGAGAAGGCAAACAATTCAATATAGGTTATACATGTGTAGTTATGCAAAATATCTCCATGTTGTGAATGATTAACTTCCCTCCATCCTATCCCATCTCCCAATTATTCTATTTTCTCCTTTGTCCCTATCCCTTTTCTAAAATGTTTACTTATGACTAGCCCCTCCTCCAGTCTTCCCTCCCTTCTATGATCCCTTCCTCTTATCTCCTTCCCCCTACTTTTCTGTGGGGTAAGATAACCAGTTGAGAGTATATGTTCTTCCCTCCTTAAGTCAAATGGGATGAATAAGGTTCATTCATTCCTTCTCACCTCCCCCTTCTTCCCCTGCATTGTGCAAACTTTTTCTTGCTTCTTTTATGTGAGATAATTTTCCTCATTCTATCTCTCCCTTTCTCCTTCTCCCAATGTATTCCTCTTTCACCCCTTAATTCTATTCTGTAGATATCATTCTTTCATATTCAACTTACCCTCTGCCCTTTATCTATCTATCTATCTATCTATTTATCTAGCTATCTATCAATTATCTCCTCCAACTAGCCCTAATACTGGGGAAGGTCTCATGAGGTACAAATATCATCTTTCCTTGTAGGAATATAAACAGTTCAGCTTTAATAAGTCCCTTATGGTTTCTCTTTCTTGTTTATCTTTTTATGCTTCTCTTGATTTTTATATTTGAAAGTCTAATATTCTATTCAACTCTGATCTTTTCATCAAAAAATGCTTGAAAGTCCTCTGTTTTATTGAATGTTCAGTTTTTTCCCCTGAAAGATTATGCTTAATTTTTCTGGGTGGGTGATTCTTGGCTTTATTACTAGCTCCTCTGAGCTCTGGAATATTACATCCCAAGTCTTTTGATCCCTTAATGTAGAAGTTGCTAGATCTTGTGTAATCCTGATTGTATTTCTACAATACTTGAATTGTTCCTTTCTGGTTGCTTGTTATATTTTCTCCTAGGCCTGGGAACTCTGAAATTTGGCTGCCATATTTCTAGGAGTTTTCTTTTTAGTCTCTCTTTCCAGATGCAATTGGTGGGTTCTTTCAATTTCTATTTTACTCTCTGGTTCTAGAATATCAGGGAAGTTTTCCTTAATGATTTCTTGAAAGATGATGTCTAGGCCATTTTTAAATCATGACTTTCAGGTAGTCCAATAATTTTTAAATTGTCCCTCCTAGATCTATTTTTCAGGTCAGTGGTCTATTGGCCTATTCCAAGTCTATTTTCCAATGAGATATTTGACATTGTCTTCTATTTTTTCATTCTTTTGGTTCACTTTTATAATTTCTTGATTTCTCATAAAGTCATTAGCTTCTATTTGCTCCACTGTAATTTTTAAGGAATTATTTTCTTCAATGAGCTTTTGGACCACATTTTCCATTTGACCAGTTCTGCTTTTTAAGGCAGTCTTCTCTTCATTGTGTTTTTGGGCTTCTTTTGCCATTTGAGTTAGTCTACTTTTTAAGGTATTTTTTCTTCAGCATTTTTTGGGGTCTCCTTTAGCAAGTGGTTGATTTGTTTTTCATGATTTTCCTGCATCACTCTCATTCCTCTTTGCAATTTTTCCTGTACTTCTCTTACTTGATTTTCAAAATCCTTTTTGAGTTCCTCCATGTTATGCAACCAATTCATATTCCTCTTGGAGACTTTTGATGTAGGAACTTTGACTCTATTGTCCTCCTGTGGTTGTATGTCCTGATCTTTCTTGTTATCAAAATACAATTCTAAAGTCTGAATTTTTTTATGATATTAACTTATCTTCCTAACCAAACACTTGACTTTCTAATGCTTTGTCAAGGTAGAATTTGCTTCTAGTGGTTGTAGGTGTGGATGTGAGTGTGGGTGTGGATGTACTGGCTCAGGCTTCAGGGATTTTGCATCAGCAAAATTTGGTCCAGGATCTGTGGGCCCTGAGCTCTGGAAGTAGTCTCTGCTGCTACTGCTGCTCTATTACCCTTCCTGCTGCTTCTACTACCACTGGTCACCATCACTACCACCCCTACTGCCCTAGGGCTGGGACCAGACCTGACCGACCACATACTCCTCTTTTACCCAGGTCCCACAGAGTTTTCCTACTGACCTTTTTGAACTTTGTGAGGTCTGGAAGTCTGGAAACTTTACAACTGCTAATGGTTCAGTTCCCTGAGGCCTATTCTGGTCATCTGTGCTAGTGTGGCTGACCCTGAACTATTCTCTGTTCCCTGACAAGTGCAAAAGACACTTTCTGTTGATTTTACAGGTTGTCTTGGGCTGGGGATTGTTTCTCTCTGTAATTTTGTGGGTTCTGTTCTAGAATTTGTTGAGGGTCATTTTTTACAGGTATTTGGAGGGCTTTGGGGGAGAGCTAAGGGAAATCTTTGCTTTTACCCCTCTATCTTGGCTTTGTCCAAAGTTTCATATAGTCATACTTAAGATTCTAGGATGTGTGAATATGGGCGTATGCATTTCTTCCTCTTCCTCCTTATCTTCTTCCCCTTCTTTTTATGTCCAGACATAATTTCAGCAGTGTAGGGATCTCTTGGTGTAGAAATCACTTCTTCCATGCATATTAGCAACTTACTTAGAACTTATAGCCTTGAAGAATTGTCTGGGTGGTAGGCATTAAGAGTTGTAGGACTTGAACCCAGATGTTTCTGACTGAAGTTGGCCCTCTACTATACTATGCTGCTTCTCACTGAGGAAACAGAAACAAAAGTATAACAATCCTGGAACTCAAGAAATTTACTTTCTACTGTGGGAAGGCACAAGATCAGAGAAGAAAATACTAAATTATATAATATGTATATATATATATTTGTGTGTGTACATGCTTACCACACATATATACATTATATAGTATATGTATCTGTGTATACACATACACAAATATAGACAGTTCTTGCTTTATGTAAGTGGACTGTTCTGCACACCTCTATGTAGAACAAGTTTTACTTAATGCAAATTTGCCTATGAATTTGAGGAAGGAAGGGAAGGAAAGAGGCAAAAAGAGGGTCACATAATCTTGGAGAGAGGAGAGACCTGTTGGGGCTGGGGTCAGAGAATTGAGAGCAGGAGAAACACTCAGCTGGGGCCAGCTACATGAGGTCCTAGCTGGAACTAAGAGGAACCACACAGCAGTCAGATATGTTGGGGGTGGGACAGGAGCATAGTTAGGATAAGATGGGTTACTGGAAGAGGCCAAGGATGACACTCAGTAACCAAGTGCAGACAGAGGGAAGACAGATAAGTGGGGGCAGGACACATGGCAGGTTGGCGGAGAAGGGCAAAGTCCTCATTGGTGGTGGTCTCTCAGAAACAGTTCTGCTTTCATTTGGAGGGTTTCTTTTGTTCATTTTGTTTTGTTTGGTGGTGAATGGGAGGTTGTAGATCATGGGGCAGAGAGAGAGAGATAGGGTGAGCACAGTACTGTATAGTAGAGTTAACAGAGGTGTTTTTTTGGAATGCAAATTTCGAAATTCTTTACACAAGTCAAATTTGTATAATGAGAACTTATGTAAAGTGAGAACTGTCTGTAATGTATTGAATGTATTATTTTTTTTTAGTCATTTCAGTCATGTTTGACTCCATTTGGAGTTTTCTTGACAAAGATACTAGAATGATTTGTCATTTCCTTCTCCAGTTCCTTTTGCAGATGAGGAAGTGGGGCAAACAGGGTTAAGTGACTTGTCCAGGATCACACAGCTAGTGTCTGAAATCACATCTGAACAAAGGAAGATGAGTCTTCCTGACTTCAGGCCTAGCTCTCTATCCATTGTGGCACTTAGATGCCTCTGTAATATATGTGCATGCATACACATATATATATATATATGTGTGTCAGTCTGTATGTATATACAAAGCAATTTTGCAGAGGCACTAACTACTGAAGAAATCATGAAACACCTATTGAAGGAGATGGTACTTGATCTGAAGGGAACTAGGAATTCCAAGAGTCAAAGATGAAGGGAAGAGCATTCTAGGTATGGGGGACAACCTGTACAAAGTCATAGACATAGGGAGGGGAATACTGTATACAGGTTGGATGTCAAGTCAACTAACTTGGCTGGAATTCAGTGGATCTTTTTAGTAGAAGCATGATTTAACATTTGGGATAAAAGTCTTTTTTTCACAGCCTGACTTTGCTCCTCTGCTTTTACTGACTGGGATTTCTGGAAAATCTGGAGAAGGTGAAGAGACTGAAGTTGGTAGAGTGACTGACAAGCACCCTAGTAGGATAAGCAGAACACCTGGGTTTGAGAATTGGCTCTAATGATGTGATTGTGGGCCAGTCACTATCTCTCTTTGGAGCTCATTTTTCTTGACTCTAAAATCAGGATAATACTTGTAGTATGGCTTCACAGAATGGCTGTGTGGAAAGTCTTTTGTAAACTAGGGAGGCTTCTATGAAAGGTTGCTGCTCAAATTAAAATCTTAAATCTTGCCTTCATGGACCTTGACGTTCTTTCTGCTGTGGCCCTGGTCCAAGACTGTAGGTCTTCTGTTCTCAGCAGGTCCACATTGCACCATTGTATGAAGGTAGTCTACTTTTCTTCTCTTTCATCCTTTATGGTTCCGCCTTTTCTTGACCATGACCCACTTTTGTGACAGTGATAAGCAGTTTCCAACTTTTAAGAAATAAGTTATACTATTCTAGGACCCTTTTACAGGCCCTCAATACATAGAGATATTTTAAGGATAGAGATTTGGTTACATGCTCTTAATTTGAGCTTCTTCGGAGTGATTGCATCATAAATTCAAGGTATGATAAATATCACATCAAAGTCATTCTAATAAAAATATGTCAGCCTCATTCCAGTGGAAGGTCACACGTTTGGATGTAAAACAGCCTCCTGAGGTTCCCTAGTGCACGATTCTAATTGACAGCTTATTTGTTCTGAGGTGCATCTCAGTCCACCACAGCTCCTTCTGGGGATAAGGTTTCCACAGAAGAGAGAGACTAACAAATTATACCCTTTATTCAGTGTGTTTTCATTTATATAAGGGAAGGTTGATAACTTAATTTGAGAAATAAAGGGACAGGAGGAGGGGAGTGGAGAAGGGCAAGAATCCTTGCCACCAGAGAGATAAGGAAGCCTCCAAATTTCTGGATGTATAAAATAACTTCATGGTTTACTCTGCAGAAGGGTTTTTGGGACATGGACAATAGGATTTTCAGGCCAGGGAAGGAGGAAAAATGTCAATGACGTGGTTGAGATGGCTCTCCTGCTCTGATGCCTAGGTTATATCAAACTCAAATTTCTCTATGAACATTGCTTGAGCTCAGGAGCAGTGCAGCAGAAGGCTCAGGGGATACAGTCACCATGAGACAGGAGACTCCTAACAATAATAACTGGTATTTATATAATGTTTTCAAGTTTGCAAAGTGCTTTACCTTTATTATCTCCTTTGAGTGTCACAACTGTCTTGCTCTTATCTGTCTTCCTAGTGCAGTAAGGCCTACTTGTAGGCACGGGAAGAGTCAGGATAGTGAATTATTCATTTTCACTCTTTAACTTTTAACTACTCAAAAACAGAAACATGCACTAGATATAGAGCAATTTAAGTTAAATTCATAAGACGAAAAAGTACAGAAAACTGATAAAGTAAAATCCTTATATAACACTGGAGAACTTTAACCATTAAAGCACAGAGTCTACATCACTCTCCTATCAGCCTCCGCTAAAGCTTCATCTAAGTCTCTCCCTTCCCTTCACCCTCTTATTAATTCAGCATAACTGTGAGAAGGAAAGGATAAAAACTGAGGGAGTTTCAAGCTTAGGTCCTCTGAGTCCATTGCCAGTGTGTTTTCCACCGTTCCACTCTGCCTTCTAGGTTTTTTTTTGTTCGGTCATTTCACTCATGTCCAACGTTTCATGACCTCACCTGGAAATTTCTTGGGAAAGATACTGGAGTGGTTTGCCACTTCCTTTTCCAGTTCATTTTGCAGATGAGGAAACTGAAGCAAACAGGGTTAAGTGACTTGCCTAGGGTCACACAGCTAACAAGCGTCTGAGGCCAGCTTTGAACTCATGAACATGAATTTTCCTCATTTCAGGCCTGCCACTTTGTCTACTGTGCCACCCACATGGCCTTCTGGTCAAATTTAATCTCTTTCATCATGGCCTTTTAAAAACTTGAAGACAGCTTGTCAAATTCCCTGTCTCTTTTTTCTTCCATGTTATATTCATTCCTTCAACTTATTTTCATATGACATAAACCGCCCTGACCACCACCATCCAGCTTCTCAATGTTGTTCCCGTACTGGGGTGCTCAGAATTGAACTTAATACTCCATATTTGGCCTGATCTGGGTATATTTTGTGAGATTCTGCTGCCCCTATTCCTTCTTGTCTGTGGAATCTGGGTAGAGGCTGTCACAATAGCCATCACCTATCCTGCAATAAAAGAACTGATAACAATATAGTGTCCCAAGGCTTGTATTAAAAATCACTTAGTTACAGCTCTGTCAAAATCCACAATATATTATGGGGGGTTGTTTTCCACTTTCCCCCCATGCATACTGAGGACAGGTAAATATCAGTATTCTTAAATAATTCTAACATCTTTTCCTTTATGAAAAATATTAGTGACTTTTCCCATGAAAGGATGCTGATGACTTATTATCATGTAGTGTGCATGAATGACTATGACTCTTCCCCAGGAAGGTTGGGAAGATCTAAGATAACTCCAAACCTCAGCAAGTAAAAGTTATGAAATGCAGTCAGTGGAGACATTGAATTCCCAACCATGTGCTCTGCTGCTGCTCTCACAGAGCTGGTTAACTTGTTCTGAAACTGATTGATTTTATCTGCAAAATAGGTGTAAAATTTCCCCCAGCATGAGAAACTCCGAATAGTTACTGAGATAGAAGTAGGAAAGAGGGCATTGGTTGGGCTTTTATATTTAAGGGAGAGTAACAGATGAGAATGTGCCTGGGGGCAAAGTTGGCAATATATCTGATTTTCAACAAGGATAGAATGCCAATGTCAGATTTCACACATCTGTTTGTCGGAGGAAACACTTGATATTGTCCTCGGTATGAATAAAGTACATGTTTACAAGCCTTTATGGCAAAGTTGCTTTTCTTCCATCCTCAACTTTAGCAATACTCAACATCCCTGACACAGTGGGCAATAACAAGATTATTCATTGGTTCAATTTTTATAGAACTCCTCTTGGGTACTCAACACCCACTGGGTAGCTATGGGGGTTATAGGATCATAAATTAATATCTAGAAAGCTATTAAGTTTTCCTTTTTCATGAGAAAACTGAAGCAAAACAAAGAAGAGACTTACCCAGAGTCACATGTCTAGTAAGTGTCTGAGACAGGATTTGAACTCAAATCTCCCTACCTAAATATTGAAGTGACCCTGTCACTTGTGACCTCAAAAAGATTATGAGCAATTGGAATATATAAGCAATAATTCTCAAAAAATTTCAAATCATGTCTTGCAAACACGAAATAGCACAAGATAGGCTGTATAATCAAATGCTATAAGGAATTCAGATTAAGGGAAGATTGCTGTGGGTTTGGTTTTGAACAAATGTTTTAAATTGGGTCTTGAAGGGAGCATTGGGTATTAATTTTCCTTGAAAATTTCTTGAAAATTTTCCATGAAAAGAAGAATGTCCAAAATTGGGGTAGGGAAGGATGAAGAATCAGGGACAACAGCATGGAGATCAAAGTGACTATGTCTTAGGGGTTATAAGGAGAGTGGCCGTCCTGGAGGCTTGTGTTCTTGTTGGAAATTAGTACAGTGGATAGTTAAGATGGACTAGAAATTACTTGGTATTTCATTTGTATTTATTGATCTATGTACCTATTTCCCCTTCTCAAATAGAATATAAGCTCCTTGAAGGGAAAGGCTATTTCATTTTTGTCTTTGGATCTGGACAATTCCTGTTACAATAGGCACTAAAGAAATTCTTGTTGAACTGAATTGAGCTAAATTATGGAGGGTTTAAACTCCTTGAGGGTGGGAATAGCTTTTCCTTCTTGTCTTTATGTCACTGCTACCCAGTTCAGTGACTTCCTCATGGTGACTTAATAGATTTTTGCTCAATCGAATTGAACCTTGAATACTAGACAGGAGAATTTAGGCTTGTTGTGGTTGGCAATAAGGAGACACTATAAATTCTGATGTTGAAGAGTGAGATAATGAAAGCGGTGACATGCGAAGATCAATCTGGCAGGGGCATTGCTCAATCTGAATTGGAAGGAAAGGGGACTGGATGCAGGGAAATATTCTAGGAGGTTATTAAAATCATTTAAGTATGAGGTGACAAGGGCCTGGCCTGGGATGGCAAAAGTGGTATTGGAGAGGAAGGGATCAATCCAATGAATATTACAGATGAGGAAAAAATAGGATTTGGTGATTGATTGAATATAAGGCATGGAGCAAAGGGAAGAATAAAAAATAAATCTAAGAACTAGAAGGAAGAGGCTAGGAGGATGGTGGTGACAGAAACTGAGACATGAAGGAAAATGAGTTGAGAAAGTTAAAGGAGACAATGGCTTTAGTTCCAACAAATCATTTTGAGATCAATGTGTCATTTATTCAAAAAGCATTTAAAATGTCCCCAGTTTGTGTAGAGAACTATGATAGATGCTGAGAGAGATATGAAATTTGGATAAGCTATGGACCATGAGCTAGATTTTAAGGTCTAGCAAGAGAAGTCACAAATACAGGGAAATACAGCACACTGTATTATATAATGAGCACATCTGAGAGATGTAAAAGAGTGCCATGTGAGATCAGGCTCCGCTTCATGGAGGAGGAGGAGGAGGTCTTTAATAGAAGGGTAGAATTTAAATAAACAAAGAAAGGTAGAGAGAACATCCCAGGTCTAGGGAACAGTGTGAATGATTTGTGAATACAATGTGTATTGGGGAAACTGGTGTATACAGCAGGTAGAGGAGAACTATGAAAGGGGGAGATTGGTACCATTCTTTTTATCTTTCTACCTTTCCCTTCTCCTTCTCTTCTTCTTCCTTCTCCTTTCTCTTCTTTCTCACATCTATTTCATTCATAAGGTAGTAGAGAAGCATCTTGGAGCAAAGAATTTTTAGAGAAGATTTTGGAGTAAAAGACTAATAATGTGATGAAATCTGCGTATGAGGTTGATTATTCTAATAAACATTAAGGGTGGGTTCAAAAGTTCATTTCAGTCATTTTTCAGTCATATCTGACTTTTTGTGACCCTGTTTCACATTTTCTTGGCAAGGACACTGGAAGGATTTATTATTTCTTTTTCTACCTCATTTTTCAGGTGAGGAAATTGAGGCAACGGCGTTAAGTTGTCCAGAATCACATAGCTGGTAAGACTTGATTTGAACTTAGGAAGTCTTCCTGACTTCAGACCTGGCACGCTATCCACTCTACCTTCCAGCGGTCAGATTTAAACATATGGAGGTAGAAAGAACTGCAACAGGCTATTGCTGTAGTTTAGTAATGCATTTGTAAGTTGCAGTATATAGGTGGTATCAGGGTGAAAAGAGAGAAGGGGATGGATAGATGAGAGAAATTTAGTGGAGGAAGAATCAATAAACCTTGACAACTGATTGATTATGAGGAATGCAGCAGGGAGAAGAATCAAAGATAATTCTCAGGTTATCAGTGTGGAAGACAGGGGTGAATGGTGGTACCATAGGCACAAATAATGATGTATATAGGAGTAGGTTTTGGGGAAAGATGATAATGAGAAAGATAATAAACTTGGTTTTGGACATGAGAGATTTGAGATATCCTATTGAGAAGGTCTGTAGACAATTGGAGTTGCTGGTCTGAGTTTCAGAATATAAATAAAGAATATATTGCATATATATACATATATACATGCACATATATACATATACACATATATACACATATATGTGTGTATACACACACACACATATATACACATATATGTGCGTATATATACACACATATATATACACATATACACATATGTATATACACACATATAAATAAAGAATATATATGCGTATATATATACACACATATATATATACACCTTATATATATATATATATATATATATATGTCCTGATGTTGGAGTCATTTACATAGAGGTGGTGGTTTAAACCATAGAAGCAAATGAAATTCTCAAGATACTTTGGTTAGAGAAGGAAGAGATGATTTCTGAAGATGAACTCTTGAGGAACATGCACTTTAAAGAGTCTGGAGGACATTGCTGAAAGCACGTGGAGAGGTAGCAAGGGAACAAGAAGAGTTTAGGACATCTGACGTCAGGGGAAGAGAATATCAAGCAAGGAGGCATGATCAATAGTTTACTACTAAAAGCTTGCAAATAAGTTAGGGTCAAGAAACATTAGGAAAGTAATTGCACCCATACATCTGACGATTCAAAGGTTCTTAGTGACCTTTACTATAATAGCTTCAATAAATTAGCAGGAATGGAATTCATTGGAATGTTAAATAGACACCGAAGCTAGGTGGTATGCAGAATCATGCTTGAGATGTAGATTTAGGAATTAGCTCTGAGAAGGGATGTTGAAAGTTTGAAATGCAAATGGATGAATCCCTCAAGGAAGCTGTAGAAAGAAAAGCAAAGGGTTTAGGATTAAGATGTTCATGGCAGGGAAGGAAAGAGAAAGAGGAGTAACTGAAGGAAATAAAGTAGTAGTGAGAGAGAAGGTAGCATCAGCATAAAGCATCATCATCACAGAATCTAAGGGAAGGGAAAACTTCAAGGACAAAGGGGTGATCGTTAGTATTAAATGTGGTTGTTGTGTTTGCCCTTTGTTCTCGAAGAGGACCATGACATTAACATGATGACTTGACTTGCAGTTGAGGTCAAGGACAGTGAGGGCAAAGAAAGAGCCTGGAAAGTTGAGAACTTTAAATCAGGTTGAATTGAGGGAGGAGATTCAAACCAAATGGCAAAATTCCTGGGTTAAAGGGGACAGCTATAGAACAGGCTCTACTCCCCTACACAAACCTTACTGTTAATCCTTTAAGTATTTGTTTAATGTACTAAGCATTATCTTTGTTTGGATTTCCTTTTACCTGTTTGTTAATGTTATCTGTAGGCTGCTGTATGTTCCCAGAAGGCAGGGACTGTATTTGTCTAACTTGTTTTGCATAGTACCAAGAATAAGGTCATGGGCAGGTGGGAGCTCAGTGCATTTTGATGAGGAAAGAGATGATTAATCAGAAAGAGAAGCAATTTCTGTGAATTACTAAGGAAGCCTAAAAATTGGATCATCCAGGGTTGGTAGAAACTTATGGTGATGCCAAAATAGAATATCAGGTCCTATAAGGCAAGAACCACATGTCCTTTGTCTATTGGTATAGGATTAAGCATTTAAAAAGCAGGAAGGGAAAGCTGACTTGCTTGGTTTCCCTTCCTTGGTTTGATTTCAGAGGAGTGCCAACTAGAAAGCTGCCTTAACAATTTTTTCTTATCTGTACAATGAGGAACGTAGACTAGATCATCCTGAATATTCTTTCAATGCTAACAGTCTCTGAATTGAAGTATCAAATCCAGCAGTATCTAAGTATGCCATATAGTCTAGTGAAAATGGTTGTGCTTGTCCTTTGTTGCTGAAGAAGACCATGCCACCAGAGAAATGATGACATGACTTGCACTTGACTTGGTTTTGAGTGACGGATGGCTGTGCAGGTCAGCAGCCTCACTTCTCCTCCAGAGCCATCTGAATCCATGAATGGGTGTTACCTCAACCTAAGTGAGTACCTGCAAAGACCTTGACCTAAAGGGCCCAAGATGTCCCAGTGCATCCTGAGTCATCTCCTGTCATTATGATGAATATCTGGTCCCTGGATTCACAATCCTGTGAATAGACTCAGCTGGCTGAATAGGCATCCAGCTAGCTAAGTAACTCAGCTCCTCTTCTCCTGTCTACCTCCCCCTCCCCTTCCTTCTCTCCAAAGGAAGGTATGAAAAGATGCCCAGTTTCCTTTCCTTTCCTTTCCTTTCCTTTCCTTTCCTTTCCTTTCCTTTCCTTTCCTTTCCTTTCCTTTCCTTTCCTTTCCTTTCCTTTCTTTTCCTTTCCTTATAATCAAAGAGTGAAGGAAGGAAGCAAACATACATTAAGTACCCATCATGTACCAGGAACTATACTAACTGATTTATAAATATTATCCTTAAAATAACCCTGGGAAGTGGGTGCTGTGATTATCTTCATTTTAGAGCTAGAAACTGAGGCAGACAGAAGTTATATGACTTGTCCATGGTCACACAGTTAGTAAGTTTCTGAGACTGGGTTTCAACTCAGGTTTTCTGAACTCTAGGACCAGCACTCTGTGTACTCTACCACCTACTGCCTATAGTCTATACTCTTTATGGTTAGTTGAAAGCCATTATATTTAAAGCAAATCCACAGAAATTTATTAAATGACTACTATGGTGCCTCTCTTAGCCATGGGGGATACAAAATCAAAAAGGAAACAGTCCTAGCTCTTGAGAAGCTTATTTTACTTTTTATTGTGGAAAGTAGAGAGATGAATTGTAAGTAAATACAAAATACACATATAGTAAATTAGCTCGTAAGAAGTGTAGGTCAATCTGAATCTTTGATAATCACCTTAAAGGAACTAAAATGGGTCTGGTTCCCAAGAGTGGTTCTAGACTCAAGTGAGACAATTGGAATTTTCTGAACCACCAAGGACCTAAACTTGGGTTAGTATTGAAGATCAATTGCTAATTGGTATTAAAAAGCAGTGTAGTACAGTGGAAAGAGTCCTGGTACTAGAGAGAGGAGAGGCCTGATCTTAAATTCAACTTCTGACATTTACTTACTCTTTGGCCATGGGAAAATCACTAAACTTTTCTGGGTCTCAGCCTTCTCGTTTGTAAAATGAGGACACCAATACCTTTCACATGATCTTAGAGCTGTTTTGGGGGTCAAATGAAATGCTACATGTAAAGTCCTTAACAAATCCTCATGGTGTTATATACATGTTGACCCTTGTTGAAGTAGGGAAAAATTCTTGCAGTCCTTCATTTGCAAGGCTTCTTTTTACTGCTAATCCCACCATGACATGGTAGAAGCCATAAGTGGGAGATTTTGCAGAGGAACTCCCCCTTCTGTGCTATGTGGACACAGCACCTGGCTCTATATCACCCCCAAATAGTTACTGTATGTAGAGACAGGGATTGGGTCAGGGTGTGGACTGCCTTGTGAGGTAGTGGGTTCTCTGTCACTGAAGGTCTTTAAGAAAAAATTGTATCACCACTTGGCCATTTGTTCAGTTTTGTGCTAGAGGCCATGGCTTTAGACATTCTATGATCGCTGTCCCTTCCAGTTCTGGACCTGTATTCCTCCAGTCCTTGAAGTTCAAACAGACTAAAATGAGAGATTGTTAGTGAATCACTTTTCCCTTTGGCTGCATCAAGGAAGGAACTAGAAACTAGAAGCATAGAAAATTAGTCCTGAAGGAATCTCAAATAGTTAAGTATGTCAGCCCTCTTCCTTTGTCATGGCTGTGCCTATCCTATCCAATATGGATAGAACCTATCCTACTTGAAAAGGAAATTTGATACAATTTTTCCAGCAACAGTATTATGAGATGAAACAACTAGTTTCTTAAAAAAAAGTTGCTTTATTTTCTTCCTGGCAATGCCCTTTCCACGAGTAATAAATTCCATTCTAAGTACCATCAGCTTTTTTTTTCTTCTCTCTCTCTAAAGATTTGAATAGAATACATTAGATAGAGAGGGATATGTATTCAACACTGAGAAAAGATTTTTCTTCCAGATCAAGGTTAATTCTATCAAGAGAATGGAAAGTCCATTACAAATGCCCATGAATTAAAGCTCTCTTCCTCTTGAGTGAATCAGCCTAATCTCCTTGCATATAAATGTGATACCCAAGGTCTTGATTATTTCTGTCACTGTTTGCTCAAACATTTTCCACACAAGCAAATATTCTCACTCTGGGATAAGCAAATGCAAATGTCTCTCTTTTCTAGAGCCTCATCATTGAAGAGGATATTCTGTTCCATCTGCATGTTTGAGTTTTGTTGAGTGATGGTATCCCAGTTTGTGGCAATAGTCTGGGGGTAGAGGTTGTGTGTGTGTGTGTGTGTGTGTGTGTGTGTGTGTGTGTGTGTGTGTTTAGTCTTTCCAGGGGAATGAAATCAGCCAGTAAGTCCTAAAAATACTAGATCTCTATCATAGATAACGTTTCAAGTTACACAAAGGAAGGCTTGGATGAGGGAGTCTATTTAAGGCAACTAAGCAGAGGGAAGTGTAACAAGGTAGGTACCCCTCCCTTCAAATAATGCAGTTTATGATCCTCTTATTCTAGAATAGAAAGTTAGAACTTCAAAATTAGTGTGGAGATGGGCAGGGTAAAGAAGCTATCTGGAAAATAGTAAGAGAGTATGATGCTGATGGAGATGGTATATTCAGGTTATGCCAAGCTCATCTCTCCTCCCAGATTAATAGGTGGGACACTTAAGTCCTTTGTCAGTGACTATCAACATTCTGGAGTAAGGTTCAGAAACTGTGTAGAGAGGTGGGGGTCTTGATCAGGCATTTCAACTGGTTACCTGCTTCTGATGTCTAATCCAGATGCAGAGTGGAACAGATTTGGCTGGTAGAGATATGACAGGGTTTGATTCAGGAATTCCCCACTGTGGAAATTTCCAGAATAAAAAATTTTCATATGAACAACTCCAGATAAAAAGGACAGGGCTGAGGTACCAGGGAGGAAAAGGGACATGCATTTCTAGAAAAAGATCAGTCTTTCTCAGAAGACTGTAAGTTTCCCCAAAAAGTATTTTTTTGGGGGGGAGGGGAAGGTTACCCCAGATAGATATCAACTGGAAGAAGCCCACCCTTCACATTGGGAGGAGTCCAAGTTGAGTTAAAAGTAGAAGGGTTTTTAATCGAAAGAAAATTAGGCACTAGTGCTGAGACACCTAAGTATGAAATACAAAGAAGCTTAGAAGGGGCAAAGGTAATTCATGCTTGAAGTCCACAAAGGAAAAGTTGGGGGTAGAGAATGGAGAGTCTTTTCCAGGAACAGGTGGGACATAGAATCAAGAAGTTTTGTAGGATCAATTGAACTCCAGGTTGGTTTAAACTGTATTGAGGCACTCAGTTTAGCAAGGTCAGGCTGCAAGCACCAGCAAAGTCATCAGGGAATACGCAAAACTTCCCATTCAATGCAAGCTTCTGACTAGCTCCTTTCAGCAAACAGACTTAATCTGTGTCCAATGCATGGTAATGTAAATGGAATCTTTTCCCTTCATTAATAGGGCCCATGTGGCCTGCCTGGCTCACATGGAAGCCTGAGTCACATGAGTCTGTGGAGGGAGGAGTTTACTGATAGGGTGGATCAAGAATGGAATAGGAAGAGGCAGAGCTGAGAAAATAATTGATGAGAGCAATCATAACTGAAGGATGCAGGCAAGGCCATAGCTTTGTTTAAGAGAGCCTGTCTGTGATTTGTTTAAGGGAACTGGTTTGTGGGAAGCCTAACAGAGGAAAAGCTTGGGGATGGTGTTATTCTCTGCATCGTTATTGTGTATAAATTTTTGTTACTATGATGGATTTGGCTTTCTGGCATCTGAATAAATGTTTTGGTTCTGTCTTCCATGTGGAGAGTCTGTTGTATTTCATGATTCAGAATTGCATCTGTATATTCATGGCCACCATAGGTGATATGAATATCACATTGGTGCTACAGTAACATAGAAAACACACATGTTAATCTCAAGAGTATGTTCACCTAGGCTTACTTGGCTTAATATTTAGGACTTTAATTTTCCTCAGAGAAGTTACATAGCAAAGAGGTGATCCAGTGAAAACGAAATTTTTTTTCTTGGTATTATTAAATAATCTCAGCCTTCAAGATCTTGAAAGCTGAAAGACACAGCTAGAGGATTAAATTTTTCTCCCAATGAAAGATGATAGGACTAAGGCCCCAGGTATGTTGTTGATAGGTAGTGGAACATAGCACATGGACAGCAGGGAACAGAGCTATGCTGGCTAGCTATGCCTTTTAAGTTATTCCCAGTAGAGGTCTGATGATGTATTGTGTCTGAATAGCAAATATAGCAAATAACTAACTCTTGTCAACAACATGCTGGTTTTTTTATTTTTTGTTTTTTGCTTTGATTAACTATCAATTTGTGTACAATCTCAGCTAAAAAAACCTTAGTGTACCAGATGTATTGGTGCATGAGAGTGGAAGTAATTGTTTGTAGATTTCATGAAAAGATTGCTGGTTTGCCAGCTTTAAATTACACAAAGATTCCTCTTCCCATCTCTAATTGTAGCTCTGTTGTTTTGTAGGCAGGGTTGACTTGACATTGACAAACACATCCTTAAGAAGAATACAAAGAAATGAAAGTAGAGTTATATTTGCCCTCAGAGTGAATCATTGACTCATTTGCAATATTAGGTTGTTTCTCAGAAATGCCCAATTCTGATAACTTAAGGCTGATGACAGGGTATAAGGTGCATTTGTACCTTACATTTTTCTATTTTCTTTAAATGGATATTTATTATAAGGTGTACTATGAACTGTTAACTAACAATTCTGATACTGGCATAAGAAGCCCTGTACGGTATACCAGAAACTGAATGTATGGGTTACAGACTTCAGCCTATAATAACAATAGCCAGAGTTTAAATCGCATTGTAAAGTTTACAAAGCACTATATCTTATCTTATGTGGTCCGTCCAACAGCTCTGTTAGGTAGCTATTACTATTATGTCCATATTACAGAGGAGAAAATCAAGGGCCGAGAGGTTAACTAGCTTGCCTAGGGTCACATAGCTAGTAAGTGTCTGAAGCAGGACGCAAACTCAGTTTTTCCTGATTCTAAATCTGACACTCCATGCACTGTACCATCTGGGTGCCTAACATTCTGACAAATTTAATTCAGATATGAGGATGGAGGATAGAAAGACCTCTTGATCCAGAGATACTGCAAAGCTACTTCTAGGGGAAATTCTTACATGGGGAAGAGGAACAGGGTGCAGTTAGGCTGGGAAATTCTTGAGAATATGCACACAGGGAAGAATTCTCTTGGGGCTGAATGAATATAAAAATGGCTTTCTATTTTAAGTATCTTTCCCTCATAGTAAGATTCTAAACTCAGTTATTTCTATGCTGCTAAAGAAGTGGAAATATGGTCAAGGCTTTCTCCGTGGTGGTGCCCTGGCTGTCCCTGCTTCCAATTCTCAGATTTTAGGATTCTCTACTTTTGATGTCATGGGAGATTAGAAAGGGGCTTTCCATTAATATCCCTCTGATATCACTTTTTGCTTTAATCCCTAAGGTCTCTATAAAGTGAACTCCTTAATCTCTCAGGCTTAGGAAAAGGAGAATTTGCTTATCAGGGTTTGGAAAGCCACTAAAAATCCACCTCCTCAATTCCAAAAAAGCATTTGATTTAGGTCTTGAATTAAAAGACAAAAACAAAAGAGAATATGATATAAATTCAAATAGATCATCCCTCCCCCACCCAAATAAAGCCCATAGCCCAGACCCAAACTAAAAATGTAATGCTAGACTTCTTTGAATGACATTTTTATTATGAGTCACTAATTCTCAAAAAGTTGGACTGAGTTAAAAATATAAAGATAAAACAGTTTTGTAAGAGAGAAATTAGCGTGCAGATATTAACATGAAAGAAAAAAAACAGAAAAGAAGGTTAAAACCTTCCTGGATTTGGCAAAGTTTCAAGAAAAATTACTCCCTTTTTGCTGAGCACAAGATTTTCAAAGTTCATGCAATGAGGAGTAATTGGACATGGCCATTTATTTCTGGACCTTCATAGGAGCTGCTCCCTAGGTAAACATCCAGCCTGCTAGGCAGCTGTATCTCAAAAAAATCCCAAGGAAGAGAGAAACCCTCTGCTCTGCAGTATTTCTAGGCTTGAAAGGAAGGAAAGATATGTTTGTTCACAGACTAGATCTCACCGGCACAAAGAACTGGTTATGAGATCCCTCTTGACTTGGTATCACACTTAGATTCCATGTTTCTAGCTGCATCCAGAAGTCAGGTGAATCTAGAAGGTAGTTAATATGAGGGGCCCATCAAGCTGTCATTCCTATACCTCACCTGTAGTAATTTTCAGAACCTTTACCAAGTCAGCACCTGTCACTACTCCTTGATGATTTAATTTTGGAATGGACTATAAGCTCCTTAAAGGTAGGGATTGTTTGATTTTGCTGAATACACAGTACACAGCAGTGTAGGCCTATGGTACAAAATTAATAATTATTCTGTTTAATTTAACGATAAATCTTCTGGCTCTTATGAATACTTGTGTTTTGATAAAACTTTTATTTACTTTTTTGTGTGTAATTATGTTTTCTCTGAGTAATTTGTTATGTTGTGCTAATTAATCTCATGTTCAATCCTTTCTGAGGCCTCATGGTGGCAGTTAGAAATGCTGTCCTTGAAAATGAACAAAATTAAGTGACCCATCTGGGAATGGAACAGAACCTCAGGGTCATAGTCTTACGCTTGAGTTAATTCGGCACAGAAACAAAACCTCCACATTCTTATAAGCATAAAATCCGAGATTTTGAGTTAGAAGGTCACTTTAAGGCTATCCAATATAAATACTTCAATTTAGGGACTAAAACTCAATTTATAGGGCAGCCTGTTATCAGGAGGACCTGAGTTCAAATCCAATCTCAGACACTGTAAGACCTCCAATTACAAAAATAAAGTAAGTAAGTAAATAAGTAAATAAATAAAAAAGAAAGAAAGAAAAAAAAGAAAATCAATTTACAACTGAGGCCCAGAGAGGTGGAGGTTTTTTCCAAACATTACACTGATCTCAGCGGGTAGAACCACTCATTAAAACCAGACCCTTTCATGCCTATGTCAGCTCTATCCATCATGCCACATTCCTTTCCCCAAACAAAAGCCTACTAAAACTTGGTATTCCCATGTGTTATCTTGTCTAAGTATTAAGCAGGCCCAACCCTGCTTAGCTTCTAAGATCTGATGAGTTTAGGTGCCTTCTGAGTGCTTTAGTTGCACCGTGATTGATTTGATCCTGGGCCCAGAGGGGAAATTTTGGAGAAAGCAAACACATGTTTATTACTGGAAATCAACTTATTGCTCCTAGCCCACAGCATAGTTAGATTTAGTGGATATACTGAGACAAATCACAAGGGAGGGAGTCTGCTTTAGTGGAAGAAATACTGAATGGGATTCCTGAGACAAAAGTTTGAATCCTTGAGGTGGGTGGTTAGTCATATCCCCTCTCTCTGTCTCTTAAACCAATTCAACAAGAATTTACTGATCACCTACTCTGTGCTAGGCATTGTTGTAGATCTTATAGATATGAACACAATATCAGTCTCTCTTAAGAAGTTTACATTCTATCGTAGGAATCATGGACAGCCTTCCCCTTATCTAGGGCTTACCAACTATAAACCTGAGTGAGCCTTGTCTCCAAGGATATGTCCACTACAATCCAAGGGCCCAAGTCATCCTACCTAGGGCCTTTCTGGGAATTTTATCACATATAAACTGAAGCATTTAGATGATCTCCAAATTCTGATGCAATTCTAATAAGCATTTCCGTCAGTAGTGGGGCAGGAATGAGAAGGTAAACATATTTATGTCTAATGGTTACCACTTAATGGGGAGTGAGGAGTAAAAAAGGGGGGAAAAAGAAATTTATATAACTTTATTATATATTTAAAAGGAATAATAAATTGTACGTAATAGATTGGCAGTTTCATATATAATCATGTTTTTATTATACTATGTTATGAAAATGCTTGTTTTATTTCATAAATTAAAAACTAAATAAATACAATTTAAAAAATAATTAAAGACATTTGAACCTGAATCATACATCTTCCCCACAGTGTAGGTGTTTGTGTCGATATACTCATTGGTAGACAATTTTGCTGAGATATCTAACCACACATCAGCTTGTGCACAATGAATATAATCTAGGACTTTGAGTTAGAGAAATCAGGGTCTGATTCTTCTGTCAAATACATTTTAGCTAAGTGGCCCCAAACAAGTCCTTTAACCTTTTCCAACCTGAATTTCCTATAAAATGCTACAAGATTGCCACAACAATCAAATAAAATAATTTCATAAGTTTTGTTTAATAATTATACCAATAGTGGCTATTATCAATTATTTTTACAAGTTAATCATGCTTTTTGAACTATCTATACAATAACAATATTATAAAGAAAAACAACTTAGAATGACAAGAAGCCATTATTCCAGAGGATCAAAGATGAAGCATATCAGTTACTTGACAGAAAAAATGTGGATTCAAGTTACAGAATGAACCAGATATTGTAGATATGATCAATGTGTGAATCTGCTTTACTTAACTCTGCATATTGGTTTTGATGGTTATCTTTACTATAGCTGTTGTGGTTCATTTTGAGGGAGACAAAATAAATGCTTGTTAATTGAAAAAATAAAATTTTGTAATAAATCCCCATGATTGCATTCTTACCTTACTTACAAATGCTCAGTTTAAGCTACATGACATTGACTGAAATCACAGCAAAGGAAAACAGACACAAACTTACAATGCTCCAAATAAAACAAATGACATGTTCTCTCTGGAAAGAGGCCTTTCCCCAATTCCCTTCTTAAAGAAGTCTGTTCCCTGAATGGTGTTGCCTCACTCAAAGTCAGTACTTGAAAAGACATTAGGTTAAAAGCCCCAGGCCTCCAACTGCATCCTGG
>CM053772.1:175349839-175380353 GCA_028658325.1 Potorous gilbertii | reverse complement strand
ATGTGTATCAATTTTGTTTTTGACTAAAGACAAACATTTCCACATCAACTAGTCTACTTCTGAGTTATTTTCCCTCATAAAAATGAGCAGGTTCATTAGAAGCATTTAATATTAAATTGGTTTACTTAGCTGTGAGGTCTTTATCATCGTTATTGACTAAGACCTCATAAATGTCTAACTTTTGGGAAAAGAGAGGCAAAATTATATAGACTAGCCTCTACATTCCTACAAACACATCTAACTACATGACTCATCTAGCTTCAGCCGGGTAGTGCAAAAAAGAAATACCAGTTTCATTTATTTTAGAACTGCCCTAATAGGATGTTGTTATAAGCTTTCATTGAATTGTGAGGAAAATAACTAAAAATTCTAAGGATAGGCATATTAATTATATTTATTAAATTGAGAGCCTGATGTACATATAGGAGCCATGCAGTTTGGATTGGGGTTTATTAAGGATTTTTAATCCTGAGATTATTAAGTTTTTGTTGCAAGGATGTTAGATGAAAAAATAATTTAATCTCTTCCAACATCTGGTATAAACTATTTAGAGAATAGAAGTAAATATCTAGAGTATGGGCTCTTAAACTTGGGTTCATGAACTCAGCATTAAAAAAAAACTATTTTTATATAATTGTTTTCCTTTGTAACCCTATATATTTTTTTAGGTATTTTAAAACATGGGTTTTGGACCGCAAAGTCCAAACACACAGAGAAAAGATTAAGAAGCCTTGATCTAGAGAATTCACAGCTGAAGGTACATTTTTTGTCCTAATTTAAAGATGAATTACCAGGGTAATTTCTCATTTTTACTCTTTGCTCTGCATGTACAGACCTGGCCTAAATATAAATGTGATTATAAACTGCTAATGGTCTAAGGAGATGAACTACTGCTCTTGATAATATTTCCATTTACAGAAGTCATTGTTGTTAGATTTACATGATGGTATTGAGCTAAAATTTTGCTGAGAGTTTGTGGACTTTTATAAAGAACTCCTTTCTTTCTTGGGGATACTCAAGTCTGTTTTTACTGAGTGGGAGATTCGTCCACCACACTCTGTTGGTGATATAATGAGGATTCCAGGAGTTGCTAAGTGGAGAAAGAGAACTCTTTTTCAAGGCATATAGTCACTAAGGCCAGTTTGGAAGAGCTACTAGGGACCTAATGAATAAAGATACCAAATTATGCCTCATTCATGAAAGTAATTCCACCAATTGGAGGTTAGGGAAAGAAGAAATGGTTGATGCTCCTACTATCTTTATTTGTTAGATAAATAGAAGTCTGGACTTTAAGGATTACCTGGCACTATTTGTAGATGTTAAAAAATACAGAGTGCAACATTACAAGCAGAAAAAGGGAAAGAATAGTGATCAATTTACAGAATATACAGGGTACCCTCACTGCTATTGAAATACACATCACACACTTGGCATATAGTCGACATTTGGATAGAGTATTGGTTGTGGATTCAGAAAGACCTGAGTTCAATTCTTGCCTAGATATTTACTAGCTTTGTGAACTTGAGCATGTCATATAATGGCTCACAGCTTCTGTTCCCTCATCTGTACAGTGGGGATAAGAGCACTTATCTTACAGATGTAAACGAGTTTTGAGCCTGGACATTTGGAGAAGACTCCTCATTGGTGGATAGAATGGTTCCCAGCTCACCTTGAGTGCTTGAAGTATAGATTAGGCTTGTAAAAACCTGGGCAACCAAGAACTGTTATGAGGAGCCAATAAAATATTATATGTAAAGCATTTTATAAACCTTAAAGTTCTTTATCAGTGCTATTAGAATTATTATTCCAATACCTTGCACTTAAATGTTTGTTGACTGATAAATTGTAGAGGAATTCTGTGGTGATTCAGAACAATACTTTTAAAAAATAAAGAGGTAATGTTAAGAAAAAAAGTCATTTCTGTGTATGTATGTGAAAATGCAGGTTGCTTATCTGAGTAGATCCTGGCCTCTCTCTCTCAGTTTCTCTCTCTTGCTCTCTCCATCTCTGGCTCTCTCTCTCTGTTGCTATAGTTTGTTTTCTTCATCATATAGCATAAGAAGCTTTTATGCAGTGTTCATCTCAGCAGTTTATTCTCCTGGGAGAAAAAATAGTTTCAAAATTTAGGTAGAGACCATACAGTTTGTGTGTGTGTATGTGTGTGAGATCTGTTTCCTCCCACTCCCCACTCCTGGCCAAAGGCTCTTAGTTTCTTGAATTGTTCACACAAAAGAGGAGAAAATACGGGAGTGTAGATGAATGTGATTTGGTATGTTCCAGTAAGTCATATCCTGGCAGCAGAATTCTACTTTTCTGAACTTGCAATCTACTATAACTCCCTCCTGCCACCTAGGGATTGTTTTTGAGAAACTTTGCAAATCTTGGGTGAGAGCACTGGTTAGAAAGGATATGTTTTGGGAAACTGGCCCTTCTGATACCTAATAAATATTCGATAGATGCTCATTGATTATGGAAGGACAGAACACACCATGATTTATGAATTTAATGAAATATTGTTGAATATTAAGAAAAAAATGAAGTATCCAGAAATATAACACAAAGGTCTCTATGAACTTGTGAGTAAGGAAGCAAAATTAGGAAAGCAATGTACACAGTAACTATACTTATAAAATGTATGTGAAAATGAAACTAAACTTTGATCAACTCTAATGACCAGAACTTGGAGAACAGATCCTGAAATATAGCTCCATCCATTCAATAGAGAGGCAAAAGACAGGGTGGACTGGTGAATATACTCTCAGATGCAGTTACTCTCTTGGTTGGTTTCCCTTAACAGATTCTTTGTCTTTTTCAATGTAGAGTTAAATGCTAATTTGGTACAGTGGTGGGGGTGGTAAAATAAGCATTTATTAAGCACTTATTATATTCCAGACACTGTGCTAAATATTTTATAAATATCATCACAACATTGTAAAGTCAGTTATCCCCCTCTTTACAGGGAAGGTGAGATAGACAATGGCTAAATGACTTATTTAGAGTCACATGGCTAGTAAATATCTGAGGTCAGATTTGAATTCAGGTCTTCCTGATTCCAAGCCCTGTACTCTAACACAGATATGTTGAAATAACTAACCAGAAATATCCAGAAGTAACTAACATTTAAAGATAAAAGGCATCAATTATATTTTTTTGAGCTTTGGTTTGGATAGTTTGAGGAATAATTGAGTTTCCTGCTCTCAGTTATTAATTTAAGAGACTATAAACATTACCTCTTTCCTCCTTCTTCCCTAATGCAATAAACTCTGAAAAAATTACTTGGACCAGCTAAATTGAAAAAAAAAAGCAGCAAATTATTTTATTGCCAGCTGGTTGCTTCCACAACATGTTTTAACCACTTGTGTTGGTCTGATGTAATAGAGGTGGCATCACCCACAAGAAGAAAATCAAATCAAAAAGCTGGTTCTCCTTCCCTTCCCCAAATTAAGTTTGACACACATCTCTATATGGTTCTCTTTTTGGTCACAGTCCTAGATGGGCACTGTCCTTTTTTAGTTTCAACACTCTTAATTGCATCTCCAAAGGCAAGAGTTAGTAATTAGAGCTTGTGAAGAGCAAAGCTTTTCAAAAGACATTAGGGATTTGCTTTCACCCACACAGTCAGTTTTAGATCACAGTCCACTAGGATACCCAAAATGCTTGGCATCCTGAATTCCAACAGATTCGTTACCCTTAATCTTTAACTCGAAGCATCCATAGGCTACCATGATGAGCAGTAATAACTTAGAATTTTTGCACCTCAGGATTAAAAATAAAACAACCTAGCTTATGAAGTGTGCCCAAAATGAATATCCCTATCATTCTTTTCTGGCTTGCAGGGATGAGGTTAAACAATTCCATATGATATGAGCTGACTTGTGACATTCCTCAATTCCTCACCCTATGATCCTTGTCTGAAGCTGGGAGCCTGACTAGCATTGTGAAGATAATGGAGTCAACTAACATGTATTGGTTTGAGAAATGAGAATGAATGATATCTTATAAGCAGAGTGAAGAGAAACTTCAATCTGCAGTGCTGGGTAGAAAAAAAAAACAACTCTCTGGTTTGATGTATGAAAATGGAACAGCCAAAGAAAGATTTTTAAAAAATGTTACAAGCTTCATCCTACAGGCTTTCATAAAAAGGTGAGATGAAAGACAGCAGATGGATTTATCTTTTTTACTTAGCTGTGAAACTACAAATCAGCTTCATATAAACAGATCTCTCAGCCAAATATAGCTTGACAGTAATTCTATAAGATTCATCAAGTCAAGGAAAGTGATTATGTCTGATGACATGAAATAACGTGAAAGCAGAGTCTCTCCTATGATTTCAATATATGACTGAAGAGTCCATTAAATATAACTTGACTTAAATAAAAATGCTATTTTGTGTTGTGAACATTTTAGTCTTTGGCTACCTTTGAAATGCTAAATTGTTATTATATTTTTCAAATTCTCACCCAGGGTAATCCAGGACCATTATGGAAGCAATTTCTTACCTGTAGGTAATGCCCTAGGCTTTTTAGCTTCCCTGAAACACTGTTGGCCAGATTAAGGTTTCAAAAAAAATCTCTCTGTTTATTAGGCTAACATTTACACATGGAGACTTCTCTTTTAGAATCCAAGTAATTAAATTTCTTGGAGTGGAGGAAACAAACTGAGATGTGCATAAAATCCTTTAACCAGTGCAGTGGCATCTTAAAGCTTTCTCATTTCACACTAATGCTTTGAGGCCAACCCACACACACTCCACGGAAGTGATGGAGAGAGGTACTGATATTACAGCCAGGCTCTCAGAGTGCAGTTCATTCTGGTCTAATGACATCTGGTCAACATTCCCAGATGAAATTTTCAATAAATGCTAGTGACTAACACAATTCATTATGGTTTCGCCTGATAAAGGATGTGGGCAAAAATTGCTTTGGCTCTCAAAAAGCTTTCACTTCATTATGAGGCCGGATCAATCACCATCAGCCAAAGGCACTCCCTGGGCCCTGGCTCCCCTTCCACTTGGGCACTCAGTTATCAGAGACTGTTGAGGACACTAAGAAATTGTTTCTATTAGGTGGGCATTATTGCTGGACTCCTCTAAGGTAAATGTGCTCTTAAGTGTATTTCTTTAGCAGGGAGATGGATAGAAACAATCTTTCTGAACCAGGACCAACGTTAGATCGCTTGCTTATCTCTCTTAGAGCAATGTGAGTTAGATGGCATTTTATTTGTACTTTTGCACACAAAAAAGTATGAGAACATATTTTCCCCACTAAAATGAGACAAGGAACTGAGCTTCTTACTGATGCCCGTGCTTTTGAGCCAAGTAGGAGAGGCTCAATCATTGTTAATGTTTCTCCCTCTTCTCCCATCCTCCCCTTTCCCCACACCTCCCAATCACTGCCATGCTTCTCCAAAGGTGATCAGAAAGGCTGTGCTAGAGTGGGGAAGAGGTTTAAGGCATTCATTAGAACACCTTTCTCAAAGGTGTTTTCTTCCAATGTATTTGAGGCTAGAGGAAACATTAAAAATAAGAAATACTTTTTCTAAACAGAGCCTTTTTTCTCCTTTCATGTGAGTGAACCACACAGACTCCATCTTGTGACTCAATTTTGGAGCTAGTTCAGTTCCCTTTCTATTCAATTATGGGTCTAGTCCAACTTCTGTCTCATGAAAAAGCTTTATGCAGTGGTGGGAATTGGAAGAAAACCTTATTGTATTGTTCATGATTGGGAATCTAGACCACCTCTCCCTGCTGTTCTGAAACTCTTAACTCAGGGACTTAGGTTATGTTGACAAGAAACCCAGTCAGTCCCAGTGATTGATGCAAGGAATTATCCCAGAATTGTACATCTCAGACAACCTATATGTCTTATCTGCAAAATGTCCCTGTGCTGATCAATCAGTTATTGTTTCAATGTCCTCTTGATCATTCACAGACACTTACGGGGAGTGGGACATCTTTTTCCGATTTCAGGGTATTACACCTCTTTTCTCTCCACCCCTTTCCAAGTCCTCAATCTTTCCTCTAATTAGAAACCAGATGACCTATTTTTGTATCCTGTTTCCTTTTAATTAATTTGTCTTATCTGATTGTTTTTAATGTGTAAAAATCTGTCTACCCCTGTATTCAGCGTCTAGACCTAATCTGAGGAAGGGGTCTGGTCTCTATTTGTCAGGAAATTGACATGCGTTGTTCAATAAATCAAAATGCTCAAAAGCTTGAATATTTATTTCCTCATCATTTCATCTTTTACTTGCTACATATTAAGGATATTACTTCTGGATTTCTACATTTGAGTGAATCTGAGTTCTCACTGAGGTGATCCTTTCCTCCCAGGCTGCAGAGCACAAGTCCTCCAATATCTGCTCATACTATCTTCCATGTCTAAGTTTAATTCTAGATTCTTCTGGGCAGTGAGAGGATCCAAGCATTGTATGGAGGGGGTTTCTTAATCTTCTGACATTGAGTAGGAACTACCTGTCACCTATGCACGGCCGTACTACTTTTCTAGTCATAAATCTCTCATTAGGTATTTTACATTGCTTTTTGCTTTTCCAGTCATTGCCGCTAATCTT
This sequence comes from Potorous gilbertii, assembly GCA_028658325.1. Lineage (NCBI taxonomy): Eukaryota > Metazoa > Chordata > Mammalia > Diprotodontia > Potoroidae > Potorous > Potorous gilbertii. Next base: position 175,373,783 of record CM053772.1, on the reverse strand, counting down.
TGGGTGACTTGACTTCAGCTCTTCAGATACTAGTATTCTATGATGAGGGAGCATTGTTAGAAGGATATTGGTATTAAAAAGATGAGCCTTTATTTCAGGGAGAAACTTGTGGTCGTTTAAAAGCAGGGTATAATTGCTAAATTCTATGCATTTCACTCTTTTGCTTCCATTCATTTCTAGGTTGGGCTCCTTGTCCTTCTGTAGGGATTGCCCAAGATACACGCACTGATGAGTCAGCCTTATCATGAGTGATTCCATGTGGATCCTAAGGTTAACCTTTATGAGAGCCAATATGAACTCTGTGTTCCAGAAAGGCTTGATTGTGGTTGATTTTTGTCCTTCATTCTTGAACAGGACCATGACACCAGAAAGGTGATGCCATGTCTTACAAATGAATTGGATTTAAGTGAGGAAAGACTGTGCAGTCACCAGCCTCACTCTCTCCTCCTGAGTCATCTTGCTTCAGTGACTGCATATAGAACAAGATGACTGGAGATGGCCCCAGCTGGCAGACTTGGTATACAGTCAGCACAAAGCCCCCTATAAAAGAACATCTCAAAGACCTCATCAACTTCAGTGAATCTATCTTTAACTTCAACATTATCCATTTATGTGACAGACACTTTTTGTTAATATGTCCCCCTTTTAAATTCCTGACATCAATAACCAAAGAGTTATTGAACTATTATTTTGCTTTTTAGCTAGAAATATCAAGAGATATTTTTTAATTGTCTCAAGTCCATGGCTTATATTTTTCTTGTTTTTTTGAAGTCTTTAAAGTAGAATTTTGTTTTCCTGAATCAATCTTTTTGCAGTTAACAAATAAATGAGCAAAGTGAGATCCTGTATTCTATGAGCCTTTTAGTCAACTGTCAGACTGTACCAGTTTCATCTTTTTAGAGTGAATGTCTTAGTGAATGAGAAGTTCTCATATTTTTTGATAGAGATATGAAAGTTAGTATATGGTTTGGCAGTTATTAGTATCTTCTCAATTAGCCATTTGAAAATAAAATTTGTGATTTTTTCACAAGTGGAAATTTCCTACTTTCAGCTGTTTTGAGAATGACTTTTTTAATGACCTCAAATTTAGGTCTTTTCGACATATTCTACGTATATATTTGGTCTAAGGTTTAACCTAAGGATCCACATGAAATTACTCGTGATAAGGCTGGCTCATCAGTACATTTATTTTAAGGAGCCCAACCTGTAAATGCTCTTCCTGTATTTGTTCTTTCTTGTTAATGTCAAATTTTTTTTCTTTCACTCCCTTCTGTCTTTCTCCTTCTCTTCCTTTTGCTCTCCTCCTCCTCCTTCTTCTTGTTTTTCTTCCTCTCCCTCCCCTCCTCTTCTTCTCCTCTTCCTCTTTTTCTCCTTCTCTTCCTCCCTTCCTTCCTATCTCTCTCCCTCTCCATTGAATAAACTATATACACATCAGATTATTGAGATCTTTTTATCATTTCCTTGTAGCAATTTTTGCTCCCCTACATTCCAGATTGAAAACTCTTTCAAAGAAAAAAAAGCTTGATGGCGTTTACAGTGTTCCTTCTTAGTCCTATGCCTCTCTTTAGTGAAAAGGGAAAAATCTTTTATTATCTGTTCTTGAGGACTATCATTTTTTTTCAGTTACTTAGAGGACTTTTAGTAATCTTTTAATTCATCTTGTTGTAATTATCATGGATGATGTTTTTTTGGTTCTGTGTATTCATTCTGCATTGGTGCATACCCATTTTTCCATTTTCTTCTGAATTCTTCAATTCTGTCACTTTTTTTTATCAAAATGCTATTCTCTTATAGTCCTGTGCCATATGTTTTTCATCCACTCCCTGGTTAATAGATGCCCACTTTGTTTCTAGTTCTTTCTTAACATGAGGGGTGCTTTTTGAGCATGTGGTATTTTGGTTTTGACCTCCTTTGGGGCAAAGGGCCAATAATAGAAGTACTTAGGTCAGAGTGTTTGGATACCTATAGTGGATGAACCAGGTCGTAGATCTACCAATAGTGAAGTAGTGTCCCTGTATTTCCATGCTCCACTTCCTTTTTTTTTGTCATTCTTGCCAATTTGTAAGGTGTGACACAAAACTTCAAAGGTAAAGGCAATGTACTAATTGTTGAGGATAGAAAAGTGAAAATGAAAGACTGTCCCTGCTCTCAAGGAGCTTGTGGTCTAATAGGGAAAGATTATAACCAGAAGGAAATTGAAAAGTATGAGAGAGATGTGCCCAATTCAGGAGAATGATGGAGAAATCTAAAGGAAAACATTCCAATGGGAAATGTGATGACTGACCCTGGGCACCCTCTTTAAATTGCAGTTTTGGGGGAGTTCTTCACCTCCATTCAGTGGAGGGGCACTAAAGGCAGATGACACCAGTGAAGTATGTTAGAATGTAATCTCCTTAAAAACTGGTATGTTTCACCTTTTTTCTTTTTACTCTCATTTTTAGCACAGTAAGTAATCTTAACTGGCATACAGTAAGAGCTTAATAAATGCTTCTGGATCAACTGAAGTTTTGTTAATCACTTTACATCATCAAAATAACTGGGAAGAAGTTATTATCTGCATTTTATATGTGAGAACATGAAAATTTATAGAGGTGAAGCTCATGATAACACAGAATCTGAGGTGGGATCTGAATTCAGGTTTCTCAATTCGAAATTAGAATTCTTGACATTTTACAGATGAGCAAGCTATTTTCATTGTGAACAGGTATTATTTGTATTTTAAAGGTTTTTCTGCTCAACTCTAATTTTTCTCCATTGTATTCTATGAATCAAGATATAATCTTTCTTTATCTATTTTTCTCTTCAGATACTCCCTGCATTTGAATACATTGGCTGCTATAGCTTCACTGATCACTGATCAAGCAAACTAACCTAACTGCCAAAAACCTTCCAAATTACAGTGATGCTAATCCCATAATCACTTACTACAGCCACATTCTTCAAGTTCTGTCTGTTACAGATCTTATTTTCATAATATACATTAAAATCAATGCAGTATACAAAGATGCAAGTGTATTGACTGTGATAAACCTTTGCATAAAGTATAATTTCTCCCATTTTAAAACTTGAAGAGACACTTAGGCTAAATAAAGCTGGAATTTCTTCTTCCACCTTTTCATTCCCCAGGGGATATTGCTTCCTTTTGGCTTGATGAGCACATGCTCTATGCCGCACTGCTCCATTGATCAGAATTTTTCTGCCTGCAGTGAGCCTTGGGCACGCTCTGGGCCACCAGACAAAAGGGGAGAAAGGGACAGTATAATCAAGTGATGGCAGCTCAGCTGGCCTGCCAATAATGCATATATCCAATGGTGGGTCTTTCGGTTGAGAAGCGTGCTGTCTTTGTGAAGTCTAGCAAGTAATTGTCAGAAAGCGTGGGACTCTTTTCTTTCTTTAAGTGAAAGCACTGTTGTGCCAAGGGTACCAGTGGATGCATGATAGACTGCTCTATTTTGGGGAATAAGGACAGTACTAGGAGGCTACAGCCCTCCTAATTGCTACTATTGAGATGAAGAGAATGACTCAACACAAAGCAAGGTATGTATTCTTATCTATGCATAGCAACTAGACCACTGCTGGGCTTGCAGAAAAGCCTGGCCAAAACCTGTGACAAATGCTAGCTAAACTTTAATGCAAATATTTATACCCTGGAATAGATCCTTGGCAATTCCAAAAAAACCTTCTCCTTTCCATATTAAACTTCTCTGCTATCTATATTTTGGTGGGATGACATGAAGAAGGGAGATGAAATTTAGTCTCTATGGGAAATGAGTACACTTGGAAAGCTTTCTCAAAAAGGAAGGGAATAGAAAAGAATAGATATTTCTATTTACAATTATCTGCCTTGTACATAGTAGGTGCCAAATCAATGTTTGTTTAATAGAATTGAATCTCAAAAGTTGTTACATTTATAAAAGTTTATATATATGTAAATTAAATATATAAAATTATAACATTTATAAAAATTTATAAAATAAATTTATTCCTTCAAAATAAGCTCCTCCCTCCACATGTGACTTAAGCTTCCATGTGATTTAAGCAGGTCACACAAACCTATTAATGAATGGGAAAGATTTTTTCATTTATATTACCATTACAGGCATTAAGCTTGAGATATTTTCACTTCAAAACCAATGTTCTTTCTGCTATGCAATTTCCTTTCTGGGTAGTACTCTAGGTTAACCCTGAAATTCAGTTCAGTTTAATTCAATTCATTTCATCTCAGTTCAACTTAATTGAAAAATCTTCAGTGGTACTCCATTGTCATTGTTTATAAAAGTAACTCCTCAGATTGGCATTTGAACTATTGGACCATCTGACGTCCTCCTCCCTTTCCAGTCTTACTTCACATTTCTCTCCTATCTTATATTCAGACTGTTTTCTGAAATTGCCATTTCCTCTCTTCCTGTCTTTGCACTGGTTTTTCCTCATATCTGGCACATACTTCCATCAGTCCTGCCTTTCAGAAACCTTGTTGTTTTGTTCAGTCGTTTCACTTGCATCTGACTCTTTGTGATCCCATTTGTAGTTTCTTTGGCAAAGACACTGGAGTGGTTTGCCATTTCCTTCTCCAGCTCATTCTACAGATGAGGAAACCGAGGCAAAAAGGGGAAAGTGCCATGTCCAGATAGTAAGTGTCTGAGGCCAGATTTCAATTCATACAGACAAGTGTTCCTAACTCCAGGCCATGCACTCTGTCCACACTACCATCCAGCTGCCTAAATTTCCTTCAAAACTCATTTCAGGTTTCTTTTCCCACACTATCTTTCTGATGCCCCTTAGTATTAGTGTTCTTTCCTTTATGGAATTTTTTTTTGTTTTTGTTTGTTTGTACATAATTTATATTTACTGCATATATGTGTATCCTTTTAATTGAAATGTAAGCTCCTTGGTATCAAGGACTATTTTTAAAATCTCTATCCCCAGTCCCTAGCACATTTTAGATGCTTAATAAAAGTGTATTGTTTTTATTTTTTAATTAAATAAGAATTTATTGAGTACTAGTTATATAGTAGGCACCATGCTAGACATGGTACATAAGGAAAATTAACTAATCATGTTGACCATAAGAAGCTTGAACTGAGTGGAGATAAACATAGGCACAAATGCAGTGTATCTCAACCTAAGGTGCCATGCTGTTGATCACACAGTGAGGTGGGGAGCATGCCTGTAAGCATCTCTATACTTAGAAGTCATTTTTTTTCTTAGTTTTCTCTCTCCCTTTCCTTTACATGGAAATACAAAAAAAGAATCTTGGATCTATGAGAACTGGGAAACCTCTGACCTAGATATCTCTTGGCAAATTGTTGACAGAGCAGTCTTTGAAATGATTCTGAGCCAGGGAGGCCAGTTTGAATATTAGAAAACAAACAGGAATGACGAGAATTTTCTCACTTAAAGTCAGATAAAATTTGGGACAGGAAATGGGACCCTCAGAAGAAATTGAATTGAAAAAAAATTCAGTGCTTGCCTAAGGTATTCTTCTTGATGTTGACTCTATCAGAGTGTGCTGACTCATTCCCTTAGCTATGAACAAAAGGCTATTGGTTTTCCATTATCAAAGACAGGCTTTCTAACTGTTACATCCTCTAAAACAGTCTACTAGGTAGCAAGTGTGTACCCTGAGTATTTGAAACCCAGTTAGGAGAAATGGTTAGTAGATAATGCATTCTACAAAGAAACAGAACAAAACATAAAAATCCCTCCCCCAAACCAAATCAAACAAAAACAGGGAGTGGGTGGTGGTGCAGACTCAATAGAAACAGTGGGGTGATATCATTAGGAGTGATTGGAAGTCTGATGGCATCGGAGACATTGATTATCTTCCATGTATGTGACCACATGCTTCCTAGACGTCTGTTTTCCCACATATGTCCCCTAGATATACTCAATTCCTGTGTGAGAGCTCCTCCAGATGTATAGATGTTTCTGCTTTCCCCACTGATGTCATGAGTGTCTGTGGGGAAGTATGCTCTAGTTATAGGGGGAAATTCTTTACAGTTTCTGCTACTTTTCTAATTCTATTATTTGATCAAATGCCTTTGTTTTGAACTGATATTCTCTGGGTGACTGGCAAAATTTAACACATCAGTAGGACCTTATGAAGACTTTGTTTTGAAGTGGTTATAATTTTGTAGTACCTTGAATTCAGTATAGCTTTTCTGGGGGCCCAACATAAGGAAGAAAGGGAATAACCCAGGTATTAGACAAATAATTGCAATATAGAATAGATTGAGAAAGTACCTAAGAAATACAAAGTGCTCTGAGAGTTCAAAGAAGACAGAAAGCCAAGACATATGGTAAAAATTCTTCTTGATCCTGGAACATATTTAATGCTTTTGGTTCCTTTGGATACTAGACCCAGGAATAAAGCTCAAGGCATGAATTCTGATCAGAGTTGCCTGCCAGAGAAGTCTCATGATAATTGCACAAGATAGGATTCTCATTCCCTCCTACATGAAATTCCACTTCATGGGCATCTTGTGTTCATCCGCCCAGTGTCATACTGGATAAATAGAGATATCATTCTCATGTGCCATTCTCCCAGGCCCAGATTACAAGTTATCTTTAAAGGAAGCCCCTCCACTCAGGGTCAGAAGTAGTAGATCTCTCTAAACCAGAGCATCTTGTTCATTTACACAGTTCAGTAGAACCAAATTGTCCAGCCAAGACAGTCCTGGAAAGAGGCCAGGCTCTGTGCTAAATTGACATAGACTAGAACAGATTGGGAGATATCTGGAAACTTGGATTTGTATACTCCATTCTACTTGCCTTTTCCCTGGAACTACTGAATGGGGAGAAAGAACACAACCCCTCTACCCCACAAGAACTTTCAACTTAAGCGAGACCACAACTCTTCCTTTCATACTTTATATAGAGCAAGAAAACACTTAATAACCAACGCTGCCTGAAATTTATTTTCTTTTACCCTCTGCTCTTCTGAGTGGCACCACTTGGCAGGAGGTTTTGCCACTTTCAAAAGGTTCAGGGCCTGAGTGGGTAGCGAACTGCCTCAGGGGAGATTTATCATGGAGAATAATTCAGTGCACCATATGTTCCAATGAATATATAGAAAATGTTGTAAATACTGCCACTGAATTTCTCATCTGCTACCAGAGGGGATCTATCTTTCACATTTTCCAGCAGCGCACTTGACTGCAGATGTTAGAAAATATTTTGCTTAAGTTTTATTCTGACTGCTTCCCCCCGTAAGGTTCAGTATGGTACAATTAGCTGATTTTTGTTTTTGGCCGAATACTAACCTTTCTGTGAATACTTCACTTAGGCATGCCCTGGCCTTTTCAAGGAGTTCAGGACTTCCCATCGGTATACTCTCTCCTGATAATGATGTAGCTTAATTAAAGAGGTAGGGTTTTATGTTGTCACATGATAGACAGGATGGTGTAGTTGAAAAGAAAGTTGGATTTGAAGATAGCAGACATGAGCTTCAATTCAATTCCATTCACACTTACTAAGCATGATTATGTGCCAGGTCCTATGCTAGCTACAATGAAATAATCTCTCTCTGTCTTTAGAGGACTTACATTTTACAGGGAAAAATGTGTTCTTAGGTAAGAAAATACAACACGTATGAAAAATAATTATAAAGTGATTTATGAGGTGGGGGATGGGAGTTGTGGTGGTGGTGGTAAATGCTAGCAAACTGGAGAAATCAGGAAAACCTCACACCATCCTCATAGGAAATGACAAGTGAGTTCAGCCTTGAAGGGAGTTTAGTGGTTCTGAGAGGAGAAAGGGAGGAGGGAGGGCATTCCACGAGACTTGTGCAAGGGCGTGGAGATGGGAGACATCTATAGAGAACATCTATAGGTAGAACTTAGAGTGCATGAAGGGCAAAAATCTTATATGTATTGAAAGACAGTTTGAAGGCAGATTGTGAAGGGCTTGAAATATAGACCACAAATGTTGGTCATTTATTTGAGGTGCATCAAGGAGCTATGGAGACTTTTGAGCTAGAGAACAGTGCTGTCAGACTGTGCTTTAAGATTTGGGGGCAACTAGGTGGTACAATGGATAGAGTGCTGGTTTTGGAATCAGGAAGACTCATTTTCATGAGTTCTAATCTGGCCTCATACTTACCAGCTGTGTGACTGTGGGCTAGTCAGTGAACCCTATTTGCCTCAGTTTCCTCATCTGTAAAATGAGCTGGAGAAGGAAATGGTAAATCCCTTCAAGAAAACCTCAAAGAGAGTTACAAAGAACTGGATATAACTGAAACATCCAGACAACAGTAACATTAAGGATGGTTCTCCAGGAGGGGAAAAGGGATATATGTAGGTGATACAAAAAAGAAATAAAGTCAATAAATATCCATAGAGAATATTGATATGAAGACAGTGAATAAGATGGAGTGGAAAAGGAGAAACTAAAGGCAGGGAAACAGATGATACCAGTCCAGTTGAGAGATCAAGAGGGCCAGAACCAATATGGTGGTCATGTGAGTAGAGAGAAGGGCACCAGTAAGGGCATTTGAGTACCATTTATGATACTTACTAGCTGTACGATCACTGTGAGAAATTTTCCTCCTCTAGCTGTTGCTCTATCTGTAATAAACACATAATGATACTTTCTGTAGCTACCCTTTAGGTGGTTGTGAAAAAAATGCTTGGTAAGCCTTAAAATGCTTATTAAGTTATGTTAGTGTGAACAGAATGATCAAATCTGTCTGAGTAGCATCTGTGAAGGAAGATTAAATTTAGGAGAGAATGGAAAAGGAAAAGTAAATTCTGAACATGGAATACTTCAAGGGAAGGTAGAACTGGAGGGGACTGCACCATTAAGATTAGGAGAGGATGGAGAAAAAGATTGAGCTTAAAAAGAGATAGGAAGGAATTATGGTGATTAGGGACTTGGTGGCATCTGGCAAGTTACTGAATAATTAACCTAGGGTATCTGGTAGGTTGCAAGTATCTTTGAATGAATATTCAGACAAGTTCAAAATTCATCAAATTTCAACCTATCCCAAATTTTTATCAGTCCTACCAGTTCAGAATAACTTAGCATCTTCTAGTCTAGTCAGAGTTTTATCTCTTGCTATGAATATTTTGTTGTTGATGAGACCTTTCTTTTTTGTCTTTTACCTTAATGTGACATATGACTAGCAATAGCATATCTAGATGAAAGATATGGATATTTAAGGCTCTTGTAAAAATAATTGTTTAAAGAGTACAATTATTCACCATTTTCTGGATGAACAGTTTTCAAACTGTGGTCAGGGTCCCTTTAAATTTTTAAAATTATGGAGGATCCCCTTCCCCAAGGACCTTTGGTTTATGTAGGTCATATGTACTTATATTTACTGTCTTAGAAATTCCATCTCAGTATTAATATTATAATATTTTTGACCTTGTGGACTCCTGTAAAGAATCTCAGTGATCTCCTGAGGAGACTCAGACTGCACTTTGGGAACTGCTCTTCTAAAGCATAAACATTCATAAATAAATAAGAAATTCAGTAAAATTGACTATTTCCTTCTTCAAACCATAGCACAATAACATTGTAATCAATAAAGTGAATGTGAACAAAAGATATAGACCTAAATGGAAACTAAATAATATTATCCCAATGAATTGGTGGGAAAAAGAAAAGTAAATCATCAGGATGATAAATTATAATATTAAAAATGGTAACAATGAGGCATGTATGAATTTGTGGAATGCAACTAAAGCAGTATTTATAGAGCACATTCTTAAAGAGATGGTTGCTGATTGTCTAGGAAAGGATATGGTAATCGCCAAATTATGTTCTCATTAAAAACAGGACATGCCAGACTGTTCTCATTTCCTCATTTGATAGAGTTTATTAAATGGATAGACGGAGGAATGCTGTGGACATATAATATTTAGATTTTAGTGAAACATTAAAAAGGCAAGTAAAATAGGATCTTTTGCTGTTTTTGTTTTAGTATAATCAAGTACCTCTGTTTGAGTAATGTGATTAAAGAAGATCTTCTCCATCCATTAATGGCCCTGGGAAGATTTGTGGGAAGGCTCTCACCTTTTGTAAACAAGATACTGGTTCTCAAGGGTTGTCATGCCCTCTAGCTCTAACACATGTATATAAATACTATTAAGGGTGAGGTTTTACTTTGGAGCTTACTGACTGTGTTTGTTTGCCCAGATGAGACTCTGGGAAGCCACTCAGGAGCTCCCTCACTTTGAAAATCCAAATGTTGGTGCTTCCTTTTATGGTAATTATGTATATATGGTCAGGCAGTTTCATCTGTCTGTTTGTTTGTGATGTATGTATTGCTTACTCTCAGTTTGGAATCCCTGTCTGTTGATTTTGATCTCTGTATTTTCTCTGAAGTTCAGGGCATTGACTTTTTCCCCTGAACTAAATGAATGATACGTGTGCTTGATTAAAGTGATTGTTGACCCCTTGAAAGTTGCTTTCCTTTTAGGAAAGCAGATCTAAGAATCTGTGATAGCAGGCTCCCCCATGTATGTCGATGTACTTACTCTTACAAACATTTGTCAATTTTTTTCAATCTTCCATTATACCCTTTTGGGCAAGATGGAAAGATGTACTCTGTACAATGGCACACTTTAATGTATATGTAACTCATTAAATGGACAGATCCAAAATGTAATAAAAATGGTTCCATTTCAATTTGTAGGGGAGTTTGTAGAAAATTTTTCACTTCTGCCAAGCATTTTTCAATATTTTCTTGATTTGGTTAAAGGTTTAGATGGCACACTTATTAAATTTGTAGAAGGCATAAAGTTAAAAAGATACTGCTGAGTAAGTACCCAAAAAGTTCTTAATGTATCAAATTTGATAGAAATCAATGTAATGTTCTAGATTTTAATCAAAGTAGATGGGTACACTATTGCTAGATAACAGTTTCTAGGGGAAAAGGTATCAGTATTTTAATAGACTGCAATCTCAATATAAGTCAGTCCAAAAGGGAAGCCAAAAAGCTAATGTTATCTTAGACATCATGATGGGAGGTATGGTATTCAGAATATGAAAGGCAAACACTGCATGCCATCTGAGTTGGACAATATATGGAGGGCTGTGCTCAGTTATCATCTCCATATTATAGGGCAAATGTTGCACAAGCAAAAAAGTAAAAGATTATGATTATACTTAGACGAAGTCAACTAGGTGGCAAAGTGGATAGAGCCTGGAGTCGGGAAGACTTGTGTTCAAATCTGGCCTCAGAAATTTACCAGCTGTGTGACCCTGGGAAAGCCACTTAATCTTGTTTTCCTCATCTGTAAAATGATCTGGAAAAGGAAATGGCAAACCACTTCAGTATCTTTGCCAAGAAAACCCCAAACGGGGGTCACCAAGAGGCAGAAATGACTGAAACAACTAATACTTAGCCTTTCCTCCTAGCACGGAAGAACTTCCATACTTACAAGCCAGTGATCATTGAGTTTTAAAAAACAACAGGAAAATATCCTTTGATTGAATAATTTAGAGATTAATGAAGAGGTCAAGTAAAGAAGTCTGCTCATATAGGAAGTTTTACTTGAATAGGAGAAATCCTCTCTTTGGCTTTTGTCAAGGAAGATATAAGGAAAAATGAATAATAGGATTGGGAAATAATTTTCTTGGATAGTTCCTAAATGTGCTGCACCAATCATTTTCTAATCTAGTTAATAAAGCACATCCTCTAGTGTTTTATTCTGCCAATTTCCTCCAGTTGTCAAATAAAAACTCATTCACTCCCATTCATGTGTCCCCTAAAGGGCTCTGTTAATAACCAAGGCAGAAAACATGCTTGCCATTGGTTTACTCTGATTGCATGAACAGAGCTGGTGACAGCAGGCACAGCTGCTACCTCAAAAGACAGTTCACTGGCAACCTGACAGCTGTTGAATTTGAGTATTTAAGTAGTCCTGAGCCCATCATACCCTGCAGTAATCCTACAGAAATACTGGAAAAGAGCCAAGCCTCAAACACCAAGGATGTGTCTGTCATGACTACTTGTGCTGACTTTTATCAGCTCTGATTTTATCTTGGTGTGTTAATGTCATTTCTGAGTCTCTTGCTCTTAAAAAAAATGAAATTAGAACTTGGGGTGGGAGTAGGGAAAGAAGATAACATGATTTAGAGAAAAGTCATCCAAAGAAATTCAAAATGGCAGCTGGTGCTTAAGGTGGCTTCATTGGTCTATCAAATTAAGTTGTCAACAGTGACATAAACACAGGAACTTGAAATGCATTAGATACTTCATTCTAAAAGTGTTTTTTAAAAAACACGTTACTGCTAAATAATGTAGGCAACCTAGAGTCACAAAATTAAGGACTCAGAGTTAGAAAAGTCTAACTCACAGAGTTAGAAAAGTCGTCAATTGTCTAACCATACCTCGGTTAGAATCTCCTCCATATACTCAATACTCATTCAGCTTCTGCTTGAGGACCTGTAGTGAGGGAGATTCTACCTGTTACCTACTGAGGCAGCACATTCCTTCTTTTTGGATTAGCTCTGTATTAGGAAATTTTCCTTAATATGTTTCTACAACTTCTATTCTTGGTTGCCCTCTAGAACCAAGAACAAATCGAATCCTTTTTTCATGTAGCTTTTCAGATACTTGAAGATAGATACTATTTAGATCTAAATTTTTTCTTTAGGTTAATCCTCTTTGGTTTCTTCAGTTAATTCTCATTTGACATAACATTGAAGTCCCTCACCTTCCTGATAACTCTTCTATGGATGCTCTCCATATTATCAACAATTTTACTAAAATTCAGTGTCTAGAGCTCCCATTCTAACAAGAGTTGAGATTTAGCTTGGCTCTGGTACAGTATAGTGAAGCACCACTTCCCTAATGCTAGAAACTCTACTTATTTACTCTTAATGGAGTCTAAGCTTGCATCAACTTTCTTGAATGCATTGTCACACTACTAAGATTGCTGTCTAGCCTTATACTTTTAACTTTAATTTTCTGAGCCCAAGTGCAGGACTACTCACTCACCCAGAGTTTGCTTTCATTTTTAGCAGTATAGAATAGTATTGTCTTATACAGCATTCTGAGGGATATAAGTCCCCTGTTGGTGAGATATAGTCAACAAGAAAATGTCTTGCAGAAATCATTGGGTAATTATCTTGTGTAACAAAATGGGAAGAATATTGGATATGTAGCCAAAGAACCTAAGTTAAAGGCCTGAATTTGCTAATCACTACATGAGAAGTTTGGGACATTTAGTCAATCAAAAACCAGTTATCACTTGTTAAATATGCTCCAGGAACTGTGATCTGAATTTCCTTTTCCCAACCTAAAGTGAGTTAAACTAGAAAATTTCAAAGATTCTTTTCAGATCTAAACCGTTGATCCTTAGTTACTGCTCCACTGACATAACTCTTCAAATGTCCTCCAAGGATGCTGTTTGACCTGTGGTTCCTTGACTCTACCTTGTCAGTCATCTGCACACAAAGAAAGAAACATAAAGCAGAAGAGGCAACTAGGTCCTTGAAATCTAGACTTAGACTTACCTGGTCAAGTACTTGATCTATATGCCTATGTATAGACAGTAACCATTGCTACCAGGGTTGGGAGGAAGAAGGAAGGAAGAGGAGGAATAAGAAATCCCCTTGCGTTCATGGGAACTACCAAAGTACTAAGAGAGTTCCAAGCCACTTGTTCTGAATAGAGGAAGAAGATAGCAAAAGCAGAAGTTGTCTCTCCCTTTAAAGTCTACCATGTAGATGATTGTTGATTGTTTAGTGGGCAAGAAATTGCTAAGCCATCCCAAGTTCTGTAGCACTGATCCAGAGCGCGTATGGTCCCACTATAATTGGTCCCAAGTTCTATATATTAGGCAGTGGGGGAATGCCTGTTGTTCTCATTTTACACACACACACACACACACACACACACACACACACACACACACATACACGGTTATTTTTCTCTTATGTTCCCATGCCATTGGTGAGAGAGGAAACATTCAGTCTGCAAAACTCACGCTCCTAGAATTGTGTGTAACTGGAAAACCCAATTTCCAGGGTGTCTGCTTGCTTCTTCTTTGGAGCTACTGTTATCATCTAATTGGCTGGTTACTCCACCCAGCAAGATAGAGTAGCCCAGCTGAAGGCTAGTTAAATATCTACCTGAGCTTCTACTTGGTGTGTTCTCAATAAGGAATGTTTTCATCCCTTTAGTGAGCTATCCCCCCAAAGATCTAGGATTATTTCAGGGTTTGTGTGTGTGTGTATGTGTATGCATGTTTATGTGTGTGTGTGTGTGTGTGTGTGTGTGAGAGAGAGAGAGAGAGAGAGAGAGAGAGAGAGAGAGAGAGAGAGAGAATCCAGTCATCACAGCAGATAGTCTCTTAGAACAAGTCAATTTTTTGAATTCCCATTCAATAGAAATTCCCCCACATCCAACTGGTAGTTGAGTTTGAGTGAGTAAATTTCTTTAAAGTAATCATGTCCATGGCAGCTAATGCTGGAGTCAGGCAGATTACCCTTGGAGTTTTGCTCAGTAATACTGAGAAAAAGCTAGCAGATTTTGTTTTGCATTTCTGCAACTGTACCCAAACTTTTGCCCTCTTTCATTTGATAAGCACCATGTAAAGTTGATTCAAATAAAGAAAGTGACAAATACTGCTATGAATTGGATATCTCCTCTTCAGAAGTAAACCTCTCTTTAGCATTGAAAATGTTTAAACACTGACTTTGGGGAGCTAGCTGGTAGGAAAAGCAAACATTTTAAAGTTAATGTATTTCAGTTAAAATCTTGTGTGTCAAGATGCCTTGTGCCTGATGCTTAACCTAATAAAAGTTTTCCTCAAATTGTTTTGAAAAATCCTTATTATTTACTGTACAGTTTGAAGTTTTAACCTTGCTCCTTGCAATATCTGAAAATCAATATCTTGGCTTCCCACCTGCCCCCCCCCCAACCCTCATCTTCCACAGCAGGTATCTTTGGGATGAACATTAGTTTGTTCTACTGAATAAAGATTGAATATGAAATGAAGATACAGGTTTTAAAAATTTATAATACAAAGTAATGTCTCTGCAGACAACTCATGATAGAGTGAGCTCTTATCTGCTGGCATACATCTAACAAGTTCAGTCTTGGCAAGTAGTTGGATGAAAAGCCTATAATAAAAATGTTGGTTATCCCTAAAAAAAAAATTTCCCTTTCCCTGAGTGATTCCCTAAATGATGATCTGCTCATTGACTCAGGCTAGAAGCTGTGTGGCTTATGGTATGAAGGGCCACTGACATATTCATGCCAGCCATTTGATGGCAGAGGATCTTAAGTTCCCGGTTTCCTAGTATATTATATATGTACTGGAGGTTGTTTTGTCCGTCAACTCATATTATTCTTTGCCTTCTGTTACAAGCAATGATGTAATTGAAGAGGTATTTTTCCAAAGGTTCATGGCATAATATTGTCACGGATAAATTGATCTGTGATTATACATCAAGCAATGAACACTGTTAAAAGATTCATGTGTGTGAGAGCTCCTCTCCTGAGCCAAAGGTGGCTATGTTCTGAATTTTAAGTGACTTTTTATATCAATGAATAGCAGCTCTCATATTGTTTGAAATAATCATAATTATAGTAGAGGTTAAAATAGGTTTAAATGATTCCATGTCGTCTTTTTTTTCACTCGACTTCACACTAAATGGAGATTTTCTTTCAACTTTTAATCCATATTTTTCTTTTTCATTTCTACAGTTGCCTATAGGAAGGCATGTATCATAGATGTTCAGTATCTAAAATGACTGTTTTTTATTCACTACCATCCCCTACAAGATAGAGAGAAAACACGTTTACATCTCTAGGAACCATCTAGTCTAGTTTATAATGAACACTGGCTTGTACATTATTTATAATGTGAAACCTTACCCTTTCTTCACTCTGATTTACCAGGCATTAGGTTGAAGATGTAGAATCACACCCATTTAGAAGGCTCTTGCTAACAGGTATTCTTTATGGATGCTGGACATAACAATGTCTCAAATAACACCAGAGCACTTTTAGAATAACTAAGACAGTGAAAAGCAGGAGCATGTGTTACTTAAAAAAAGGGGTATGATATTGAAAAGTCCATAACATAGTCATCCAAAATGAGTCTTTTTCAAATCTACCCCAAGGAAAACAGCTAATCCCAAAGCATGTTAAATGTATATCTTTTAGTAATCTGGAGAAATTAGCACAGTCTGCTGGGTTTGTAATTAAATCTCACTTTGGTCATTGAAACAGCTGGGATAAACTGCATGGTGAATGCTTTGCCTGTGTAGTTTTTAATCAATAACTCACTAAAAGTAAAAGATGGTAAATTAAAATGTCATTGTCAGTCCCTTATGGGGGAGGAAAAAGCTGTTCCCTGAATGCTTTATCTATGAGAAAGTACATAGTTGTTGATGCTTCCTGGGGCTGGCAAACTGTCCTATCCTGGATGTGAGAGACCCTGGCTTGTTAATTCTGTCTGTGATGCACTGTGTGAGTCTGCTTTTTAGTTTTCCATTTCTATGGAAAATTTCAAAGTGTTGGTTACCTTTTATTAGATTTATCTAGTACTTAATCTGCTCTGGGGCAACAACCTCCCACAAATTAACATCTATCATACATTTCTTTATTGTATTTATGAATAGCCTAGACAATTTTAGGGTTTACTATACATGAAAGAGAACACAACCATTAAAGGAATTTGAAAATTAAAAATTTTAAATTAGATCAGGTTGCTAACTGGGAACCAAATCAGACTTTGAAGAGGGAAAGCATTGGTATAATGAAGATAATGAAGTCACTACTATGTCTGGGGATCTCAAGCTATCCCAGAAGTTCTTGGGTCTGAATTTTGCATAGCTGTCATATCAGAAAAATCCTTGTACTATCTCAGGAAGGCTTTATATACACAGATTTACCTAATATTTAAAGACTGATGGCAGTTAAGGGTTAGATACTAGGTGGGACCATAGCAACATAGCAAAAGGAGAAACACAAATATATTTGCTGCTCTTTTGAACACCCTTCTAGAAGAAGCTCAGAGCTATGATTAAATCAGGGATGATTGCTAAGAATCTCAACTGAGCATTCTGTGAATCAAAGACTTAGTTGAGTTTGACATGGTCTCCTAAAACAATGATAATTTTTAACAACTCTATAATGCGGTTTAATCTATTACTAACCATGGAGACCTATTCTACCTACTCAAATGCCTGGCCACATCCCACTTCTATATGCCCATCATGATAGTGCAACGCTGTTTTAACGCAGCATTTACGTGTTCTCTATTGCTGTAGTGTTGTAGTGTATTGCATTTAAGAGTTCAGCTTCATTAAGCCCCTTTCCACTATGCTGATTCAGCTCAGCTTTTGACTTTTCTACTGCCCTGGCCAGGGTGCTGATTCTCAGTACGTAAATGTATACAGTGCTATTCCCAGTTCCATCTCTGACTTTGCTGTATTGT
Organism: Potorous gilbertii; assembly: GCA_028658325.1. Classification (NCBI taxonomy): domain Eukaryota; kingdom Metazoa; phylum Chordata; class Mammalia; order Diprotodontia; family Potoroidae; genus Potorous; species Potorous gilbertii. The sequence continues at coordinate 175,356,381 of CM053772.1, read as the reverse complement.
CTTAAAAGCATAAAGCTCTCCTTTATGAAATGTTTACTTTTGAGTCCCACAAATTCAACACGATTCAACTAAATTCCATTCAATTCAGCACACATCTATTAAGTTCCTTAACTATACTGTGGATCGAACCAGGTGATGGAGATTCATAGACAAAGCAAACAAAATAAATTCTTCCCTCAAGGATATTACATTCTTCAATGACTTCAAAAGATTCAGTAGCTCCCTATTAAAATACTAATGCCTTGGTTTAACTTTTAATGCCTTTTCCATCCTGATTCTGCTCTTTCCTTTCTGTAAGAATACACTTTCTTTACCCTTAAGTAATTTTTGTTCCAGTGTCAATAGTGACTTTCAACTCTCTATAACCTATAGTCCATCTCTTATTTCTGTGGTTTTACAGACTGTTGCCTGTGCCTGAAATTCCTTCTTTTCTCAATTCCACATCTTGAAATCTCTAAGTTCAAGAATTACCTTAAAGGTCTTTGCTGATCATCTTGAAATTACTTTGCATTCATATTTGATATTTATCTGTCTATATATTGTATTCTTCTTCCTCACCCCCATTAGTATATAAATTCCCTTAAGGAAGGAATTGTTTCATTTTTTTCTTTATTCTCATTGTCTAACAGATGCTGATATGTTAAAATTATGTCTTGTTCTGGTTCTCCTGACCAGTCTACTGCTTCTAGTCAGCATACTAAGTAAGTTTATAAGTAAGTGGCATAAAGTAGAAATAATAGGAAGATTGGCAAGGGGAATTGAGAAGTCAGATACAAATTGTCCCCCAAATCGAATCATCACAATTTATATATATTAACCAAAAACCACATCCTGATAATGCGTGCTAAGTCAGAGGAAATCATCTAGGTTTTCCTATTAGGGATTTTTGGTGCTATGATATATACGTCTCAGACAAGTTCCCAACATCCCAAGTAAGACTAGCAGAACACCAACTGGTGCTAATCATTCTGAGATGATGTTAACGTTGAAGTTTTACTGACACTGTTGAGATGATTTGGATATATTAAAGAACCCCAAAGAGGCCCAGAAAAAAGTTAAGCTGTTCGCTTCAAGATTTTGTAAAAATGAGACCTCAAATTCCTGTCCTACTCTCTACCTTATTGAAGTACGATTGCAGCTTCATTTCTCACTGCCATCATGGTCTTTCCTGCTAGGTGCCCAAAGCACTGGGCATGCATGTCCCATTTCATAATTTTATAAATTAATTAGCAATTTAGTCTGAAAAATGGTAAGGACTTAATAAATGTTGTTGAGCAGAATTGATTTCTATTGGAGAGATAAACAGATATATAGAAAAATGGATGCAAAGTATGTGTAACGGATGTAAAGAAGGAGCAAGCAGGAAGAACAGGAAGAATCTAGTCTTGAAAGTAACACTTGGCATGGACTTTGAAGAAAGATAGGAATTATAACATGGGGCAGTGAAGTAGAAGTCTCTTCTGAATACATGTGGGACTTCCCAAGGAAAATATTTGGTGGGATCTTTTGTATTCATCTTAATGGTCAAATCATGAGTTGGCTATATGCAAATATAGTTCCTTAGCTGTTGCAATGACCAACTAGTAGCACTATTGATGCTTTTTAGACAGAAGCTATGGTTGAGGTAATTTTCAGTAGAAGAACAAAGGAATATCTAAACTTTAACTTCATCAATTAAAAAAAATAAAACAGGGAAACTATCTGCCATCATAACATGGTCAGAATCATCCTTTCTGGTTGGATGTGTTCCTGTTGGTTATCTCTGGTTAAACTATATAAGGAGACAATGATTTTAATCCTACTTTTAATATAGGGTGCTGCTTTTGCAGCTCTTTGTCTGGCATCAGAAGGTAATACATGAAGATATCAATCAATGCATGTCTGTGACCAAAAATCTTGTAAAATTATCAGACAACAGTGAACTTTTTGGTCTAGCAGTCTTTTCTACTTACCAGCAGCCTGCAAAGGATGATTACCAAGGGTTTTGTAAATGAGAAACAACATGCACTTAATGTATAAGGGCAGGAAACATTTCTGAAGTGGAATTCAGCAGAAACCATCTGATACATCACAAAGGATCGTGAGATGCCACACAGTCACTCCACAGAGCATATGTCACTCACCACTGTATATATCACCTCCTGCTTTTCTTTTCAGGAGATGAGTGTATAAATAATTCTGTTCAGAGGGGAAAGAAAGAGAGAAAGAGAGGGAGGGGGGAGAGAGAGAGAGAGAGAGAGAGAGAGAGAGAGAGAGAGAGAGAGAGGAGAGAGGGGGAGGAAGAGAGAGACAGAGAGGAGAGAGACAGAGAGAGACAGAGAACTGCTGTCATATTTTGCAGTTGTATGTAAAATCAATGAAAAGAAATGAATATTTGCTTGAAATACAATCTAAAATCAAATAATTTGTCACCTGTACATCTCTAGTAAATGCATTAATATAAAGAGCTCTTGTAATAGCTTAGGAAACATTCACAATGTGCCACTTCCCAGCTGTAACTATGGAGCAATTCACATCAGTCCCATTACTATTAATAGGATTTGTTACTGTTGGCCCATACATATTGTCATGACAATTTACCCCCACAGAGTCTTATACATTATGGAATTATGAGTTCTTTTGGGCAAAACAGAGCTTGAGAAACTAAAGCTAACATGGAGGAATCCATATCATTCTAGAGTAAAGAAACTTTGAGCAAAAATAATTTTCTGTTCTGCAGAACCATGGGTGATCAAACAGATCCTTGATCTCTTGAACAACTAGAGACTGATCATTGTATCAGACAGTTTGATGTTGCCCACAAAAGTGAGGTTTGAATCCCCTTCTAGTCAAAAAAGGATGAACAGTGGCATGCTGTTCTAAAGACAGCAGATGAATGGAATAGATCAAGACCAATAGATACAGACCAAGCCTAGCTACATATTTAACAGGATGCTGTGATCCTCTCTCTTCCCACTCCCAGAAATTACCATGCATTTATTTTCCCCGCATTTCACTTTTATTTATCTGTATACCTGCTATACTCACTATTCTACTTCCCTGAGTAAAGTGTAAGCTCCCTGAGGTTAGGGACTATGTCATTTTTGTCTTTATATTCCCTGCGATTCTTGTCACATAGTAAGTTCTTACTTATTAAATGTTTTTCAGTGATGAGTGTTTTGTCACAATGTAGGGGAATTTTATAGTATTAGAACTCTTAGTTCTAATGATCTTAGTTGATTTTTTTTACTGCAGTCCTGTTTTCATTTCATAATTATTCAGTTTCAAATTAATAGAAGTAAGCCTTACTTTAAATTACAAATCAACAACTGGAAAGGACCTTGAAGGTCATATAGTCTAAAGGTCTCATTTTGTAGATTACGAAGTTGAAGCTGAGAATGGCTAAGTGACTTGCCCTAGGCCACATTGTTTCTAAATAGCAGAACCAGAACTCCAACTTAGGTTCCATCATTATGCCATGCTCAGTACCCTTTCCATCAAATCATGCCACTTCCTCTTCCTTCTTTTTGCCTTTATGGGGATTTGGCACCTGCTGACTGCTGTCTTTTGATTTCTAGACCACTCATTACTGAACAGCCATCACTAACCCATAGAAGAGCCAAGAAAATTCTGAGTGCTAGGTACAAAACAAGTTTACCTTAAAAATGAATTTCAAGGAGATAACTTAGTTGGTATATAGTTTCTACTTTGCTTTCTTCCCCATTGGAATGGGCACACTAATATTTTTTGTCAAGGATAATTGTCTACCATGGGGTTTCATACATACATTCTGATATACCACTGGGGAGACAAGTGAATCCCATTTATGCAGGGAACAGAGAGTCTGAGTGCAACATATATCTCTGGAAGTTAAGAAGAAAAAAGGTAAATGCAAATATTTTAGTCTCTTTCTTTTCGACTTCTAGGAATTGAAATATATTTTGAAATACCAACTCCCATCATCTTGTATACAGTACTATGAGGACAATTGAGAATTATGTGCCAATTTATTTAAGTGCTTGCATTTACTGAACACAAAGTCAGGGAACAATAGAGATAATGATGATCAACGAGTAGTGCTGTTTTATTTAGGGATATTTCTTCACAGAGATGGCCTGGGAGCTGGAGGGTAGATTCTGGGTCATGGGAGTGAGGCTTCTGGAAGAAACTGTATAGGTTACTCTTGGTTGCTTTGCTTATGAAAGAAAATTGGGACCCTCCCTTATACATGTCTACTCTACAATGGTACTTCTGTATATATTGTTATGTTTTATGTCTTGAAGACATTCTCACCTGGAGTCCTTTTCAGTTTCCTAACACCTCCATTCATTTCACCTTAACACATCTCTTAAATTAGCTAGCACATTTTTATATATGTCTACAAAATTTATTTATTTTTTGAAATAGAAATTGCTCACAAAGTGATGGGATTTTAATTGTGCATTTCACCTTATGAAGCCTTTCCCCCACTCTACAACAAGTTTTCTAAACTGTTGCAATGAAAACTGCAAAAAGTTAAATGCTGACACATCCAAATGTATTGTACAATGGTACAGATGACATGATAGGTTGGTGGGAAGGGAAAAGGGGAGTAAGACCAACTCAAAGGAAAATTAGCTAATATTTTTAACTTAAGTTTTAGTGTTAAGAAAGAAGTTGAGGGGGGAGGAGCCAAGAAGATGGAGTAGAAAGATTCAAATATGCTAGCTCCGAACCCACACCCCATAGATTTCCTGTACAAAGAACTCCCAAGAAATTCTGGAGTAGTGGAAGCCACGCAGCAATGGAGTGAAGGAGATTTCTGTTCCAGGGAGCCCTGAAAAGCAAATCCCAAATGTCCGTCGCCTACCAGATGGGAGCGGAGCCCAGCCCTTCCCTGGATGTGCTGCACTGAGATCAACAGATTGAGCAGGCTTCAGGGATGGAATCTCCAGCAGCCACGAAGGTCCCTCCACCCAAAAGCACACAGGTCAGTGAGAGAGACTTCTGGGCTGGCCTAGAGGGGAGCAGGGTGTCTCCATAACTCAGGCCACCTCGGGAAGCAGCAGCAGAGGCAGCGAGTATCCAGAGGCTCCTGGAGCAGGCAGGACCTCAGGTCCATTACAGAAGGTCTCCACATAAACCCTCTGAGGGAACTGAGCCTGGGAGGCGGCTCTGCCCCAACCTGAGCACCTCAACTTAAGCCCACATTGAATAGCAGCCCCACCTGCCGCTGAAAGCCCTGAGGCTAGGGAGCAGCATTTGAATCTCAGACCCCAAGTACTAGCTGGGCAGATCTAGGCAGGGGTGGAGAGGAATCTCAGAAGTTAAGTAACTGACTGGGAAAATGCCAAGAAAAGGGAAAAAAAATAACACCATAGAAGGTTATTTTCTTGGTGAGCAGATGATTCCACCATTCCTCTCTGATGAAGAAGACCAATGCTTACCATCAGGTAAAGACATAGGAGTCAAGGCATCTGTATCCCAAACATCTGAAATAGATATCCAATGGGCTCAGGCCATGGAAGAGCTCAAAAAGGATTTTGAAAATCAAGTTAGACAGGTGGAGGAAAAACTGGGAAGAGAAATGAGAGAGATGCAAGAAAAGCATGAAAAACAGGTCAAAACCTTGCTAAAGGAGACCCCAAAAAATGCTGAAGAAAGTAACACCTTGAAAAATAGGCTAACTGAATTGGCAAAAGAGGTTCAAAAAGCCAATAAGGAGAAGAATGATTTCGAAAGCAGAATTAGCCAAGTGGAAAAAGAGGTTCAAAAGCTCACTGAAGAAAATAGTTCTCTCAGAATTACAATGAAACAGATGGAGGCTAATGACTTTCTGAGAAACCAAGAAATCACAAAACAAAACCAGAAGAATGAAAAAATGGAAGATAATGTGAAATATCTCATTGGTAAAACAACTGATCTGGAAAATAGATCCAGGAGAGACAATTTAAAAATGATGGGACTACCTGAAAGCCATGATCAAAAAAAGAGCCTAGAAATCATCCTTCATGAAATTATCAAGGAAAAATACCCTGATATTCTAGAACTAGAGGGAAAAATAAGTATCCACCAATCAACGCCTGAAAGAGATCCAAAAAGAGAAACTCCTAGGAACATTGTGGCCAAATTCCAGAGTTCCCAGGTCAAGGAGAAAATATTGCAAGCAGCTAGAAAGAAATAATTCCAGTGTTATGGAAATACAATCAGGATAACACAAGATGTAGTAGCTTCTACCTTAAGGGATGGAAGGGGGTGGAATAGGATATTCCAGAAGTCAAACGAACTAAGTCTAAAACCAAGAATCACCTATCCAGCAACAGTAAGTATAATACCTCAGGGGAAAATGAGGTCTTTCAATGAAATTGAGGACTTTCAAGCATTTTTGATGAAAAGACCAGAGCTGAAAAGAAAATTTGACTTTCAAACACAAGAATGAGAAGAAGCATGAAAAAGTAAACAGCAAAGAGAAGTCATAAGGGACTTACCAAAGTTGAACTGTTTACATTCCTACATGGAAAGACAATATTTGTAACTCTTGAAACTTTTCAGTATCTGGGTAGTTGGTGGGATTACACACACAC
>CM053772.1:175332355-175349339 GCA_028658325.1 Potorous gilbertii | reverse complement strand
TGGGAGGAGGGAGCAATTTGAAGTCCACACTCGGGGAGGGACAGGATCAAAAGAGAGAAGAGCAACAATGGGGCAGGATAGGATGGAGGGAAATATAGTTGATCTTCCACAACATGACTATTATGGAAGTCATTTGCAAAACTACACAGATATGGCCTATATTGAATTGCCTGTCTTCCCAAAGGGAATGGGTGGGGAGGGAGGGATGGGGAGAACTTGGAATTCAAAGTTTTAGGAACAACTGTCAAATATTGTTCTTGCTACTAGGAAATGAGAAATACAGGTAATGGGGAATAGAAAGTTATCTGGCCCTACAGGACAAAGAGAAGATGGGGACAAGAGAAGGGAGGGATGATAGAAGAGTGGTCAGATTGGTGATAGGGGAAATTGGAATGCTCGGTGTATTGGGTTGGGGGGGACAAATGGGAAGAAAATTTGGAACCGAAAATTTTCTGCAAATGAATGTAAAATGTTAAATAAATAAATTTATATTTAAAAAAACGTGTCTCAGTTGATTCACCTCACTATCAAGAAAATATTGCTATTTTCTTCCCTTTAACCCTGTTAACCAATTCTCTTATGATTAATCAATCACTCAACAAACATTTTTTAAGCTCCTTCTATGTGCTAAGTACTGCTACGTGTCGCTTTAGATTAAAGAGCTGTAAGGGACTTCTGAGGTCTAACCCCCTTATTTTTATAGGAGGAGAAGTGAAGGTAGGTTAAGAGATGTTAAAGGATTTGCACAACCAGTAGGTACTATAAGGAAACTTCTCTGCTGTCAGACTGAGGATTTTAAGCCATGATAAGTTGAATCTCCTTATCACAGTCTCTTGGACCATTGTCCATTGTAATTGGATTTTCTCATTATCCATTTTCCAGTTCTTCTTGTGCTTACAACCCAATATCTCTAACTCTTGTAGCCCTCTGATAATTAAGTAAATAAATTTATATTAAAAAAAAGAAAGAAGTTGAAAAAATTTGGGTTTGTAAGTACTTGGCCAAAGTGAACCACATGGGGAGAGGCACTCTGTGCCTAGGACTAGTAGGGAGTACTTATGATGGCTTAGAAACCTGCAGGCCATTCATTGTGGGAATGATGATTGGGGGAAATCTCTTTTAAATGAAAAGAGGGAAACTTCCTCCTATGTTGACGTGTGTTAGAAGGTAGGTATAGCATAGGAATTGTCTTGGTAGATCATTCTAGATTGACCTTTTACCCTTGTTTTTAGCATCAGTATCTAGTCAGGAACTTCTGAACCTTCTTTGCTTTACTTGTTTCTATTTAATTCAGCTGACCACCAGCTTTCCTGTTGTGGGATATTATCAAGAAGGGTAGATATTAGCAAACTATGCTCTGATTTGCTCCAATGAAGTAAATTAGGTTTTTCTTTCTTTTTAGAAAAGGGATATTGTTTTCCTTTTTTGACAATGAATCTGTAAATTCAATTCAATTCAATACCCCAATATTTTTCATGAAATAAATACCATTTTTTGGAATACTATTCCTCTTCCAATGGTATCATATGGCTACAGCTCTTACATTACTATAGTCTCTGGAGATTAGAAAGTGACAATCAACCAAAGGAGAAGCACTTGATGTGAGTAGATTGCAATACATTACAAACAAGAAATCATGAGGGAGAAGTGAAAGATGCTGCTAGAGGAATTATGTGCATAAAAGATGATAGACTAGATACATGTTTAAAGTAAGGGATCACTCCTGGACAGAACATGTACTCTATTGATATCTATAGGATGTAAAGAGAAGGTGGGCATGGTGCCCAACACAATAGGAGCACACCCTGGGTAGATTCATGGGTGGACATGGACAAGAATCATTTGGATTAGGCATTGGTATGGATGACTTGTAACTGATCTTAGGAGGGAGTACATGTAAACCTATTTTAGTACTACTGTATGTGATTGAATATGGGTTAAACAAGAATGGCAGTGTGGAGAAATGGATAGAGGCATACTCCTAGATTCAGGAAACCTGGGATATGAGTCTTACCTATGAACCATAGTACCTATGTGATGCAGGGCACTTCAGTTGACCTCTCAAGCTTCAGACAACTCTCTGAGGATATAAACTAGTGAATTATTACTTATATTCATCACTGGATGAAGTTTCCACATGGGGAATTTCCCACACTGATGAAATCACAGGTCTGAACTAAAAATAGTCAAACAAGTGTGCTAACTAACCATTGTTAGGCACTGGGAATACTAAAGCAGAAAGGAAACCAGTCCCTTCCCTTTATGAGTTTATATTCTATTGAGGGGATATTTCATGTATATAGATAAGAAAATGCAAGATAATAATGCAAGAAGGAAGAGAAAACAGGGAGGGAAAGAAGGAAGTAATTCAAGAATTCTTCTTGGAAAGGTGACTGAGTCTTGAGGAAAGCAGCTAGGTGGCATGGTGGATAAAATGCTGGACTTGCTGTAAGGTAGATATGAATTCAAATTTTGCCTCAGACACTTACTAGCTGTCTTACCCTGGTCAAGTCACTTCACCTCTGTCTACCTTAGTTCCTTCAACTGTAAAATGGGGATGACAATAGCACCTATCTCCCAGGGTTGTTGTGAGGATTAAGGTACTAAAAAATAAAAAAATTAAATAATATTTGTATAGAATTTAGCTTGGTACCTAGAACATAGTAAATAATTAATAAATGCTTATTCCTTTCCCCATTCTAAGAAGCAAATGAAGAAATGTCACCTCCCCTTAAGGAGCCTTCCCTGATCTCCTCAGTAGTTAGTACTTTCTCCATCTATAAACTTTCTTGTCTTTACTTCCCTGTGCATATATTGTAATCTCTCTCCTCTGAGTATATAAGCTCCTTGAGGATAGAGATAATTTTGCTTTTATTCTCTTTGTATCTCCACTCAACACTTTTTCACAATACCCCAAACCCAATAGACATAGAAGAGATACAGAATGGATACTCTACTGTTCCCATGAATCTGTGATCTCAATCCTGTAAGAGTCATTTTGTACCTCCATTAGTGCAGATCATAGCTTATACTCACTTCTCACCACAAAATATCAAAGGTCATAGGAATACAAGTTTAGAGTTGGAAGCAACCTCATTCTTTGTGAAAAATGCATCTAGCTTGTGTTCATTTCATTCTGGATCATGGTCTCTCCTAGGGCCATATTCATTTAGCTTTAATTCAGGATTAGAAAAAGAATGGGAGAGCACTGGGACCTTTTTTTCTCAGAGTATTTCAGATAATATCATCTTTCAGAGAGCCACCATCTCTGACTCCATGTAAGTTTAGTTCTACTCTTAGACAATCTTGCCATTTCTAGAACCTTGTCAATGGTCCATGAGAAATCAATTTCTACAGACTTTTTGATTAGAATATAGCTAAAATCTCCTACAATTTTAAATCTAAGAACCTAGAAGACATGTTTTTAGGACTTAATCTGTAATATAAATATGGACCCCAAAAATGGCACCACCCCTTTCAGTCTTTGGTTGAATAAGGGAGAAATGGCACCACCCCTTTCAGTCTTTGGTTGAATAAGGGAAAAATAAGGGAAAAATAAGGGTTAATTTCCCTAACATTTCAGTTTTCACTTGGAGTTTTGCTTTTGGAGGTACCCTTAGATAACTAGAATCTTGGGGGTTTAATAGCTCTTTTGCTTTTTATGACCTCCAATTAAGAAAAAAAGGCTAAAAAGTTTTTTTTTAGTTGAAAATCTTTCTAGGTCAAAAGACTGCATGGGATTTTTGACTTGATAGAGTTTTTGCACTTAAGTTTAAAGCTAGAAAGCGCTTAAAGATAACCTAGTCCTACCCTCTCATTGTATAGATGAGGAAACGGATGTGGAAGAGAGATGAGTTGTCAGGACGCAGACTACAAGTAGGACTGAGAAGAGCAACGATTGAAATCCTGGTCGTCTTATACTAAATTGGTGGTTTTTCTGATGTACCACGCAATGTCTCTTACTAATCAGGGGAATGTATGTGCTTTTTTTTCTCAGTTGGCTATCTTCATCTTCAATTAATTTCAACCATTCATCCATTCATTTATCTGACAAATATTTAATGTGTTATTTATGTACAAAACACTATCCTACGCACTTATGGAGATATAAGATAAATAAAACAGAACTTTACCTTTCTGGAAGTTACAGCTTTAGTGAGAAGAGATAAGAAATCTGCAAAGATAAACACAATGCAAATGACAATATTACCAAGAGTCTAAAAAGTGCCATGAGATCATCCTAGAGAAGAATCTCTTTCAGTTTGGGGCTTTGATTCTGCAAAATAAAGCTAGCAGAAAGGCTTGATTTCCACTGTTTCTGTCTGGCTGAGCTTCAGGCTATACCTTACTGCATAAATGTACTTTAAATCATATAGAATTATTTATTTATGGAGGATTATATTGCATTTTCTTTCTCATTTCCCCCCCTATATCTCCACAGGGGGCTATCACACATGTTTAGACTTTGTAAGAAGGTCAAATTGTTTCTCTCTCAATTTTCATTAGGAAGAATATGCACACAAAATGCTATTTGTTGTTCTGTTACATCTAGACAGCCGCAGTTACAGACCTAAAACAATCAGGTTTACAAAGGAATGGAACTGAATGTGCTATTGAATGATATCAATTAAAGTAGAAAGAGAAAAAAAGCTTGACCCACAAGAAAAAATCTTACAATTGCTACCTGCTGAAAAAACATTTCTTTTTGGTTAAAAACACTTGTCCTGACACTCTGCCAGAGTGACAAAAATAAGAGGGTTTTGTGTCAGGCATTTGACTGAGAGTAGGGATGATCTAATTTCAAGTCTAGCTTTGCCAGCAACTCCCTAGGTGACTCTGCAAGTCCCTTGAATTGTGTGGGCCTCAGTTTTCTTATCTGCATAATAAACAAGTTTGCTCAGTGACTTCTGGGATGCCTTCTGTTTCTAAGATTCCATGTCCATGACATAGACTTATTAACATACAGTAATGCTATAGTGAAACGAACACTGGATTTGGAGTCAGAGTTCCTGGTCTGAATCCTACTTCTGACTTGATAGCTGTCACAACTTCTTAGAACCTCAGTTTCCTCATCTGTAAAATGAAGCACTTAGATTAGATACCTCCAAAGTCTTTTTTATCTCTAAATTCATGATTCTGTAAGATTTAATTTCTCTGATCTTAGTTATATTGGTTCAATTAAACAAGAATGGTAATGCACCGTATCGTAGCAGAAGAATTGTGTGGAAGGCTTGATGAACTAGAATCATTTATCCCTTCAAACACTAAGCATTTAATGAGTTCATACCATATGATGCTAAGCTGCCACTGTACCATGTTCCTCTGTTGTTGCTACCATTAGAATTTTGTGAAAAGTTGGTGGTAGTATTTTTTATACCATTTTTATCCTACCCAAAAAAGTGCATTGGATTAATTTAGTTTTTATGAATTATCAACAGAGAAGTGACTTACTACTTTCCTTAGGAAGACTTTGATAATTTTCATTATTCCAATGGTCTTTATTTATTGTATCACATTAATGTGTTTATTATGTATGCATTTTAAAACAAGTGTTAACTAGTTATTTTACAGATTCTTGAAATGTGATTTGTTCAGATTACCAGGAGTCTAATTATAGGATCAAATGTATTGTGACTTCTGAAATTTTTTTTTTTAATATCCCAACTCCTTATTTGCCAGCATATAAATTCAGAGCTAACAAAGAACATAGAGGGAATTTATTTCTACCTCCTCATTGAAAACGTGAAGAAACTGAGACCCACTGAGAATTACAATACACTGTGATTAGATCCAAAGTCTCATGGTTCCCTGGGTACTCCTTTATTGGGCATCATTAGTCAAAGAGATTCCACCTAAATTATTTTTTCAGGTCCAAAGATTTATTTTAACTGTTAAAAAAATGTAAGATTATAGGATTATAGAGAGCTGGAAGGTGCCCTTGAGTTTACTTAGTCTGCTTCATTTTACAGGTAGCAAAATTGAAGGCCAGTTTCCTCATCATTTTAGCTAGAAGTCATAGAGCCAGGGTTCAAAAGCAGGTTTGGTCTTTTTGACTACAAATTCAGAACTTTCCTTATAGTGCAATGTTTTAAATGTTATGTATAAAAAGTGAAAAAAATGTTCAGCAATATCACTACATGGCCATAGAGGTCAAAGGAAAGAAGAAAGATTCCATACATATCAAAATATTCCTAGCTATATATTTTTGGGGGTGGTACAGGACTCAGGAAGACTTGGCCTGAGCTCCAATCTGGCCTTAGACACTTACTAGTTGTGTCACCCTTAGCAAGTCACTTAACCCTGTTTGTCTCAGTTTCTTCATATGTAAAATGAGCTGGAGAAGGACATGGCAAACCACTCCTGTTTCTTTGCAAAGAAAACCCCAAATAGGGCCACGAAAAGTGAAACACAACTGAACCAATCGAAGAGCAATAGCAAATAAAAAGTTTTTTGTTGTGCAAACAAAGTAAAAACCCATTTAGTGGAGGGTAACTAAAGAAACCATGGTATATGAGAATAATGGGGCATTATCATGTATGAAGAGAAGGTGAAGAGGAGGAATTCAGTGGGATAGGGAAAAAATGTGGATGGCTCATAAGATGAGAGAGAAAAAAGTAGGAGCATGAGAGCAGTATGTACAGTGTCTACAGTGATGAAGATGGAAAGGACACCAAAAGGAACCGAAACTGAGTAATTGGAATGACTAATCTTGATCTCAGAGAATGGATAATGAAACATATCTCTCTCCTCTTGTCACAGAAGTAAAAATATAGTAGGGTGGAATGTTTCAGATATAATCGGGTACAGTCAGTATATTGATTGCCTTTGCTTAAATGTATTTTCTTTGTTACAAAGCAGAGTTTGCTGATGAAGGATACTCTATCCGGAAATGATTGATGTACAAACAAAATCATCTATAAAATTTGATCTGAGAAAAAATATGCAGTATACAGTGTCAACCATTTAAAGAGAGCACATTGAACATAACCACCTTTTCTGGACACCTCCGAATTTTCACCATAAATCTCCATATTGTCCTGGTCTTTGTCATCTCCTTTCAAGTCAAAGTTTTAGCTGTTGTTTTCTGCTACTGTCCTGAGCCTGTTTCTATTAGACTTTCCCTTCTCCTCCCCTTCTGGTTTTTAGTTTCAAAGCCATCGGGCTTCTTAGAATCTTGTGTTAATTAAGTCACATTTACGTAGGTGTAGGTAGTGAAAATGTTAATATTATTAAGATTTTATTTATGTTGGTGTTCATTCATTCATTAATTCTTTCATAGAACAAGCATTTATTAAATGCTTACTGTGATCCAGATGCTATAATAGATACTGAAGCTACTGAAAAACCTCCCCAAAAAACAAAACATTTCCTGCCCCTAGGAATTTTATATTCTATGGGGAGAAACAACATAATAATAAAAAATGAAGTAAAAATAAACAAAAAGTAACATGAGGAAAGATGCATTATTTTTACTCAAGATCTGTGCATTTAGAATTTTCTTCAGAACCACAGTAGCGGTAAGATTTTATAGAAAACTCTTAAAAACTACTTTTTAAGCCCCTAGACTTTCCTGACATTTCAGTGGTCATCATCTTTTTCACATTCACCTTGGGCAAATGACTTCTTTTCAGCTAGCAGCTCTTCAGAGGAAGAATTTTTGAACATCTTCTACATCTTTATGATATTTCAGTAAATGTCTTGCATCAGAGTGCAAACATGCTTATCGCTATTTTACAGTTATAGAAACTGAGGTTAAGGAAAATGAAATGACTTTTTCATGGCCACCTAGGGAGGGAGTGTCAATTTGCACTGGTGCCTACATTTTGGAATTTGAGTAAGTAGGTAAGTCTGAATAAGAGCCACTAGGTGTTATATACCCCACAAATTTAGTGTAGGGTCTTTTATGATAACTATTTTAGTGTTGAAGTAACTTTTTTATGACTATGTCCTGGAATGTTGAGGCTAATGGAAGCCCAGTTTCTAATATGTGAACATATTTCTAATCTATGAGTATCAGATATTTATTCAATGAATATGTGATCTCATCCAGATTCTTACCTTTCCGTGTCTTGTTACAACTGCATGACTTTTGTCTATGTTCTTATGTGCCCCTTACAGGGATGCTAACCCCAGTTATGCTTATGGTCTGCCTCAAGGTATCTTAATTTTCTGAGTACAGTATGTTTTTACTTGCTATCTCTTGTTTTGCTACATAAGGAGGCCACTTCCTTTTCCAGTCATTCAATTCTTGTGACTTTTTTATGCTTTTAGCTCTCTCGTCTCCTTCCCCTGTTCAATAGTTTTCACTTTTCACCACCACCTCCTGCAGCCTTCCCTTCCTTCTTTTAGCCCCCCTCCCTTTTACTCCCCTTTACCCTTGCTGCTTCTTCCCTCCCTTTCAGCTTCCCTCCCCTTTCTTCTCCCTTCCCCTCCTAATGCCTATACGACTGTTTAGGATTAAATACTTAAGTTTATTGTTCCTTCCTTGAACCAAATCAGATGAGAGTACCTCTCAAACAATGCTCATCTCTCTCTCCTCTTTCCCTCTACTGTAATTTTGTACTTCTTCCTGTGATGTAATTAACCATTTTATGCTTCCTCCTTTTCACACCTCCTGTTACAATTCCTTGGCATACTTAAATCATACTTTTAACATGACATCATTTACTTTATAGCCATTCCCTCTATGTATATCCCTTTTATATTTCATAATATATGCACAATTCTCAAGATTAATAGCTATCATCTTCCTTTATAGGGTGATAATGAGTTTGCCCAAATTCAGTAACAAGTTTTTTGTTTCTCCCTCCACCCCACCCTGTTTACCTTTTTATGCCTCTCTTGAGACCTGTGTTTAAAGATTGAATTGTCTATTAAGTTCTGGAATTTTTGTCAGGAAAGTCTGGAAATCCCTTACTTCGATGAATGACCATCTCCTTACCTGAAATGTTAGGCTGAACTTTGCTGGGTAGTTGATCCTTGATTGTAGTTCCAACTCCTTTGCCTTATGGAATATTGGATTCCAATTCCTTCGGTTTTTTAATGTAGAAGCTGAAAGGTCCTGTGTGATCCTGACTGTAGCTCCTGAATATTTGAATTGTTTCTTTCTGGCTACATGTAATATTTTCTCCTGCACTTTATAGTTCTGGAATTTGGCAACAATATTTCTTGGGGTTTTGAGTTTGCGATCCCTTTTGGGAGGTGAATGGTGGATTCTTTTGATGACTATTTTGCCCTCTGGATCTAGTACTTCTGGGTAATTTTCCTTGATGATTTCCTGGAAGATGTTGTCCAGACTCTTTTTTTCATCATGACTTTCTGGCAGGCCAATAATTCTTAAATTTTCTCTCCTGGATTTATTTTCCAGGTCAGTTGTTTTTCCAGTTAGATATTTTACATTTTCTTCTATCTTTTCATTCTTCAGATTTTGTTTGACTGACTCTTACTGTCTCATAGAGTCATTAGTTTCTACTTGCCCAATTCTAATTTATATCAAATTGTTTTCTTCAGTTAACTTTTGCATCTCCTTTTCCATTTGTCCAATTTTTCCTTTGAAGAAGTTATTTTCTCCAGTTAATTTTTGTACTTCCTTTTCCATTTGTTCAATTTTCCTTTCCAAAGAGATGTTATCATCAATGAATTCTTTTTTTCTACTTTTAAAATCATTGACCAGTTTTTCTTCTATTTCCTTCTTCAGCTGTTCCAAGAGAGCTGTTTGTGCATGTGAGCAATTCATAGTCCCTTCTGAAGTTTCATATGGAAGTGCAATTTCACTACTGACCTCTTTGGTATTTGTGTTTTGGTCTTTGTCCCCATAGAAAGATGGTTTTTTCTCTCTTTTTTTTGCTTTTTCTTGTTTATGATGGTGATTGTGTGTTGCGGCTTCTGGTTCTTTCAGTTAGAAGCTGCAGAACTTGGTGTTGAGTTGACTTGTGTGAAAAAGCTAAGAGCTGGTGTTTTTTTTGTGTTTCCCCTATCAGCCCTGGGGTTAGCTTGTTAAATATGGGGGAGGGGTGGTCTGGTCACAGGAGATCTCCTCAGCTGAACTGAGGCAAAGGCAAGCTCAGGGAATGACAATTCCAGCTGCCCTATTGTCTTCCCTTTTCCCCTGGAGTGCTGACGCACTCCTAGATCTTAGTGCAAGTTTCCACCCCTCCTGGTTTCCTCTTCTGGAGCTGAGGCTTGCCTGGGTCCTAGAGTGAGTTTCCTCCACCCTGGGTCCCCTTTCCTTCCAGTTTACCTCCACCACACAGTAGGAGGAATCCCCCTTAGCTATTTTTCTAGCCTCAGAACTTATGAGACAATTTGCCCTCTCTGCTGTTTCTGCTGATCCAGGATTTTTCTGGGGAAATATCTTATGGTTCTTTCAAGGTCATCAAAGGTGAGGAGAGGGCATTTGCTGATCATTCCACCATCCTGGCTCCTGGAAGTTCAAGTAGGTGACTTACAGACGTTTAATCTATGGAAAATCTCAGCAGCTGGTATCTAATGCTCAGCAGCTGCCACTTGCTTGGCTCTGCTGGTCTCTCACCCTGGACTGCTTCTCTGGTGGTTCTGCCTGCTGCTGTTCAGGTTTCCCCTGGGCCCTTCCCCTCTGCTGTGCTGTGGGTTCACCCCTGTGGAACAGATCCTTCCTATGGACCTTCCAGTCTGTCCTGGGCTGTGAATCTGCCACAGTCCGTCTCCTCTTGGATTCTGCACCTCCAAAATTTGGTCAGATTCTCTTTTTAGAGGCATCTGAAGGACTGTGTTTAAGAGCTTAGGTGAGTCATTGCTCTTGCTCTGCCAGCTTGACTCCGCCCCCTCATGATTTTTTATTATGCTAATTCTCACAAGTAATTCATTGTTGGGAAGTTCTTCAACTTGCTTATACCTATAATATATCTCCTCCTCTCCCATCATTTAGGTGGTTGGCAATATTGGTTCTGGGGAAATTGTAGAATTCCATGTTTTGAAGTTGAATAGCATTCCAAAACAGGACTAGAAGAATTGATTTTATAAACAGGCCACTAATTCAGGGAAAAACAAAACAAAACAGAACTTAAATCATCAAAAGGACTTCAAAATTTCAAGGAAAATATAGCTCATTCTCTCTTTTCCATTCATCTTTAGGCTCAAATCATTGTTTATCCACAGTGTCAAACCAAGACATGTGCATTGATTAATTTCTACTGTACTAGAGTGGACACATAGGACAATCTTAACCATACATATGCAACGGATGATCTCGGACAGGTTGTCCACTTAACTTTATTTGATGCTCTAGACAATGGACAGTGCTCATCCACTTGGTTTTTACTAGATGGATAGCGGTGCTGGACTCTGAATGATTATGAATCTCATTTGGAAGGCTCTGAAATGCTGAAACACTGGGTCAGTTGGCACAAGGCCATTTGCAAATAGAGCAGAGGAATCAAATACAGTCCATATCAGCCAGAAACTCTATTTTGGTCCAAAACAGATTATAATGTAATTGAGAAATATTTAGCAAAATAAATAAAAATGCAATAAATCATTGATAGAATCTCATTTTCAAACGAAATCATTATGTGACTGCAAAGGTCCTTATGAGGGCGTTAGTGACTTCAATTACACTTTGAGCGCACTTCAATTTGAGTTTGACAACATTGGTCTATAGGATATTGCCATTTAACCATGTACAGGGAAGCACTCTGTTAGTTGATCTATAACTATGTTACCATTAAATTATAGTATTTTGTATTACGTTATGTTACATAGTTACTACCACTAATAAAAGTGGTTGATCCAGAATTAGTTGGCTAGTACTTCATAAATGCATACATTTATAAGACGAAGTTACATTAACAACTCTAAAGAGCTTTAAAAGTTACTGACAAAACATCTTTTCAGTTCATTGGGTTCATGTTTGGAAAAGAAACACATGTACAAAAATTGCAGGTTTGGCAAATTGTTATGTATATTTTATTTCCTGAGCAACGAACAAAACCCAGGCCTTTTCCCACCATCTCCAGGCAGATGGTTGATGGTAACAGCACATTTCAAATATAGATGTGGCCCATATATATTGCAAACAGCTGTAATTGCTAAAATACATGCCAGAAGCCTTAATCTTGCTGGATTTTTTTCTTTAGGCATTAGTATTCAAAGTTATACAATTGCCGTGGTATTCTTTGAAATGGGAAAGTTCTGATTTTCTCAGTGTAGTATAGGAAAGAAATAAGTTTTAGGTTTAGAAGTAAAGGAAGGACCTGACCTTTTCATTAGAGACCTAAGCAATCTTGAGTGGGTCCCTGAATTTCTCTGGAATTCAGTTGCCTCAAATAAATTACCTCTAAGGAAAGAGGCCTAGTTTAACTTTACTGCCTTACGCATCAACACACTAGAGATAGGCAATCAGGATGCAGAGAACACTGGAAGATATCCTATCTGAGGACTAATTGAAGGAATTGAGGATGCTTATCCTAGAGAAGACTTAGAGGAAGCTTGGTAGCTGTCTTCAAGTACTGGAAGAGTTATCAAATAGAAGGGGAAATAGGTTTCTGTTATTTGGGCCCAGAGAGTAGAGCTAGGACTGACAGGTCGAAGTTGCAAAGACTCAAAATTTGACTCCATATAATTGAAGTCGGAGTTGTACAAAATATGATGTTACAAGTTCTTCAACAACAGAAACCTTTGAGTAGAGCCTGATCAGTCATTGACTTGGGGGTTGGAAAAGGCATTTCTACTCAGCTATGTGTTTGATTACTTGGCCCCTTTAATTTCTGAAATTATATGATTTTATATAATTCAATTCAGCACCTTTTGCCTAGCATGTCTTTTGTAGTCTGAGAAATAGAAAACAAGCATAGCACTGAAACTTAAAATTTTATTGGGAAAGAGACTGCAGTGCTTTGTATTGGATTGAAAATAGTACCACATTAGGAGTCAAAAGACCTGAGTTCTAGTGCTCAACCCTGTCACTGATTGACTGATTCTGGTTGGATCACTTTCCTTGTACCATGAAAGCATAATTTTAGAAGATCTTTAAAGTATAACTTTTTAAAAACAATACTGAAATTCATGTTACATTACAATAAACAAAGGTACTGATCAATTCTTCCTAATCTCAGTGGATTGGAACTGAAAATGAAATCTACTAATTTTATTCTACTAAAATATTCAAATAAGAGCTCAATTCAATGCAAAAAGCATTTCCTAAGAGGCAGTAGAATAGAGTGGATAGAAAGTCAGCCTTGAAGATAAGAAGATTCATTTTCAAGACTCACTTTTGATAAATATTGGCTCTAATGATTCTTGAAATTCCTTTCACTCTTCACTCCTCAGGTAGACATGAATTCAGATCCAACCTCAAACACTTACTAGCTATGTCACTTAACCCTGTTTACTGCGGTTGCCTCATCTGTAAGATGGGGATATATCAGCACCTAACTAGAATTGTAAAGATTAAATGATTTAGTATTTGTAAAACACTTAACACACTTCCTGGTACATAGTAAATGATATATAAATGCTAGTTATATTAATAATTATTATTCTTTAAGACTACAAGTAGAGGAGAAGACCTGCATTGACAGTGAGTTTCTTTACCTTGGAGTTGCCTGTTCTAATGAAATCACAGATGCACTCCCTAAACATTTATTTAATTTAAAATAAACAGGGGACCCTTATTGCTTTATGCCTCAATTATTGCAATATGCTGCAGTTGGGTCTGCCTGCCCCAAGTCTCTGCCCTCTTCAATCCACTTTTCATTCAGTCACTAAAGTGACTTTTTTAAAAACACAAGTCTGATCAAGTTTCTCTCCTATTTAGTAAACTCTAATGACTTCCTATTGCTTTCAGGAGAAAATACAAAATATTTTATACGGCATTCAACACCCTTTATAACCTAACATTTATGTTTCTAGTCTTCTTATACCTTACTGCCTGGTACATACTCTTTACCAGTGACATTAGGTCTCAGGTTTCCAACAAACAAGATGTAGTATTTCTCATCTCTAGGCTTTCCTTCTGACTGTCCCTCAAGTCAACATTCTCCCTCCTCTGCTCCAACTGACTGCCTTCCCTGGATTTCTACAAATCTCAACTAAAATCCCATCTTCTACAGAAAGCTTTTATCAACCTCTTTTAACTCTAGCACCTTCAGTCTATTAATTATTTCCTACTTATCCAATTTATAGATTGCTTTGCATATATTTGTTTGCATGTAGTCTTCCCCATTAGATTGTAAACTTCTGGAGGGCAGACATTGTCCTTTGCCTGTTTTTGTATACCCAGTACAATGTCTGATACATAGTAGGTACCTAACATTTATTGATTGATTTTTACTACAAGATCTCTAAGATTGCTTTTGATCCTAAATTCCTAATACTTCATGATTTTATGATGCACAAACTCACTAGGGTCTCAGAGGTAGAAGACAGACAGAAGATTCCAATTAGTTTCCCCTGACCCTTTTCACCTTCCAAATTATGCTTTATAGATTGTCAACATTCTCATTCATACTCGTCTATTTGGCCAGAAAATGACTTGTTTGATGCTACCTTCCAGGAACACTATATAGCTGCCAAGTGGTTAAACGTGAAAGGAAAAAAAATGCAGCCTGTTAGACTGCAGTAGCTTTAAGGATTTATCAAAACTCCCCATTTGATAGTCCTTTCATTAGGAGAAGTATGGGGAACAATGTCACTGAGAAGAGATAATGGTTACACCACATCTTAAGTTGAAATTGTAGAACTCAGTCAGGCCTTGAAATCAAACTTTCTTTGGGTAAGATTAATTTGACTGACTTTGCATTCAAGTCACACAAACTTTTTACTTTTAGAGCTCTTACTTTCCTATACCTTACTGATGCCATCTACTTCTATTATACCTTATATTATGACAGTTAGCATGCAATGGAAGAAATGGGTGAAGAAGGAACAAAGTATTTATTAAGTATGATACATGATATTAAGTATTGATGAAATCCTAATAAAGCTGTCCCTAGACCCAACATTATAACTTCTTTATTGGCTTCATTGAACAGCAAGTATGTCTTGATTTGACCACACAATCTGACTTTAACCACACGACAGGCTCCCAGATCCAATACCCCAAATATACCTCATTAAACAGCAGGCATATCCATGTGATGAATTCCTAGCCACTGCTTCTAGCTGGCTACTTCCCCAGACCCAATTCTCATATTTCTGCAGGTGTGTCCATGCACTCAACCACAACCACATACACATAATCTCAAACAGGACCACAATTGCCAGCCAGGACCAGAAAGCAGCATCACTAGGATACCCAAGCAGGATGTGGACCCAAAAACACAGAAGGGACTTTACCTAAGTAAGCACCTGTGCAGGAATAACAAAAACTATCTTGTAGATGGACTTATGGTATAGAAAGACATATTATAATATCCTTATCATACATACATGCCCCTCAAAAGGGTTTTTCTGTAGGCATTGTAGGTAATCACATGTGCACTTCCACCAAAGCTGGGACCTCTCCTTTATTGCCTAATCCCTTGACAAACCCCTCCTGCTTTTTAATATTCATATATTCTGTTATATAATTGCATTTTTTTCCCCTATAAAAATCCATCTTGCTTTCACTAAGCTACCAGTTCCTTTTTGGAACTTGTCCACTTCCTGAGAGGTGTTACTCTCAATAAGTGCCTTTGCTTGGTTTGGAGAGAGTCTGAGTCTGTGAATTCTTTCAAGACAAAGCCACAACACACCATTCAATAGTATGATATGTTCTAATACATACATGCATACATTTTATCCTCAAAACAACTCTGAGAGGTAGATGCTATTTTCATTCCCATTTTTACAGTTGAGGAAACTGAGGCAAACAGATTAAGTGACTTGCTCATAGTCACACAGAATGAGGCTAGATTTGAACTCAGGTCTTCCTGACTCTAGACTCAGCACTTTATCCCCTGTACTAACTAATCATTCTTGGCACTGCTACACCCAACTACCTTAGAATGTAATCTCCTTGAGGTCAGTTTCACTCCTGTCTTTGTATTTTCAGTACTTTACATGGTACCTGTCATATAATAGGCCTTTAATAAATGGTTGGTGATGGTCAGATTAATTTGGCATTTGGAGAAACTAGGGTTCAAATATTGCCTCTGATTCTTCCTATCTCTCTGAGGTGGAACACATCATTTAAGCTTGCTGAGCTTAACTGCTCTTCATCTCTAAAATGGAAACAGTAATGCCTGTAATTACTACCTCCATACACAGTAACAATAAACAAGTAATCATTCTTCAAGTGATTGCAATGTTTATTCTAATTTCATCTATAAACATTTTTTAGGGAACTATTATATGCCATGCACTGTGCTAAGTACTGGGGACACAAAAAGAGACAAAAGGTTAGCTCCTACCCTCAAGGAGCTCATAATCTAATGAATGCCTTGGAGAAGATGTGCTTCATGCCTCTGAACTGACCTCAAGTCAGTGTAGCTTGTAACATACTTGTGTTTATTTTGGATCTTTCTTTATACATTCTGGGTTACTCATTCATTCATTCATTCTTTCATTCAGGAGACATTAAATGAGTGCATACTACAACAAAGATATTGTGCTAAATGAAGAGATGGAGTGGGAGATAAAAGCATGGATAAAGTGTGATTCCTGCTACCTACTGCCTTTGAAAGCAACATGAAAGTTACTATGTAATCTTTCTTTCTTCATGTATTTCTGGAGAACTGTTCTTAACCGAGGGTCTGTGAATGTGTATGTTTAAAATATACAGGCAGCAAAGTTGTACAGTGGCTGGAATGCTGGGCTTGGAGTCAAGAGAATCTGAATTCAAATCTGGATTCAGATACTTACTAGCCATGTGACCCTGAACAAATTATTTTCTGTAATACTTATTGTCCTTTCTGAACAAACTGTTCTTTGCCTCAGTTTCCTCATGTGTATAAAAGGGAATATCAATAGCACTTAATAGTTAACTAAATTACACATACACACACTCATATATATATATATATATATA
>CM053772.1:175295547-175331855 GCA_028658325.1 Potorous gilbertii | reverse complement strand
TCTGTAAAAAGCTAAATAAATAAATTTATATTAAAAAAAGGTTACTTTCTTGATGAACAGATATTTTCTTCCATACTTTTAGATGAGGAAAAACAAAGCATACCATCAGAGGAAGTCAAGGCTTCTGCATCTAAAACTTCCAAAGTAAAAATGCAAGGGTCTCTGGCCATGGAAGAGCTCAAAAAGGATTTTGAAAGTCAACTAAGAGAAGTGGAGGAAAAATTTGGAAGAGAAATGAGAGCAATGCAAGAAAATCATGAAAAGTAAGTCAAAAGCTTGCTAAAGGAAACACAAAAACATGTTGAAAAAATAACACTTTTAATAGTAGGCTAACTTGACTGGCAAAATGTCCAAAATTCCAATGAGGAGAAGAATGCTTTAGAAAGCAGAATTAGCCAAATGGAAAAGGAGGTTCGAAAGCTCACTGAAGAAAGTAGTTCTTTAAAAATTAGAATGGAGCAGATGGAACTAATGATTTTATGAAAAACCAAGAAATTACAAAACAAAACCAAAAGAGTGAAAAAATAGAAGATGATGTGAATTATCTCATTGGAAAAACAACTTACCTGGAAAATAGATCTGGGAGAGACAATTTAAAAATTATGGAACTACCTGAAATCCATGATCAAAACAAGAGTTTAGACATCATTTTCATGAAATTATTAAGGAAAATTTCCCTGATATTCTAGAACCAGAGAGTGAAATACAAATATAAAGAATTCACTAATCACCCCCTGAACAAGATTGAAAAAGAGAAACTCGAGGAATATTACAACCAAATTCCAGAGCTTCCAGATTAAGCAGAAAATATTACAAGGAGCTAGAAAGAAACAATTTGCGTATTATGGAAATACAGTCTGGAGAGCACAAGATCTAGCAGCTTCTACATTAATGGAGAGAAGGGCTTGGAATATGACATTCCAGAAGTCAAAGGAACTAAAATTAAAATCAAGAATCACCTACCCAGCAAAACTGAATATAATCCTTCAGGGGGAAAATGATTATTCAATGAAATAAAGGACTTTTAAGCATTCTTGATGAAAAGACCAGACTTTCAAACACAAGAATCAAGAGAAGCATGAAAAGGTAAATAGGAAAGAGAAATCATAAGGGACTTCCTGAAGTTGAACTGTTTACATTCCTACATGAAACGACAATATTTGTAACTTTTGATAGTTGGAAGGATTATATACACATGTGCATGCACACACATACATGTATGTATATACACACACACAGACACAGAGCACAGGGTGAGTTGAACAGTAAGGGATGATATCTGAAAAAAATAAAATCAAAGGGTGAGAGAAGAATTTATTAGGAGGAAAAAGGGAAGAATGGAATGGGGAAGGTTATCTCTTATGAAAGAGGCAAGGAAAGAGAGGAAAAGGGGGGAAAGTGGGAGGGAAAAAGTGAAGCTTACTCTCATCACATTTGGCTCAAGGAAGGAATAACATGCACACTCAATTTGGTATGAAAATTTATGTTACACTACAGGAAAGTAGGGAAGAAGGGGACAAGCGGGGTGAGAGGGATCATATAAGGTAGAACAAATGGGAGGAGGGAGTAATTAGAAGTAAACACTTTTGGGAAGGGACAAGTTCAAAAGAGAGAATAAAAGAAATGGGGGCAGTATAGGATGGAGGTAAATATAGTTAGTCTTATACAACATGACTATTATTGAAGTCTTTTGAAACCTACACATATATAGCCTATATTGAATTGTTTGCCTTCTCAGTGGAGATGGGTGGGAAGGGAAGAAGGGAGAAAAGTTAGGACTCAAAGTTTTAGGAAAGAAAGTTAAGTACTGTTTTTTGCATGCAACCTGGAAATAAGAAATTTAGGCAATGGGGTACAGAAATCTATCTTGCCCAACAAGAAAAGGGAGAAGATGGGAAAAAGGGAAGGGCAAGGTGTGATAGAAGGGAGAGTAGATTTGGGGAAGGGATAATCAGAATGTATGGCATTTTGGGGTTAGTGGAGGGGAAAGATGTGGAGAAAATTTAGAATTCATAATTTTGTGGAAATGAATGCTGAAAACTAAAAATAAATAAACATTAAAAAAGAAAAAAATAAATAAAAAGACTTTACTCAAAAAAATATAAAACACAGTATGTAGGAAGTTTGAGACTGACTTAAATGCACCTGGGAATTAAGCATCACAGGACTTGGAGAAAATGGCACTTGGAAAAGTATAAAGCAAATTGCTCATTGTCATTAAAGAAAAGTTCTGTGGTTCTTACCGGAAATACATTGTTTTTGAAAATATACAGTAATATTTGTTATTTAAATGGTCATTTGATTAAGTGAAAATTCTAAGTACCTGGAGTTCCCTTTCCCCAGTCTCTAATGAGGGTTTAGATTGGCAAGATACATCACATGTAATATGGCTATCTTTAGCATTTACCTCCCCAGGGGTCATCCTTCTCTCTCCTTTTTCAAAATAATCCTGGAATAGCACAGTGTTATTTTGCTATTTGACTTTCTCATACTCAGAGAAGACTTTTAGAGAAAAGGAGAAAAGGGGAAAAGGAAGAAAGAAGAATGAAGGAAAAAAAGAAAGAATGATTGGGAAATGGGTGGGGGGGAGAAGCCACTCAACAGACTTATCATTGAACATAGTTTTGAAAAGAATATTTATCCCATTGATGTACTATATGCAATTGTGAATATATATATATATATATATATGTGTGAGTGTGTGTGTGTGTGTGTGTGTGTGTGTGTGTGTGTGTGTGTGTGTACTTTTTCTCCACCAGTATTATTGAGAGATAATGGATGGAGAGATAGTGCAAGGTCTCTAATTCATTCTCCATTCCTTTTCTGAGTTTCCAAAGTGATATTGCTGAGAAATAAGTCTGACCATGTCTTTCCCCTACTCAATTAACTCAAGTAGCAGCCTGTTAGCTTTAGGGGTAAACAAACAAAAAACTCTCTTTGTTGGCATTTAAAGTCCCTGCAACATACTTTTGCAGGTCCATTACTTCCCTTCATATGCATTACAGTCAAGCCAAAAGTTTCCTCATGTATGGGAACCAATCTTCCACCTCCGAGCCTTCAAATAAACTGCCTCACATGCCTGGCATGTACTATCTCAACACCTCTGCCTTTTAAAATCACTGGCTTCCTTCAAACCTGCTTTCTCACTGACCTGGGCTTCTTGTGTCTCCACTAATTACCTTAAGTGGACTTTATCGTATGTGTATATATTTTTTCCCTGATAGAATGTAAGTTCCTTCAGGCAAAAACTGTGTGAGATCCTATCCTTTACCTCCCCTTTGGAGTCACTGAGCTCCTCCAAGAAACAAAAAAATAGAAGACAGTACAAATTTCATCTTTCTATCTTTCCCCAGCTCCTATTACAGTGCTGACACATAGTAGATGCTTGACAAATAGAGAGAAAGAGAGAAAAGAAAAGGAAGGGTGGGAAAGGATATAGAGGAAGAAACTAAGGAAAGAGACAGAGTGCTGGTGTAGAAGTCATATATGTATAGGTATGCATGCATAGTAGATACATACATGCCATTCCCCTAACCCAAAACTGTCTATACCCTGCCCTCGTCCAGAAGCCTAAACCATTCCCTTAGCTCCTATCCCTTCCCTTTTCTATTCAACTCAGCAAAGGTTTATTAAGCACTTGTCATGTACAAGAAACTAACAGTCCCTGACCTCAAGGAATTTACCTGCTGAAGGTGAGGGAGAGGGTTGTCCAACATATATACAGAGAAGAAAACACCAAGTACATACAAATAATTTCACACAGGACAAAAACCTAACAATAAATCAGAGGCCTGGAAAAGGTCTAGGGTTATAGCAGGCATGTGAATTTTACTTTGAAGGAAGCTAGAGATTCCAAGAAGCTGAGAGAGGAGGAACTGAATTCCAGACATCAACCTCAGTCTATGCAAAAGTATAAGGATGGAGGATGGAATGTTTCATATGGAGAAGAAGTAAAAGTAAATTTTGCAACAGAGACTGAGTGAAGGGAAGTCATTTGAGTAAGAAGACTCAAAGGTAGGTGGGGAGAAGGTTATCATTTTGTATTGTGGCCTAGCAGTAAGAGGAAGCTGCTAAAGATTTCTGAGTGCAGTGATGTGAAATCAGATCTGTGTTTTAAGGATATGTATTTGATGGTCATGGGGAGGATAGATAGAAAAGGACAGAGAGGGAGGCAGGGACTCCAGATTATTGAAATTGATGAAAGAGATGACAAAGGCCTATGACCTCACATATCACTTTGTTTTGTATCTCCTTAGCCTTTATGATGTATTATTTTACATTAAACTTACCTATGTAGTTATCATATCCTTCAACTAGAATATAAGGCCTTTGAGGGCAGAAACTTCATTGTATCTATATTTTATTTTTAATCTCTACCAGTTTCAAGTCTAGGGTTCTGCATATAGTTGATTTTTATAAATGTTAAGTGAATGGATTTTTTTTTCTGGAGATGAGAACAGTAGATTCTTCTAAATGTTAGACCCAGGCACTGAGAAAATGATTTCTCTGTTTTCATATCTTCATGCAGTGAAGAAACAGCCTGTGGAATTCACTGTGGCTAGAGGTCACATAGTCATAGTCCAGTGTTCTGGGTTACTGAGGACTTGGTAAATTCATGACCCCCTAACAGCATTAGGAGGTGTATAAACTCAGATAATCAGCCTAATCAAATTTCATGCTTCAGGGCATGAACAGATTGCCTGCAGGGCTCCGAATGGGATTTTTGCTCTGCCCCTTGCACTACGTATAGCTCTCTCTAATTGGTTAGACACATAAGAGGAGCTGGATAAAGAGGGAACAGAGGTCTGCAGTCTCTGAAGTTTGAGGTTTGGTGGCTGCTGGAGTCACAATGCTGAACCATCTGTCACAATGGACTCACATTGCCTAATAGATTTACTAATATATGGAAATTTCTATCCATAGAGAAAGCAAAACTATAGCATTGGCCCTTCCTTTTGGCAGTGCCAAAAAATAGTCAAATAACTAAATTTCCAAGGACAGATTGAACATTCAACTGTTCATTTCTTTCCCTGGGATTCTTCCTTTGATATTCATTTTCCTCTATCCTTAGAAGGATAAGCCCCATAGTAAGAGTGACAGATGAGCAATGAACAGCCCATATCACTATCAATATCATCGTTAACACTTATTCTGTGTTTACTGTGTACTAGACAGTGTGCTAACTACTTTACAATTATTTTCTCATTTGATTCCCACAAGATCCCAGGGATGTAGGTGCTCTTTTTATCCCTATTTTACAGAGAAGGAAACTGAGGCAAACTGAGCTTAAGTAATTTGCCCAGTGTTACACAGCTACTAAGTGTCTGAAGCTGGATCTGAACTGACGTCTTCTTGTCTTCAGGTGCTCCACTCCATCCCTTATATCCACCTACCTGACCTCTGAGTGACCCCATCCTCAATTCTATCATAGTATCACAGATTTAGAATATTGATTGAATCATAGCATCATAAATTTGGAGTTTTAGATCTTAAAATTCATCTAGTTCAACTACCTCACTTTACAGAATAGGAACTTTCTGCAAAATCTCATCTTTTACAGGAAGTCTTTCCCAATCTCTCTTAATTCTACTGTTTTCCCTCTTGAAAATATTTCCTCTTTGGACTGTATTTGTTTGCATGTTATCTCCCCCATAAGATTGTGAGCTACTGGAGGTCAGAAACTGACTGTCTTTTGCCTCTCTTTGTTTCCATACTACTTAGCACATTCATGGGCATTTAATAAATGTTTATTGATTGATTGTTTGAACTGAGGTCCAAAAGGATCAAGTGTTTTGTTCAAGGTCAGAGTAAGTGATTGAGCTAAAATGTGAAGGTCATCTGACTCCAAATCCACCACTCTTTTCCCTCCAGGACACTATCTTGCAAAATAAGTAATGTAAAGCGTATTGGAGTAAATTTTTTACTTTCCTTTTCTCCTATCAGAGAAAAATTTATGTAGGTATATAGATGAAATTTACATGATATAGTCTTATGTTCTTCAACAACAGAGAGAATGCTCAATTGCCTAACATCTACTGGAGTGTCAGAATATTACAGTGTATCAATGATACGTCAAATGTGGTCTAGTGAATAGAAAGTTAGGTCTGAAATAAAGAAGACCTAAATTCAAATCTTGCCTCTGACACATACTAGTTTTGTCACTGTGGGGAAGTCAATTAGCCTCTCAGTGCCCAATGGAAAGACTTGAAATGATAAGTTCTAGTCAAGATGCCAACCTGGAACTGATAGAAGAATTTTTCTCTCTCATGGAAATTCCTCTCTTTAGAGTATGAAAAAACCATAGGGCTAGTCCCAATGCCTAGAGAAGAAAACTCAATCCTTTCTCCAATTAGAAATCATTTATTAACATCTTGTTTATTTTTTAGGGGTTCATTTTCTTTTTTTGTAATACATTTTATTTTATTGAATACTTACAAATTACATATTTAAAAGTTTAGCATTCATTTTTTTTAATTTTGACTTTTAAATTCCCTCCCTCCCACACCTACTCCAACCTTTGAGAATATAAGCAATATATCAATTATACATGTGAAGTCATATAAAACATGTTTCCATATTTGCCGTGTTGCAAAAGAATGAACACATTAAAAAAACAAGAAATATAAAATGTTTTTTAAAAGTATACTTCAATCTGCACTCAGAATTTATCAGCTCTCTCTCTAGAGGAAGATAGCATGTGTCATCATAGGTCCTTTCAAATTGTCCTGAATCACTGTCTTGAACAGAGAATATCTAAGTTTTTCACAGTTGTTCGTCCTTACACTATTGCTGCTATGTAGACATATACTCTGTGTAGGTGTAAAAACAGATTACACTAGTTTGATATATAGAATTAACAATGTACTATGCCACACAAAGGGGAAACATGAATGGCTATTTTTTTTACTTGAATGGCAAATTAATAATCACTATAGTGACTTCAGGATAGGAGAGAATATATCTATTTATATCTATGTCTGTGTGTATATGTGTGTATATACAAGGGCATATATATATATATGTATGTATATATATATATGTGTGTGTGTGTATATGTATGTATGTATATGTCATGTTCTCCTGGCTCTGCTCACATCAATATGCCTTAGTTTGTAAAAGTCTTCTCAAGTTTTCCTGAAACCATCCTGCTCATCATTTCTTATAGCATAATACCATTCCGTGACAACCATGAAAACCATAACTTGTTCACATGCTCTCCAGTTGATGGGTATCCTCTCAGTTTCCAATTCTTTGCCACTGAGAGAGAAAAAAAGAGAAAGAGAGAGTCAGAGAGAGAGAGACAGAGAAAGAAAGCTACTATCAAATATTTTTACACAAATAGAGGTTACAGACCTGGGTGTGATAGTGCAGTGATGCTGCTGGATCAAAAAGTACGCATAGTTTTATAACTTTTTGGGCATGTGAATATTTTCTTTAAAGGAATTTTACATGTGCACACATGCAAACGCACACACACGCATGATGCTAAAATGCATTAACTTTATTTCCCTAAAAAATACCATAATGAACAGCAATATGAATGACACTAAAAGGGATTGTGGACTAACCAATACCCTAAAATTGAGGTTATATGGATGCTGTCTCAAGGTTATAGGAAATATTTACTTGCTTTATAGAGCAAAGCCATCTATATTAAGTTCATCTATCCATTTCCTTCTTCACCTGCCTTCTCTTCCAATGAGGAGAAATTGCATTTGTAAGTGTGTCTCTATCCTTGACCTCTGATGAACCAGATTGAGCAGTTAGCATGACTCTTTCAATTAGGAGAGCAGTGCTTTGCATTCACAAGGCCAGAGATGCCATTTCATTGATTCTGTGTAGGTGTAAAAACAGATTACACCAGTTTGATATGTAGAATTAACAATGTACTATACCACACAAAGGGGAAACATGAATAACCATTTCTTTTTACTTGACTGACAAATTAATAATCACCATAGTTACCCCAAGATAGGAGATATACATAATGCAAAATACACCTGAGGCACAGATTTTTTCCTTCCATTTTTCTCACCTCTCTCAGTCAGTCTTGACCTTAAAGTGACAATTATTTGAAGCCCAAGGATATCATATCCAGAGCATCTGAAAAGTAAGAGAAATCAAACAAACACTTTTTCTAGGCCATTTGAAGGCTGTTTTCTATTAACAAAATACAAAACATTTGGTTCGGCTTAAGAGTTTTAAAGGCAATAAGACCTCTCAAATCCCTCTCAAATCCAAATTTATGATCCTAGGACTTTCCCCATGAACTGCAACTGCTTATAGGTTCCTAGGATCACAAATTTGGATTTGGGAGGGATTTGAGAGGTCATGTTGCCCAACTGCATCATTTTACAGACAAAGAAACTGAGACACAGAACACAGTGACTTGCATGGTGTGAAAAACTAGGAAGTATCTGAGGTGGGACTTAAATCCATGGCTTTCTGACTGCAACTTTAGTGTTCTATTTACTAAACCATACTGTTTGGACTATAGGGCATCATCTCATTTTTCTTCAGGTCCTATCTATAGTATCCTAGTATTTGCCAAGCTATTGTGACTCTGAATTGTCATTCTTTTATTTTGTTTTATTTTAATCATAGACCTACCCCTGCTAGCATTCCCTACTCTTCCATCTCCAAAGTTGTTGTTTAGAGGTTGTCTGATTTCTTTGTAGTCCCATTTGGGGTTTTCTTTGCAAAGGTACTGGAGTGGTTTGCCATTACCTTCTCTAGCTCATTACAGATGAAGAAATGAGATAAGCAGGGGTAAGTGACCTGCCCAAGGTTATGCTGCTAGAAAGTGTCTGAGACCAGATTTGTACCCAGGAAGAGGTATCTTCCTGATCTCAGGTCCTGCACACTCTTCACTGCTCTACCTAGCTGCCTTCCATCTCCATTAGCACTTCCCTGAGAACAACCTGAAATAGTATCTCACGTTCCATATTCTCTCTCCTGCTATGTATTTGTTTCCCTTTAAACTAATTTAAATTAAAATTAAATTACAAGTCTAGACAAGGACTAATCATGATAACACTGTACTCTCTCTGAGCGTGCAACTAAGTTTATTCACTCTTCTTCATCCTGTATACTTTTTATCTGCATTCTGCTTTGCCTTCCAGAGATGATCTATCCAAAACATTGAAAGTCTTCCTCTAGTCCAAGAGTGAAGAGCCTATGATCTTGAGGCCACATGTGGCCCTCTAGGTCCTCAAGTATAGCCCTTTGAGCAAATCCAAACTTAATAAAAGGATTTGTTCTGCAAAATTTGGATTCGATCAAAGGACTATGCTTGAGGACCTAGAAGGCCACATGTGACCTTGAGGCTACAAGTTCCCCACCCCTTCTCTTGTCTTTTACAGGCAATTACTATGTACCAGGGATTTTGTTAAGAGTTGGAGATACAAACAAAAGAAGAAAACAGCCCCTGTCAACAGGCTAACATGCTAATGAGACAACCTATACATACATGCATACATACATACATATATATATATAGGTTGCCTCATTTTATATATACATATATATACATATATATATATATGTATATATATATATATATGTATATATATATATATATATATATATATATATATATATATATATACATGAGACAGAGACAGAGAGAAACAGAGAGACAAAGATTATGTGTGTTTGTAGATACAAAATACACTTAGAGGGGTAGACACTAGCAATTAAGGGAAGGCCTCCTATAGAAAGGCAGCTTTTTGTTTGAGTCAGGAGGGAAGCCAAGGAAGGAGGGACAGCTGAGGAAACAGAGTGTTGTGTGTGAAAAATATCCAGGAGTCATCACTTCCCTCCCCATTAGTCTTTCACTTTCATGACTAAATATTCCAGTTCTAATAACACTTGAACGGCATAGACTTAAAGTCCTTTACTATCCTGGGTAGTTTCTTCTCTACTTTCTCCATTTTATCAACCAGTAAGCATTTATTAAATGCCTGGCCCTTTATTCATTCCTTCCAGGCACTGTACTGAGTTCTGGGGGTACAAAGGAAGACAAAAATATCCCCTACCCTCAAGGAGCACGAACTACAATGGGCTTTAATTAGCAGTTTGGAATGGTGTCTGGAATGGTGTCTGGAATGGTGTCCTTTGTCTTCCTTTCTATTTACCTAAAATTTATGCTTATTCATGTTTCAGACTAAATCTTCCCTCTTTCATGACCAATCTAAGTTCTCAAAGATTGCTCTGTCCTCTGAGCTCCCATGACAATTCTGGACAATAGTTAGAGAGAAGGTAATCTCAGAGGAAAAGGCACTAACAGCTGGGGGAGCCAGAAAAGGTTTACTATAAAAGGTGGAATTTGAGCTCAATCTTGAAGCCAGGAAAACCAAGAGATAGAAAAAGGAGGGGAAGAAGGGTAGGATTACTCATGCCTTTGCTAAATCATGGTGCTGAAGGTGGAAAAAAAAGCTTCAGGTGGGGTCTGACTAGGATAAAGTACAGCCAGATCATCACCTTCATAACCATGAAAACCTGGCATATGTAGTGAAAGAGCACAAGCATGTTCTGAGGATGGAGAGTTCTCCTTAAGGGAAAAGAGGGAGGCAATGGATGATAAGGTAAGGAAAGGTGTATAGTATAACATCAATTTGCCCATGCCCATGCTCACAAAGGAGTTTGAGCCTTATTCCTAGGCAATTGGGAAAGAAGGGGTCACTGAACATGTTCGAGTATCAGCATTACATGATCTGAACTATGCATAAGGAAGATTGTTATAATTTAATAAGGAAGATTTATTATGATTCCTTAAAATCCATCACTAAGATTTCAAGTCCCTTATGACACCTTAATTGTTGGATCAATTAAGCTTACTAATTTGTAAAGAAAATTGAAGCAGCTGAGAAGTTTGGCAGATGAAAATTGGAAAGAATTATTAAGCAGCAAAAAAGGGTAATTCTTGAAAAAATGGGGAATAATTTGTAGTTTAACCTAACAAACTATATCAGGAACTGCCAATCCACCTGCCCCATATTTGATCTACTAGTCAGATTGAACCACTTATTTCCACTTTGAAGACCCTAGATAACTAAGATCAGAAACTGATTCTTTTCCACACAGGAATCATTTGAAAGTTCCCAGGATATGGTAAAGGACCGACTCCATTATCAACATTCTTCTAACTGATGGTGGTCTATGTAGATTATCCACATTCCTGGTCTGGGTTCTATCCCAATTTCCAGTCCCTTTATTCACCTTCTCTCTGCATATGGGTTCTAGATTTTCATTTCTTATTGTCTGAGTTACTGATCTTTGCAGTTCAAAGTCTGTGTTCCAGGCTTACTGCCTTCTTGGACATCCAATATATATCTCTCCCTCCAAAAGCATAAAATTTGCCTTCAGTGCAACTCTCTATTCAGGTACCAAAACCTTGTATCAGTAAGCACCCAGACATACATGGGGGGCTGCTATTGCATGCTCTTTGTTCTGCTTTTCTAAAAGGAAAGGCAACTTTTGAGGGGTTAATAATCTCATTTATTCAATACATATGTCATTCACTTAGTGCATGAAATCAAAAGACAGCACTTCCAAACTATTTCACAAAGGAATATGTATACATATATATATATATATATATATATATATATATATATATATATATATATATATATATATATATATATCACAAATCAGCAGACAGGTTCAACTGTGACCATAGTTGCCAGAGAGGGAAGCACCAACATCTGGGTTTTCAAGGCCTAGGGACTCCTTAGTGGTTCCCAGAATCTCTTCTGGCACACAAAGCTTCTTCCAAAAACTAAGCTGCAAAGTAAAACCTCACCCTCAGAATATTTATACCTTTTTTAGAGTCAGAGGGCATCTCAACCCTTGCGAACCAGTGCCTTGTTAACAAAAGGTATCTGCCTTCCTACAAATATTCCCTAATTAAACCCCCTTTAATGGGCAGATGGGGAAGATCTTTAATCACATTAACAATACAAATATATATATATACTGTTTCTAGTTAAAGGAACTCTTGTTTCTGTACTTTACTCCTAGTAAAGATTCTTGGTTGATAAAGGCAAGATTCAATCAGGGGCACTTGATTACACTAGAACAAAAACAGCAAAAGATCCTATTTTGCTTGCCCTTACACCCCAGTAGATTTTTCTCTAGTATTCCTTCCTTCCAATCTATTCCTAAAGTCATTTCTTTTATCCACGTCCTTATGACATCTGTATTACAGCAATTGGGGCAGCTAGGTGGTACAGTGGATAGAGCACCACTATAGGAGTCAGGAGGACCTGAGTTCAAATCTCACCTCAGACACTTGACACTCACTAGCTGTGGGACCTTGGGCAAGTTACTTAACCCCAAATGCCTCATTCTGGATCATCTCCAGTCATCCTGATGAATATCTGCTCACTTGATTCAAATGGCTCTGGAGGAGAAGTGAGGCTGGTGACCTGCACAGCCCTCCCTCACTCAAAACAAAGTCAAGTGCAAGTCATGTCATTATTTCTCTGATGGCGTGGTCTTTTTTGGCAATGAAGGACAAACACACACAGCAACTATTTTCTGGCTAGCTAGTCTTTCCTCCAGTATATTCTAAAACACACACACACACACACACACACAATATAATCCTTACACAGTACTTTCATTCGAGTTGATAAGCAGTATGGCATTATGGAAAGAAAACCAAAAATCTTACCTTTGACATACTAACTCTGATCCTGGGAAATTCCCTTAACTTCTCTGTATCTTGTAGCAACTTCTAGATGGCAGAGTAAGTGCCGACCTACATTGTTCATATACTATTAAAAAGCACAGACCCAGTCCTTGTCCCTTCACCACAGTATGTGCCTATTCATAATCTCTGCTGGCCTACTATTTCTTCCACATCAAGACTTAATTCCTTAGCTTAATTTCAAAACCCTATGAATAAGAAACCAGCCTAGCTAAAACAGCATTATTTCTCACTACCTCCAAACATAAACCTTTCATTCTACTTAGGTTAACCCCATAATGAGACATGCCATGATCATCTCTGCCTACAGACCTCCATTGATGTTGCTCCCCTGTGTGGAATGGCATCTCTTGTCTACCTTTCCACCTACCTAAAATTTGTACTTATTCTTAACTATCCCCCCTTTCCTGACCACTGGAGGGCCATGAAGACTTCCCTTTCTTCTGTTTCCCTATGACAATACAGAAAATCTATGCAATTCACTAGTTATGTATTATTTCCTATTGTTCCTTAGAGTTTCCTGTGTGTTCATTTTAGCTTGTCAGATTGTAAAATCTCTGAAGGCTGAGATCATTAACACATTACTTTGACTTAAGAGACCTCATAGGGTCTAAAAAGCACATTGGGAATGGAGATAAGAAAGACCAATCCAACACTTAACTCATCAGCTCTATGAACCTGGGCAAAATCACTTCCCATTTGGGATCTTAAACATACACCCTTCTAAAAGAGGGATTGTAAAGTCTACCTATAAAGGCTGTTGTGAGGCTACATTTGAATGATAACAATAAATAAAAATAGTGGTTGTATAGATAGTTAAGGTTTTCAAATGAACATATGTTGATTCTTTGATCCTTACAACAATTCTATGAGGTAGGCTCTATTATTTTAGAGATGAGAAAATAGACACAAAGGGGTTAAGTGATTTGCCCAGGATCACATATCTAGTAAGTCTGTGGTATTTGAATTCAAATCTTCTTTAATTCAGATCCTGAATTCTATCCACTGTGCCACCTATACCTAAAGGTCACATATAGAATGTAGTGCAATTGCCCAATATTATTACTATAGAAAAGAAAAGGCTATTAGATAAACCACAAATGATCATGGCTTCCTTACCTGCGTTCAAAACAAAGCCCAGGTACTCTCCCCTAAAGAAAGTCTTTCCTGATCCCCCAATTTCCCTGCCTCTAATTGTTAGCTCTATCTTAATGATACTCCTCAAAATGCTTTGTATTTATCCTGTATATATTTTGCACATACTTACATATGTATGTATTTTCTCTTGGGGCCCACACATCCCTACCTTCACAAATGGTATGTTAATTCCTTGTAGGCAAAGATTATTTTATTGTGTCTTTATATAGCCAGAAGTAGCAGAATGCCTAAAATAGAGTGGGTGATCAATAAAGAGCTGTTGCATTGACTTTCTGTAGTTGGACTACACCTATGATTTCAATGATTTAGGAAACTCCTAGGTAAGGAAAAGCCCTCTATCAATATAAGATAATACTTTCTCTGAAACTTACGGTCCCAGAAGTTCCCTAGAATTGAGTATTTAAAGTGCCTTTGAGGGTCACAAAGCCAAGATGTGTGAGAGGTGGGACTTGAACTCAGGTCTTGCCACTACTGAAAGTGGATATTGCCAAAGTACTTCACTGTGATCTTAGAAACTGAACTATGGGCTTTAGACTCACTTAAAAGAGTTTTTAAGAACTATAAGCCTACATCTGATATTCAGCATATTGTTTTTATGCAATCACAGCTTCCACTTTGTTATATTATCTAGATAAAGAAACAATGAGTCAATGAGCATCCATAAGCACTTAACTATGTCAGAAACATACAAAGCCCTGGGAATACAAAGCAAGGCAAAACCAGGATCCCTCTTTTCATTGACTTCACAGTCTAATGGGCAAGACATGTAAATAACTATGTGTCTGTATGATATATGAGTGTAAATGGAAGGTTATATCAGAGGAGAAGGCCCAGGAATAATGGGGATTTGGCAGCCTCTGGATGTCTGAGGAGCCTTTGTAAGGACCCTGCACACTGCATACTTATAAGGAAGGGGCTAGAAGAGGTTCGCTAAAAATACCTCCTTCACCTATTGTTTGTCCTTTATTTTTGAAAAGAATCAATGAAGTTGCGGGGTGATATCTTGACTTGTGGGTGCATTGGATTTGAGAGGCAGAGTTGTACGAAGTCATCAGACTCACTCTCTCTTCCAGAGTCATTGAAGTCTAATGGCAAGACAAAAGTCAGGAAGGCTGGTGATGACCTGAGCTTCAGTGGATGATCTCGGTGTCTTTTATGTCTGACCAAGCTCTAAGTATTCCACAGTAACTGCTTTAGCCCCATTCATGGCAAGTGGGATAAATTGTTCTCATCCATCCTTACCACTGGGGGAAGAGTTCACATGCTTAAGGTGGACACTCCCCTAATACATAACACGTTTGAAGCCCATCAGTTTCCCTCTACCTAGTTTTGCCTATTAACTGAGGCAGTTTACCAGGGTTTTTGCTATTGCATATGCTATAGTTTCTTGGAGCCACAGGTAAAAGTTGAGTTTCATGTAGACAACAAAGGTGGATGAGCAGCCCTGAATAGAGTTCAGCAAGCCCTCACATCAGAGGGCTTGAACCTCCTTGAACACCCCAACCTTGACCTGTTTACTGGGTCAAGCAGAAAGACTCAACCCTACAATCAAAACACACACACACACACACACACACACACACACACACACACGCACACACTGCAAAAACATTTACAAAGACAATTCCATTTACTATTGGTACATGAAATATGTGTAGGCTAATGGACAATATGAAATCCAGTAGACTTAAAAAATGAGCAACTCTTGCAAGAGAACTCAGTAGGTGCCATGTCCAAATAGTAGCCTTGAGTAAAATAAGGCTGGCAAATAAAGGCAACCTTACCAAGGCAGAGGTGAATACACCATTTTCTGAAATGGCTGCTATGATGAGGAGCACTTTGAAACTGGTATGAGTTTTGCAATCAAATCAAATCTAGTGAATTAGCTTACATGCCTCCCAAAAGGGATGATTGACAGACTCATGAGAATGAGATCTCCACTTGCAGGGAAGTACCATATCACCATCATTATTGCCTATGCTGCTACAATGATAAACCCTGATGAAGTCAAAGAAAAATTTTATGAAGACCTGGAGACTCTCATCAACAATGTGATGAAGGATGACAAACTTGTAATTCTGAGTGACTTTAATGCCAGAGTAAACCAGAGTATCAGACATGGCAGGGAATATTGGGGAGGGGTAGCCAGAAATAGCAACAGCAATGGTTACTTACTACTGAAGACTTCTGCCTCTCATGACTTTCTCACCACCAACACTATCTTCCATTTACTTAAACATAATTAAAACTTCACAGATCCCCCCTCACAGCAAACACTGATATTTAATAGACTCCATCATTGTAAAGAGAGATAGACAAGATGTGATAATGACAAAAGCAATGTGTGGCAGAGAGTTCTGAACTGATCATAGACTTATACTCTCCAAGGTAACATCCATATTTAACAAAAGTGGTGAGTCCAAGGCAAGATGACTAAGAAGACTCAATGTTAACACATTAGAGCATTTCTCCCTGTGTGAACCATTTGTTATCGACTTGAACGGAGAGCTGAGCCAACACACAGTTGGCAACAATGGAGCAGAAAAGGAAGTGGATACCTTTCAGAGATTTGGTGTATTTCACCATATTTGCTCATCTGAACCAGAACACTCACAAACATCAGGACTGTTTTGATAAAAATGAGGAAATTCAGAAGTTACTAATTGAAAAATAAGGACTTCACAGGATTTACCAAGAAGTTTGTCTCTGAGAAGGCATCAAAAGTAAAGTACAAGTGAAGCTTAGAGAGATGCAGGATTCTGGACTCAGTTAGAAGACAGACCAAATTAAGTTTTACACTGATAATGACAATCTAAAGTCCTTCTACAGTTCCCTGAAGACTATTTGTGGAGTGTTGATGGAGTCATACTGATCAATGACAAGGACATGATCTTGGAAAGATGGGTTGAATACTTTCATAATGTTCTCAACAGCATGTCATCAACCAATGCTAAAGCCATTAACTATGTTCTTTATGTTGAAGTCAATCCTTTTCTAGCTCAAATTCTAAATGAAGAAGAGGTTTTGAATACCATTAGACTCCTCTCATGTAGCAAAGAGCCTGCTGATTCCCTTTCAGCAGAGATTTACAAGGTAGGGGGTCCACTGCTTACACAAAAATTGGTTGAAATCTTCTGTGTTATTTATATGGCAAGAGGAGGTTAGCCCCCAGCAGATCGAGGATGCAGGAGAGTATGGATGAATTCTTTGTCCACTTGTGCTAATTTTGGAGTGACAATTAATACTAAGAAAACACAGGTTCTTCACCGGTCAGCACTGACCCAGTCAGACATGGAACCACTGGTTACAGCAAATGGAGAAATTTTGAATTCTGTAGATAAGTTTACTTACATCGGCAGTATACTTTCCAGGGATGTACACATGGATGAAGAGGTTTATACATACATTGTCAGTGTTTGAAAGTCTCCCAAAAAAGTATGGGAGAGAAGAGGTATTAGACTGCCTACCAAACTGAAGGTCTAGAGAGTCGTTATACCAGCCTTATTGTTGTTTGCCTCTGAAACCTGAGCAGTCCGCCAGTGCCATGCCAGAAAATTGAATTGCTTCCATTTGAGTTATCTTAGGAAAATTCTGAAGATCACCTGGAAAGGTAAGATACCTGACACTGAGATTCTTTCTTGAGCTGAACTGCCAAGTATTCAAATTCTCCTGCAGAGAGCACAACTCTAATGGACTGCCCACATTATTCAAATGCCAAATGTACATTTGCCTAAAGGACCACCTTTTATGGAGAACTCACACAGGGCAAGTGTTCACATGATGGTCAGAAGAAGCATTACAAGGACACTCTCAAGATCTCGGAAGAACTTTGGTATCCATTGTGAGACATTAGAGATACTGACACAGGACCATCTAGCATGGCATGGCATATCAAATAAAGTGCTGTTCTCTATCAGCAGAGCAGAATTGCAATAACTCAAAAGAAACTTGAAATATGCAAATTTAGAGACTTCTCCAACTCAAATATTCATCCAGACCTGTGATAGAGCCTTCCAAGCTCATATTGGTCAAACATACCTTAAATTAACCGCAAAAGTGTCATATTATCTTGGTCCTCTTAGAATACAAGAGACAATAATTCAGTATTCACTTTAATCAGTTAAAATGTATGTAGTTTCTCAAAGTTTTCAAAGCACTTAACATACGCTATTATATCTGAGCCTTGCAAAACCCTATGAAACAGTTACAAGTATCATAACTGTCATTTTGTAAATGAGAAAACTGAGACTTATGGAAGGGATTTGCACAGGGTCTCACACTTAGGAAATGTTAGAGGTGGAATTTGAACATAGCTCTTCCTGAGTACTGGCCCAGCCCTCCAGTCATTATACTTTACTCTCATACCTACCTGCTTTATGGAGTCAAGTACATGACCAAAATACTGGTTTCTAATATCCCAAAAGAAGCTTTTTTACTGAGATCTGGGCCAAGACAGAGATTTGAGAGGCTCCATTCATCAATCAATTAGTTCACTTAAATAATGCTTTGAGCATAGTCTGCATTAAAGAGATACCATCCCTGGGGAGACTGGTGAGGGGCACTCAAAATAAGGAAGAGAGAAGCAATGCAGAAGCTACTCTGTACTTTGCAAGCATTTTGGAAATGTTTGTTATCAGCTACCAGTGATGAAATAATGTCCTCAAGCCATCAGATCTAAACAATAAATCCAACTTCTGCACCTGGAAACATCTGTTCAGACTGACAGAAGTACTGTGCCCCATTTGGCTTCATTAGTCATTAACTCACATATAGATATGTGACAAAAAAATGTTTCTCTCTGCAAGAGATTACTGATCTTTATCATCTCCAGCTCTCCTTTCATTTGGCCTGAAGCTCTCTAAAGTAAATACTTCTCTGCTTTCTGGGAGTTTGTCTTTCTCTCTGTTATTTCTCCTTCCAGAAAGATGGCTAAAGGAAGAGATCCTTGAATTTGAAGTGAGGTTAGAATGCTAAGACCAGATCTGCTTCAAGCTAGTTATGTGACTTTGGGCAATATACTTAGCCACTCTGAGATGAGGGGGTCTCTACCTTCCAATTGTTTCCTTTGTGCTATAACCTTGGCTATTATTCCAGGGTCACTTGATTTTGATGGAAGAGATTAAACTTTATCATGCCTGGAGTCAGACCTTACCACATTTTTGGCCATCTCCTCACCATGGTCCCACACAAATATTCTTGCCAAACTATTGTCTTCCTCCATCAGTATTTGTTCTTTGAAGGCAAAGTTTTTATATCCACAGGACTTAGAATATCTGGTGCATGGTAAGCACTTAATAAAGGCTCTATCTGTCCATAGAGTGTCTAGATGGTGCCCTTCATAGAGCGCCAAGACTGAAGTCAGGAAGACTTGAATTAAAATCCAGTCTCAGATGTTTACTAGCTCTGTGCTTGTGAACAAGATACTTAACCTTATTTCCCTAAGTTTCGTTATCTGTAAAATGAGCAGGAAAAGGAAATGGCAAACCATTCCAGTATCTTTGCTAATAAAATCCTGAATGAGGTCACTAAAGGTCAGGCATAACTGACAGTGCTAAACGACAACAGTTCTCTGTCTATCTGATCTCTAAGAATACTCTCAAGACAAAAATTACTGCATTATCTTATTGTCCTATAAACTAACTCTCTATGGACCTCCACCCATAGGAATTAAAAGACCAAGGTTCCAATTCTGGTTTTCCTATTCATTAACTATTTCATCTACTAGTCCAGGCTTCTGATCTTCCATTTCCTAGCCTGTAAAATGAAATTAGATGAAATTAGCCTAAAAATGAGTGGTGTAGATAGGCATTTTTTAAAGTTTGCAAAGCTTTTTACCTACACAATCCCATAAGACTGGCAAACAAACAAACAAATAAATAAATAGAAGCCGTGAGGAATGTGCTGCAGTTTTCAAATGAGTCACCTGAATCTCAAAGAGGCTAAAGGACTTGCGCACAATCACATAGGTAAATGGCAGAGTCTAGAACCTTGGGATTTAAACCTTAGCCCTTTCTGAACTACTAGGGCACACTGCCTCTGAGACAGTTAAAGCACCTTCCAGCTCTAAATTCTATGATTCCTTCTGAAATATTCCCCTCCAAGCTTATGTTTACCCCAGCACAAGTCTTTCTTGTCTATTTCCTTCATCCAGAACTGGTTTGTGGATCAGTTTCCAACCTTAAATTTTAGGGCAAATAGTTCATCAAAAGGAAAAATGCCTTCCAGAGGAAAACACAAAGGCATACAGGTCAAATGTCCAGATTGTCTCTTCACTTTCTGAGCTTTTTGAATCAAATAAGAAGAATGGGTATCTAATATCTACCCTGTTATGAGAAGATGATGAATCACCAAGCTTCTGGGCGAGCAGCACTGTAAATTGCAACCCTATGCCATATATCAAGTCCACAATAGTGATAGAGCTTCTCCACGATTTCTTAATTCACTATTTTAATTTTTTTAAGTAAATTTATAGAGTATCCAGAATCTGTTTTTCTGACTGAAGTGAAGCCTGGAATTCTCTGACTTTCCGTTTAAAACATGAAATGTCATGGAGAGAGAATAGCATTTTGTAGATGCCCTTTCATTCTTTTTCTCATCCTCTCAAACTTTTTTTCAAAATGATAACAATAGCTTACATTTTGATAGCACTTGCCTCATTGAAGCAAGCAAAGCATAGGCAGGATTTGAACTCAGAAGATATCCCACCTCATATTTACTGCCTATGTGACATTCAGCAAGGAATTTGCCCTCTCCATTTGCTTATCTGTAAAATGAGGGAGTTGAATTTGGATAATTTCTATGCTTTCTTCCAATTCTACCTTCTATGATTTCTAGGATCACACTTCAGGTGCTGCTTTTCCTGTTATACTATACAATGCCTAGAGTATTGTCCCAGATACTATTATTACAGCAAATATAAAACAAGTTTCTCTGGAGGCTGAATGAGACTTCCG
This sequence comes from Potorous gilbertii, assembly GCA_028658325.1. NCBI lineage: Eukaryota > Metazoa > Chordata > Mammalia > Diprotodontia > Potoroidae > Potorous > Potorous gilbertii. Next base: position 175,311,029 of record CM053772.1, on the reverse strand, counting down.
GCTGTGGTCTAGGGTTTTCCAAAATGGGACAATGCTACCAAATAGCCCCACATGGTCACAACCTTGCTGGAATTCTTTACTGAATCACATTTAAAATCCTAGATCCTCATTGCCTTTCTCTTGCCTTAGATTTATCCTTTCACTAATTTACCTGCACTTGTTTTATGGAACATCTGGGAATACTTTAGACAGATTTTTCCAAGTGTGGTAGGCCATATGCTCTAACAAATGTCAGAATAAAAAAAAAGAAAAGAGTATGCCATTCATTGCTATTTTCTACTTAGCTACATGCAATGTTTAGTTCCACTCTCTTTACGGTGGAATTTTTAGGATTCTGTAGTTGTCGTGTTAGATTCTGAAAGGAATGTGTATAAACCAAAGATCAACAAAATAACTACACTAATAAATGAAGTGAAAGGGACAGAGATTTCCAGTTCTAACCCTCTGATCCTACCATCCCATAATGTTTACTTCATTTGACCTAGAGCTATAACCCCCTATCATCAAGATTTGCAGGAAAAGACAATTCACAACTCATTTACAGGAAGATGTATGGAGGGAAGCATCATTTCTCAAATGTGATATTTTAGAATGTAGTCTGCTTACACGTACATAAAGTATGGTGTTATAGAATTTCTTTTCATTTTTCTCCTTCTTACTTTCACTAACAATGGAAAAGAGAAAAGTACTTAGACAATCAAGAGTGAGTCAGCATGGGATAAGAAAAAGAGGGAGTGATAAATACATACTCAGGAACTGGCTTCAGATTCCAAATCTGTCATTTCCCTAGTGTAAGTCACTCAACTTCTAGGTGCCTTGGGTTTTTTGTTTTGGTTTGGTTTGTTTTCACTATAAAATGAAGGGCCACGACTAGATTATCTCTAAGGTCCCTTTCAGTTGTAAAACTATAGTTTTATATTACTGCATAGAATTGTCCCTATTTGGACATTTTATGAAAATTTCTCTGCCTGACTACGAAAAGAGGAATGAATTTAAAAGGGAATGAATAAATTCTCTGAAGGTTTAATCATGTCTACACCCTTATGTATGGCCTTTATGCACTATACTCCCAAGTATCTATGATTATGGACAGAAAACTCACAAATAGCCACAAAAAGTAGAAAAATTTGAAAGATATATTTTTGTAAAATAAGTGCGTTTTTAAATATTATGCACAAATATATTTTGCCTTGGATCTATATATGATATTTTGCAGTAAAAGAAGCTTCTCTGGTAGATTTCACATCAGGATTGTCTTTTCCTTCTGCTAATATAATAACAGATGTCTATTCAACTATTGAATGTTTTCAAAGTGCTAAACATGCATTATCTCATCTGATCCTCAGAATAACCATGTGTGATTAAGCACTGCAGGTATTATTTTTCCCATTTTCCAAATGAGGAAACAGTCTCTGAAAGGGTGACTTGCCCAGCATCACACAGCTGGTAAGTATATGAGTCAGGATAACAACTGACTCTTCTTTAGTCTGACCCCAGAATTTCAGTCAATATGTCACAGAGACTCTCATGTGAGAATTATTTGGTATTCCCTGAGCCCACACAGTAACAAATAAGGCAGGTAAAATGAGAGACAAAGTCAAGAAATATTCCCCAGGTTTAAGATCCTTCGAGAAGAATTGATCCTACCATTTTCGAGAACAATCTGAATTATGCCCAAAGAGTTGTTAAACTGTCTTTGATCCAGTCTACCACTACTAGGTCCATTTTCCAAGATGATTGGGGAAAAAACCTACATGTTCTAAAATATTTATAGCAGATCTCTTTGTGCAGGCAAAGAACTGGAAATTGCAGGGATGCCTGTCAATCAAGGAATAGCTGAACAAGTTGTGGTAGACGATTGTGATGGAATACTACTGTAAAGAAATGATGAGCCTGATGATCTTAGAAAAGTGTGGAGAGACTTACACCAAATAATAAAGAGTGAAATGAGAGGAATCAAGAAAATATTTTATATAGTAACAGCAGCATTGTTTTAGGGACAACTTGGAGTGAAAAATCATTTTTTAATTATTATAAATACCCAAATTAACTACAAAGGACATGAAGGAAGATGCTATCTGCATCTAAAGAAAAAACCAAAGTATGTATAGAATGGTTTTACATATATATATGTATATAGTGTGTGTGTATATATACATATATAGATATGTGAATTTATATATATGCATATACGTACATATTTGTGTCTAATTGTAGCCATCTCTAGGGAGGGGGTTGGAAAGGGAAGGAAAAAGGGGAGAAAAAGCTATCTGATTATTATATGTTTAAAGACAATAGCAAGTTGTACAAAGTAGGTTTGCAATTTTATATGCAATCATCCTTTTTTTTTTCTATTCTACTATGTTATGGAAATGATTGTTTGATTTCTTAAGTTTAGGAGAAAATAAAATCAATAGTTTAAAAAAAGTACTGGAAAAAATATCATCCATACTCTCTATCAGAGAGAAGGAATTTGAGATTAAATGTTTTAATGTGGTTTTTCCATTTTTAGATAATCAAGACTTAAAATCATGGGACTGGCATGGAGAAAGAAACTTAGAAACCTTCTAGTCTGACCCCTTCACATTACAGATGAGGAAACTGAAGTCCCCAAAGGCATAAGTGAGGTATCCAAAGTCAGCAGCTAGTAACAGTGCTTTAGATTTAAACCCAAATATTTTTGAGTCTAAAATTTTTGTTTTTTTCTTTATTTTTCATAGAATTTCACCTAATAGTATTTTCAAACCTATAAAGGATTGGATACTTCAGTATGGGAATTCCAGAAAAAAGAAGAGCCAATATAAGCCTTAATCAGATAATATTGTAATCATGTCAAATAAATGCAATACCTTCTCATTAAACATGGATCCCTGTGTTTTCTGTACGTGGGCACAAGGGGGGATATTTTGCCTGTTGATTCTTTTTTAATTTGATGAATGAGTAATTTTGGTGAAACAGATCTGAAGTTAATGAATCCAGCTCGTGTGGTAATGACATTAATATTTTCAATTATAGATCTTATGCATGGTATCTTATTTGGGGATAATGATGTTGCTGCACTGTTTATAAATCACTGAATAATGTGTATATTGTGATTAGAAATCCAAAATAAGTTACTCAATAACTAGAAAGCAATTTAAACTCCAAACTTTATTCATAATTAAAACAGTAATTTCTAAATTGCATCTGCAGTATATCTAGTTAAGGCCTTTGAGTAAGCCTAAGGGAGTCTACTGTACTTAGCAATTCAAGCATACCTAGCACCATAGCTATTTAATAATTGTTATTTGCCAAGTTTGTTTTTTTATGTTTCATGAATCACATGAAATGATGATTTTCTCACAATGTGGTATACAAAAGACATCCCCAAGGATACATATATACATAAAACCAGAAAAGAAAGTAAACTGGTCATGTATCAAGACAAAAGGATAAGTAACCACCTAAGTTCTGCATTGTGTGTGTTCATCCTTCGTTGCCGAAGAAGACCATGCTATACCTTTGAAATACTAAAAGTGCCATAGGAAGCCCTAAAGTACATTGTACCCCTATGATCATAGTCATTGACTTCAAGGTAGAAAAGAGGAGACCTTAGAAATTATTTAGTCCAATACCTTCATTCTGCAGATAAGGAAATTATGGCCCAGTACCCAAGGTCACACTGTAAGTAGTAGAGTGGAAATATAACCGAGGTTCTCTGACTCAATCTCATGTCTATATCATCACACTACAATCCATGGAGGAGTTATAGAAGTATTTGGGTGAAAATCATAACAAATTTAAGGGATAAAAGTGTTGAGCCCAACCTCACTGAAATACCCATGCACTCTACTTTAAGTGACCACCCCAGAGAGAACTAAATTCTAAGGAGAAATTCCTGAATGGGGTCAAGCAATCTGAGGAAAGAGGTGCTCTTATCACCCTTATTCCAATCTTTAAAAAAATTACATATACATTATTCATTCATCTTTTCTCATTCTCTTCTTTGCTTCAATAGCTTAGAAAAAGATAAATCTTCTGAAACTATCCTTGATCTCATTCCAGAACATTTTTTCCATGAGCTCACTCCACTAATCCTTCCTCCTCTCTCATCATCATCGTTTCTTTAACAAAGGGTTTATAGAAACAGAACAAAGAAGTAACTCCAAGAGTGGTAATTATAGTACCTTGGTATTTATTGAGGGGAGGGGGGAAATGGTTAATGCAGAAATATGTTTTGCGTGACTTTATCATATATATAATGAGTATCAGATTTCTTTCCTTTTCACTGGGTGGGGAAAGGGTGTAGAGAGGGAGAGAATTTAGAATTGAAAATAAAAATAATAATTAAAAACAAAATCTGTAAAATGTTTTGCCCATTTTATCCCACTTAATTTCACAATAACCTTATGGAGAAAGTGCTGTTCTCTGCATTTGACAGACAAGGAATTTGGAGCTGACAAAGGTCAAGTGACTTGTCTATGGTTACACAGCTAGTAAGTGTCTGAGTTAGAATTCAAATTCAAGTCTTCCTGACTCCAAGTCCTATGCTCTAGCCACTTCGCCATGCAGTTGCCAGTAATTAGACTTTACTTTAGCACAGGATTTTGAGCTATGCAGTACCTTGAGATCATCTAGCCCAAAATTCTCACTTTTTTTTCTTGTTGTTTAGTCATATCTGATTCTTCATGACCCCATGAAGCATAGCATACCAGGCCCTTCTATCCTCCACTATTTTTTGAAGTCTGGTCATGTTCGTTGTTTCTGTGATATCAACTATCTAACTCATCCTCTTGTCTTATCTTTTTTGTCTTTTATTTTTCCTAGCATCACTATCTTTTCCAATGAATCCTGTCTTCTCATTATAAGGCCAATGTACTGAAGCTCCAGTTTCAAAATTTGACTTTCTAGTGAACAATCTCAGTTAATTTATTTAAATATTGACTGATTTGACCTCCTTGTTAGTATGCTGTCCATATTTGCCATAACTTTCCTTCCAAGGAGCAAACATCTTTTAATTTATGGCTACAGTCACTGTCTACAATGAGCTTTGAGTCCCAGATTATAAAATCTGACACTGCTTCCACTTCTTCTTTCTCTCTTTGCCAAGAAATGATTGGACCAGTTGCCAAGATCTTAGTTTGTTTTGTTTTGTTGTATCTGTTTTTATGTCAAGTTTTAAGTTGTCTTTTATGCTTTGCCCTTTTACACTCATCAAGAGACTTCTTAATTCCTCTTCACTTTCTTCTGTCAGAGTAGCATCATCTGCATATCTGAGAGTGTTGATATTTCTTCTGGCAGCCTTAATTTTGGCTTTTGATTCACCTTGCCTGGAATTTTGCACGATAAAATCCACATGTTAGATAACTAAGGTGACAATATACAACCTTGTACTCCTTTTCCAATCTTAAACCAATTAGTTGTTCCATGTTTGGCTCTAACTGTTGATTCTTGTCTCACATACAGGCTCTTCAGGAGGCATGTAAGATGATCCTTTTAAGCACTTGCCACATAATGTTATGACATATACAAAGACTTTGGTGTAGTCAATGAAGCAGATCTTTTGTTTCTGCAATTCCTTTGCTTTTTGCATAATCCAGTGAATGCTGGCAATTTGGTCTCTATTTCCTCTGTTTCTTTGAAAACCAGCCTGCTCTTCTGGTAATTCGCTTACTATTGCTGACAGCCCGTTTGAAGAATTTTAAGCATAACCTTTCTGGTTTGTGAGAAAAGTATAATTTTGGGTAATTTGAGCATTCCTTGGCATAACCCTTTTTCAGGTGTGGAATGTAAACTGATCTTTTCCAACATAGTGGTCACTGTTGTATTTTCCAAATTTGCTGGCATAGTGAGTGCAGCATTTTAATAGCATCATATTTTAGGGTTCTAAATAGTTCAACCAGAATTCTATTGCCCCCACTAGCTTTATTGTTAGCAATGTTATCCAAGACTAATGACTTCATTTTCTAGAATGTCTAGTTCTAGATCAGTAACCGTAGCATTGTGATTATTAATGATGTTAAGATATTTCTTTTGTAGTTATTTTGTGTATTCTTGTCACCACTTTTAATTATATATTTTATGGTCCTGACTTCTAAAGAGATTCAAAAGCAACAACTTGCATATTGTTTATGGGGGAAATGTTGCATGTGATTGGAAAAGAAAAGAAGAATACAGTAGGTACACAGTTAAGTGTAAGACAGGGAACACTTGAGATAAAGGGTAGCTGGGTGGCACAGTGGATAGAATACCAGACCTGGAATCAAGAAGACCCAAGTTCAGATTTGGTCTCTGATATTTACTAGCTGTATGACCTTGAAGAAATCATTTAACATTGTTTGCCTCAGCATGGCTCATCTGCAAATGAACTGGAAAAGGAAATAGCAAACCACCCCACCATCTGTGCCAAGAACGTACCAGATAGGAACACAGAGTCAGACACAGCAGAACAACAACAAACTTGAGATAAAGGGAAAACGCAGACTGAGCATTCTAGGAAATGTTGAGAGATTTCTGAGAGATCATGGACAGCTTCATAGAATAATAAGGGGAAGTTGAGATAATCCTTGAAAAAGAGATTTCTGAGAGTTTTAGATCAGAGGTGTCAAACATGTGGTCCACAACACTCTCAAGTGTGGCCTGAACCAGATTAAAACATGATTGGGAAATATTTAACAAAATAAATAAAAATACAATACAATTTTTGAAATTCACCCAATATATTACCTATATGGATCTTTATGTATGGATCAGAGGCCTCCTTTTCTATTTGAGTTTTACATCACTGCTCCAAATGGGGATTAGCAAGAACTTTAATTCTATGGGCACACCTCTTCTCCTACATATCCCCTTTATAACACTGACCTTCTGTTTTCTTTCTAATCTACCTTCTCATTCATTCATTTACTCACCAAATATTCACAAATCATTTCCTCTGTTCAAGTCACAGAGCTAAGGCTTGGAACAGAAAATAAAATTTCTGCCCAAAATCTGACAAGTCCAGAAAGCTGTTATATGGATGTAGCAAAGTCCTTCCTTACACGAATAAGAGTGTATTTTCTTTATGCTGTTTTCAGAGGAAATTGAGCATCTCAAAAGTGACCCTTAGAAAGACATCAGCCTCATGGTAGCCCCTTTTTTCTCTTAATCAAGAGCACTCTATTTAAGCTTTTTATCAATCTTGTAGGAGTTTCTGCAAACAAGTCAAATGCATTATGATAACCCAGGTTTAAGGCAACCATGCAATGACCTTCATAGAGTGATGCTCCTTCTGGGTGGTATTGTTTTAATTCTGTTCTAATACCAAAATAGTACAAGGTTTCTGGGTCAGTTATCAAAGAAGAGTTCACAACCATAGGCAACCTAAGGTTTATGGACCTTCCTAATAATAGGTTATATAATAGTCCTATCAAAAAGAACTGCAAAGGATAAAGATTCATTCAGAAGGCAGCAGGGGCCAACCAAAAATCAACTCCATTGCTTCTGAATTTTGCCTCAGGGCATTGTCAGGTAGGCAAGTCTGAGTGTCAGCTAGGTGCCTCATCAGACCAAAAATTGCTTCCCCCCTGGGTCAGTTAAGATGAGAAAAAGTAAAATATAACAAAATAAAGAGCCTGCATGTCATCAGTCCACAGTGTTACTTCAAATTATTCCTCAGCAGGATGGCCTCTAATGAAACTAGGAATCAACGAGGGTCTTAGCTATTCCAGAGGAAGCATTCACCTATAAAAAGGAAATGTGAGTGAAATGTGAAATAAGATTAAAATTGTTTTTAATGATATTTCATAGGTTCTCATATCTGAACATGTAGTGAATATTGATGATCAGTTGAGACGTTATAAGACAATCAGATGTCTTTATATCACACCATATTTCATACTATACACCTAAATTCATTAGCAATGAAGGAAAAGGAAAGGATTAACCTCTGTTTTCCCCTGAAAAAGACAAATAATAAAGTGTTTTCACCAGAATATAGTTTTTTTTGGAATCAGCATCATGAACACAAGCTGGGAATCAGATTTTGTTCAAATACTGTCTCTGACACTACCTATATGAGCAAAATATTTAACCACCCTGAGTTTTGGTTTCCTTATCTGTGAAATAAAGGCAATAGATTACATGACTTCAGTCATATCTTCTAGCTTCAAATCTATGAGAATATAAGTACTACCCTATGACTCCAAGTTCCTCTCCACCTCCAAGATCTTATGAATTATTGGAAGGCAAGACTGTGTCAAAAAACCAAAAACTGGAGCAATGGGGAATCATTGCAATGACTCAGTTGTTCTACCATTAAGTAGTGGGGCTTTCAAGATATTGGATACCATTAATTAAATATCAACTCTGAGTTTTAACCAGAAGGAGCATTGGAACGCAAAAATTACTAGCCAAGAAGCTCTATGATGAGAAGGATAATGTCTAAGCTAAATATTTTATGCTACCGTGGGCTTTGCATGCAGGAGGTGCTGAATAAATACTAATTTAATAGAATTCACACTTGAAAAAGTTCCATGTGGATGCTTTTCATTCTGAAGGTAGAGGCCTGCCATCCTTGAAACTTCTTTCTAGACCTTTTCTTTCTCTCTTGCTTTCAATTCTCAATTAAGGAATAAGCAAAAGTATTCTTTCTAGATTCAGAATTGATGAAGACAATTTACGTTACCATCACCACCATATCTAGTGGCATTCATCAGAGCAAAAGTTCAGAGATTTAGAGCAGAAAGGATCTCAGAGACCTTTTAATAAAACCATTTCATTTAACTTGTAGTGAAACTGAGACCCAGGAAGATTAAGTGATTTGGTCACAATTATAGCTGAGATGTGAAAAAAAAGGTCCTTTGTCTTACTAAAAACACTTTAAAAGTCTTTTGTTCTCCTTTCCTTCTCTCTCTTTTCTTTTCTTGTACTCATACATCCATTTTCTTCCTCTTTTCAGTTTGTATGTCTGTGTGTGTGTGTGTGTGTGTGTTTAGAGTGTTTTGTGGTGCTTCTTCTGCCCATATAGATTATGTGTGACCACGAAGTTCTGCCTAGAAGTTATTCCAAAGGCATCTCCTGCCCTCCTCACCCTTTTCCAAGGGAAAACTTGATTCCTGCCAGGAAGAAAAGTAGGAGGTTGGAATCAGAGGCTGGATACTCTACTACCCTCAGAGAGAAGGTGTAACGGGTTAAAATTATATCAATGTCTTTTTTCTTAAATATTATTAGTCTGGGGAACATAATTTTTTTAAGATTCACATTAAATTCTTTATTGCTTTTCCTTTATGGGAAAGGGATGCACAAAGCTTCTTATCCAAGACTTGACTGCCTTCCCACCAAATACCAGTTCCACAATGAATACACATAGCTAATAAACCAATTAATCCAGTAAATAGCAGAAGAGAAATTAGAAAAAACATAGATATGAGATAATATACCAGACAATACAGAGAATAAATTACTTCTGCTATTATAAACAAGGTAACTCAGCTCAACTAAGATCTAAGAACTAAGTCTTGGATATTACCCAAGGGAAAATTCCCCAAAGTCTGTTGTATAGCAAGCTGGGGATGAGGATAAAAGGAGACTATTGACTTCTTTCCAGTGAATTTCACTCCCTTCCATGACATGAAGAGAGGTTGTAGTCCTGTATCATCAATCTCAAAGCTGGAAGCCAGAATAATTCAAAGTATCTCTTCCCACCAACTCTGTCCACCCCTCATGATCTCGACCAATAAGGAGAGTTTCCCGTTGACCTTAGAGCCAAGAATTAATGTGTATGCCAGTACAATTCCTTGTACATAGTAGGCATTTAATAGTTATTGAAATTAAACATTTTCCTAATTAGTTTTCTCTTTCCTCTTTTGTTTACTCTTTAGATTTCACAGTAGAACCTTTAAGGTTAACTTCATTGTACTGGTAAAATTCATCCTGTCTCCATTTCAAATAAAAAAAATGTCTGCTCTTGTCACTTACAACTTCTATGTGAAAAAAAATAGAATTATTGCTTAAAGAAACTGTCTTTCTTTGTGCCTCAGAAATTTATTTCTGACAGTGGACCAAAAGACTATAAAATTAATGCTCAGTCTTCTTCACATAAGGAAAACCATTACTTTCTGATCTTGGTTTATTCAGATGAATTGGTGTAAAAAATATGTCCACCAAAAAGAACCCTATTTCACATACTCAGAATGCAAGAGTTTGAGGAGAGCAATGACCCAAGACAGCAGCTAGCATATCTGGAGGTGAAAAACATCAAGTTTACTATCAAAGATGGAAGTAATGGCTATCAGTTTGTGTTTGAGACTTTCTAAGCAAAGTATTTGTGGGAGATACTGTGATGTCATTGAGTCAAGCTGATCATTGGGGGATGAGAGGAGACAAAGGATAAATATTCAGAAAAAGTGTTAATTCTATCCACATCACAGGGACTTCCATATTTTATATTATTTGCTCCTTGCTGTTGGACTTGGATCCTCACACTATGCCTTTATCTCTTGGTTTGTTTTTGGTAGGTTTTTTCTGGTAATGTGTCCATGTTCATGTTCAAAATATGTTCTGCTTAAAAAGCAAACAAGCTTAATCTAATAGCTAAAGATGACCCAAATGCAGATAGTCTGAGCTTTTCCTCATTGGGGAAAAAAGTATGATATTATTACTTATTAGTCTGAAATAAATCTGATCTGTTGGTCTTTTACTGACACATTAGTTGTATCAATAAGAATATTTATATTCTTAAAGGAGAAATTTTAAAATAATATGAAAGCTAGAATAAATGGGAGTGTAGAATTGGTAAAGGAATAATAAAATACTTCATAAAATCTTGATTTGAAATGAGGATTGATCCTTAAACTGATTCTTTTTTTTTCTATATTGTAACTATTTGAGGGAGGGTGGAAGAGGAAGGGAAGGGAAGGGAAAGGTAGGGGAAGGGAGGGAGAAGAGGGGAGGGGAGGGAGGGGAAGAAACAGAAGGGGAAGAGAGGGAAGGAAATTGTTACTTTCTCTCCTTTTTTTGAATAAAGGCTAAAATGATTAAAGAAAACCAATGGAGAATGGAAAAGAGTCCAATCTTTAAGCGCCTCTATTTCTAGAAATAGCCACAAAAGGACTAAGAAGGAAGCAACTTGACATATCAGAAGAGGCATAATTTTATTCTTACTCCTTCTTTGCCACTTTTTGTTTTTTTCATTCTCCATCCATTTTCTCTCTTATTGATAACACCATTAATAACTAATCTGCAGCCATTTCTACAATCAAACAATATAAGTATGATTTTAACATCTGAGTGTTTGGTATTTTTGGCCTAATTAAAAATGCAAATGAATAATGCAGTTTTACCTAGTTTCCTAGGAAGGTGTGTATTAACATTTATTTCACCACTATTATTTGTAAGAATCTTGAGTTCCTGAGGGAAAAGACATACATTAATTAATCTAAGAAATTTATTAAAAATTTTAAAAATTAAAAGCCTAAAATTAGTATTTATTTCCAGTCAAGTGAATGATCAATTTCCATGCAATCACATATTTTCCAACTCTTCAAGTTGCACATTAAATGTCTCTAGAGGGTGGGGACACCTTTCAGGATCTCTTTCATCTCCTATGTCCCCCTTCCCTGACCACTGTGTAACACAGTTATATACCTGCTTCAAGCAGATGGGAAAATATGTCTAGACAATAATTCTTGGAGTTGTAGTGAGTTTCAAACTTTGAGTGTCAACAGTGCAACCTGGTAGCACCCCTTTCCCAGAAGGGAGAATGTTGGATTTGAGAAGCAGAATGGTATTTGAGAGACAAGGGCTTGTCCTTGCTCCACCAGTTACTAACTATGACAAGTTTTACAAATTGCACTTTTATGGCCTCCATTCACTCAAGTGTAAAAATGCAGTAATTAGATTAATTAATCCCTAGGGTCCTTTATAATCCTAAAGGCCAATGTTTTATTTTTTGTATTTTTTAACATTTATTTATTTTATTTTTAATTTATGGAATATGGAATATGGAATAAAAAAAGCATTTTCATAACATATAATATAAGTATAATAAAAAAAAGATTACACATGAAATTCCAAATCTATTATGTACATAATATATCATTTTATATATATATATCATTATATATGTCATTACATATATCATATCATAATATGTCATATATTTTCTTTATGCAGATAGAATCTTTCTTATGTCCTTTATTAATTTGGATTTTATTATAGTCAAAATGACTTAATCATTCACTGAAAGTCATCTTAAAATAATATTGCTGTTACTGTATATAATGTCTTCTTCATTCTGCTTATTTTGCTCTTCATTATTTCCTGCAAGTTTTCATTGTTTTTCTATGATCTTTGGGCTCATCATTTCTAATTACACAGTAGTATTCCATCACTATCATATACCAATATTATATTTCTATAAGAGAGCTCAAAGGGTGGTTTGCATGATAGCTCTGGCTAGATCCTCAACTCTGAAATACATAGCACCTTAAGGAACAAAATTTCCCAACATTTAACCCTGAGTATGGCAGTCTGTTATGAAGGTCCTGGAAGCTGACAGGCAAGCTAATACAGGTTTCTTCATTTCTTAACAGAGGCTGCTGCCACTTTTCTGAGGATCCTTTGAAGTCAATGAATATGTGTTTTGAGATCCCTCAATTCAGCAACATCTCCTATAATGATACTGATAGCACCCTTCATGAGAGATACCCACTTTTATGGTCTCACTCTACTTGCTCACTCAAAGGAGCACTGACATGTCTTCACCCGAGTATTTAATAATTTTCAAAAGTCCTTTTCCTCCCTCAAGTCTACTGAGCCCACAACCAATCAATCTGCAAGCAGCATTTATTAAGCACCTACTATGTGCCAGACATTGAATGAAAGATACTAGCAATGGAAGGGATGATACAAGGCTTCCTATTAAGCTGTTTATTAAAGGAAGTCGGTGACTTCATGTGAGAATCTCAAGAAGAGAATGTTATCGAGAAAGGTGGGATGGTGAGTAGAAAGATACAGGAAAAAAGAGAGGGAATGTCCTAAGTAAGGAATAGCAAGTGGTTCTGTACTGCTGGATTGGAGAGTATCTGTAAGGAAAAAAAAGGTAAGAAAAGATAGGAAAGAAGAGAAGATGACACATGTAAGGAAAGATAAGAAGGGAATAGGTTCCAAGAGAGATTCAAATGCCAGAAAAAGAAATTTATATTTGATTCAAGAAGTAATAAAGACCATTGGAACTTATTAAATCAAAAGTAACATAGTCAAACCTACTCTTTAGGATAATCACTTCAGCATCTGTATAGATCGATGATGAACTGGAGTGTCTTGAGGCAGAGACAGAGCAAAGAGGAGCCAATTGCAATAATCCAGGCTGAGCTGATGAAGGTATGATCTCCCCATAAATGCATTGGCTCCCATCTTACTTACAAATGTGGACCCTTTTTTTCCTATTCATACTTCTTCTCTCCCTCTCCATATTACATTTATATAATAAGAATTTCACTAAAGCTTTCTCATAAGATCACAGAATAGCATCCCTGTACTATAAGTAAGAAAGGTAGTGCTGTGCTAGTTTTATAGGAAATAAAATTGACTCCTTGGGCAGTACCTTTGCACCATACCATATCATTTTACCCAAACATAGATGGACAAACACAAAAATAGGGGACTGAAAGTGACAAGGCATATTAATTTTTTTTCTAGCAGTATGTCTGTTTTCAGTAATCTCCCATAGGTTTTAAAATAAGAAGGACTTCCAGGAGTCAAGATGGCAGAGCTAGTAGTAAATCTCTATAATTCTCCCATATCCACCTCTAAATAATCACAAAATATCACCTCAAAACAAATCCTGAAACAGAACAAGGAAAAAGACAGGGTGAAATAATCTGAGTCCAAAAACCTTGGAAGATCAGCAGGAAAGATCTGTCTCACTCAGATGAAAAAGGAGCTCAGTCCAGGACAAGAAGCATCTCAGCAAACCAACATCAGGCCCCACCTCAACAAATCAGTGGGAAATCCTGAGCCACAGTGCAGTGAAACAGGCAAATGCCAACAATAGATCTCAGCATAGGAAGGAGAATGGGTAGACTCCAGCTTTGAGAACCACCATGAGCTTTAGCTTAACCCCAGGTAAACAGGTAGTCTGCAGTGGCCAGATTTCCATGAGCTTCAGCATAGCCATGGGCAAATAGATAGCTGGCAGACAGAACACCATGAGCTTCAGTGTAGCCCCAGGGAAATGTATAACACCCCACTGGCCTCAACATACTGCCAGATGTTGCCACTAAGAGTTGGATCAACATCAGGTAAGATGTCAGACTACTGCAGTCTCCAGGAACACCAGGAATCACCACTCCCCAAAGTTCATAATTACATCACCAGATACAAGGGTCCCATGTAGGTCTCAAGGAGAGATCAATGCAGGACTAGGTAAAGAGCCAGGGAATACAGTCACTGTCACAATGTTAAAAACTGTCCCTTCCATTTTAAAAGAAAGGGAAAAGGCCAAATAATCTGACCACAGAAAATTATTATGGTAACAGAGAAAATCAAGACACAAACTCAGAAGAGAGTAATGTCAAAATAATTATGGGCAAAACTCCAAAGAAAAATAAGAAGTGGTCTCAAGCCCAAAAAGAACTCATGAAATAACTCAAAAAGGAACTTAAATATTATATGAGTGGTACAGCAAAAATGAGAAAAGAAATCAGAGTGATGCAAAAGAATTATGGGGACAAAAGAGTCAATAGCATGGAAAAAAACAATTGCTTGAAAAGAAGAATTGGTGAAATGGAAAAGGAAATACAAAAATCTACTGAAGACAAGAATTCCTTAAACTTAAACTTTAAAAATACAGTTGGCCAAATAGAAAAGAAACTGCAAAAACCAATTAAGGAAAATAATTTCTTAAAATTTAAAATTGGGCAAGTGGAAGTTAAGGACTCTATGAGATATCAAGAATCATTCAAAAGAATGAAAAAAAATGGGAAAAACAACTGATCTGGAAAATAGATCCAAGAGAGACAATATCAGAATCATTGCTCTACCTGAAAGCCATAATGAAAATAAGGACCTAGACAATATCTTTCAAAAAAATATCAAGGAAAATTTCCCTGATATACTGGAACCAGAGGGCAAAAACATCATTGTAAAAATCTAGAAATCACATCAGGAAAGAGATGTCAAAATTAAAACTCCAAGGAATATTATAGCCAAGTTTCAGAACTATCAGGTCAAGAAAAAAATACTGCAAGTAGCCAGAAAGAAACAATTGAAATGTCAGGGAGCCACAATCAGGACTTAGCAGCTGCAACATTAAAAGATCAGAGGTCATTGAACATGATATTCTAGAAGACAAAGGAGCTAGGATTGCAACCAAGAATCACTTACCTAGTAAAATTAAGCATGATACATCAAGGGTGGGAAAAAGTTTGTTCAGTGAAAAGAAAGCATTTCAAGCTTTCATGAGAAGAAGACCAGAATTAAACCAAAAATTTGATTTCCAATATCAAGACCCAAGAGAAGCA
>CM053772.1:175263677-175295047 GCA_028658325.1 Potorous gilbertii | reverse complement strand
ATCTCCTTCTCCTCCACTTTCCTGTATTGTAAGATAGGTTTTCATAACAAAATGAGTGTGCATTTTATTCCTTCCTTTAGTCGAATGTGATGAGAGTAAACTTCATGTTTCTTTTTCTCAGCTCTCCTCTTTTCCCCTCCACTAAACTAACCCCCCTCAGGGGGTTTATGCAGAGACCTTCCGTAATGGAGCTGCTGCTTAGCTCCTGCCTGCTCTGGGAGCTTCTGGCTGTCTGCTGCCTCTGCCAGTGCCTCCCGAAGGGGCCCGAGTCATGGAGACACCCTGCTCCCCTCTCAGCCTGTCCAGACGTCTCTCTCACTGACCTGTGCGTCTGTGGGTGGAGGGACCTTTGCGGCCATTGGAGATTCCGTCCCTGACGCCTGCTGGGATCTGTTTGCTCCTCTCAGGGCCGCGCAGCTGGGGCAGGGCAGGGCTCTGCTCCCGTCAGGTGCTGGACGGACCTTTGGGATCAGTTTTTCAGGGCTCTCTGGAACGGAAATCTCCTTCACTCCATTCCTATGCGGCTTCCACTATTCCAGAATTTGTTGGGAGTTCTTTTTACAGGTAATTATGGGCTATGGGTTCAGAGCTAATGTATGTGAGTCTTTCTACTCAGCCATCTTGGCTCCTCCCCCCGAAAGATGATTTTAATGTTACTTTAGAGATTATTTCTTATATCAATATACTTTGAAAGTCATAAATGCAAGGATAACAAAATCTCAGAGCTGGAAGCCTATCTAGTAGAGTATCTGAAAATAAATTCACTCTCCAACATCTCTCACAGAGGGCATTTAACCTCAGTTTGAAGGACTGCAATGGATATTCCATTATCTCCCAAGGCAGGCAGTTTCACATTGGAGAAAGCTTAGGCTGTTATGAAGTTTTTAGCTATATTCAGCTGAAACCTGCCTTTGCAAATGCCTCTCATTTCTCCTACTTCTACCCTTTAGGACTAAGTGGTACAAGTTTAATCCTTCTTTGATATGATAGTCTTTCAAGTACTTTAAAGACAACTTTCATGTCCCCCTTCTCTTTCCCAGGATAAACATTTTGCTTCTTCAACTGACTGCTAGGCAATCCCCAACTTCCCTTCACTATTTTCCCCTTGTGGGTTTGCTAATCCAATCACTTTGGGGCAGCCATAGATTTCACCAAGGAGGCCCCTTTGTGTTTTAGGACTTGTGGCAAATGGGAATATCTAGATAATCTAAAGCTCCATCCATTTGAATGCTGCACAGGAAATCTTAACCTAACAATGAAGAACAACTCTGAGGAACAGACATGTCTTTATATTCTGAGCTTTGATTGATATTGAATGCTAGGTGATTGGTAAACAGTGTTCTCTTCATATTCCATCTGTCAAAGAGTCCTGTTTGATCTTAATACACATGAGGACAGACTGTCTCATTTAAAAATCTGACTGATCAATGCTCTTTCTATTAAAAATGACCCAGCAAATTAGCTTCACTATATGTGATATGTTTAATTTTTTATTTTGAGCAACATCTCTTCTAGGACTATATAAGTAAAAATGAAAATGATATAAAAGAATAAAATATTAGGTTGAAACAGAGTTAAATTGATTTTTAAGGAATCCTATGCTTCTTAGTAATTATAAATTAGAGAGGTCATATGATAGGCCAAGAAGAAAAAAACCTCTGTGAATGAGAAAAGTAAGCTTCTGGACTCTCCTCAGCAACTGTCATCAGGAAATTACACTGAGACTTTGAAATTAAATTTTAAATTTGCTCATAACCATTTTTTCCAGGGGAGTTCATTAATGTGCATCTTCCCCATCTCTAACCAGTTTACTTCAGAGGATTTTAGCAAAATATATACTTACAACTTGAATTAACCTAGAACAATGTAATTAAGGAGGATGGTGTGCAGGTGCATGACCTAGATATTTTTGAATATTTAGGTAGGAGTTAAGCTTAAGTATTTTCATGTTTTACTGCATTAACAAACAGAAGAAAGTGGTTTTGTAGGAGATTCTTTAAACTAAGTATAGCAAAAGGGATGTGTATTAATATTTGTGGGAATTATCCTGTAGTGGATTATATTATGCATTGTACAATACCAATATTTGTTATTGAAATTGGGTCATCTTTGTAAAGTAGGGTCTTTTTGGGAGAGTACAGGGTGAATAGAATGCTTAACATGACTGTCAGTTCTATAAGCTCATTCCAGGCAATGGTGCCCTGGGGAGAGAGGAAACCATGATTTTGATAGAAAGGTTTCAAGATATCTGTAGTGACATGCAAGCAATCATACAGATGAGAAGTAATGAGAAGGATGGGTTACACAACATTTTCTTTTTTTATATTGGACATAAGTAAATGAAAAATGACTACAGAGAAATCACCCTTGTTTGTGGGCAAAAGGGTTGCTTAGAATTTAAATGAACTTGAATCCTCGGCAGGCTGAGCGCATCATTAATGGTGCCTCTGTCATGCCAAACAGAGCACCCCACAGTGCTGAGAAATGGTCGCTCTTCTGTTCCCATTCTGATTATAGGGATTAATTAGTCTGTCCTACAATCTCCGGATACAATATCCAAGATCTTGTATGTATCAAGCCTTTGTCATAGGAATTTGAGATTCTTGCTTTTCAGTATTTTAATCAGAGCTATAACTTTTCATAATGCCCTGGAGCAAATTCATTTGTGGGGCTGGAGTGGAGGGCAATCACTTTGGAAGGGGATGGTCCATTTCTTTAGAATTGCCTGGACCTGGAATCTCCTTTTTTCCCAAGAGGGTTGTGGAGAAGGCAGCCCCTTTCTGAGAGTGGTGCCATGGTGCCATGATCCAAGGAATGGAAATTGGGGTCGGTTGTGTTTTAAACCATCCAAGGAAGAGGGGATAGGCAGGGTTCTGAGGACCCACATGCATACTACATCCCACTTCAAGAAAAAGTGGAAGAAGTGGAAAGAATATATCCTAATTCCTGAGACTTTTGATGAAGATTACTATAGATGACTGAAAAAATTTTCCAGTGTCTTAATACCAGAATTTTTATTTATTGAGGGCAGATAGAAGGAAAGGGTTCCCTGCATGTCTATTATTGTACTAGTTCTTTACTATGATATCCCTCTGAGAGGCAACTTAGTATTACAGAAAGAATAATAGATTTTAAGTACAGAGACTTGTCTCAAATCTCTGTTCTGTGTGACCATAGGAAAATCATTTATCTTTGAGAATGACCAGTTTCCTCATTTGTGTAATGAGAATAAGAGTATTTGCTTTCACTGCTGTGATCAGTAAGGCAAACATATGCTAGACTCTGTTTTTTTGTATTTTGTACACTTTTTCCAGTAGATTGTCAAGTGATCAATAGGCTACTTTTCCCCAGGTAGTGGTTGGATGGCCAAAAGGTTAAACTATTGGGAGATTCCTTGCTTTCTAGCCATAGGAGAGAGGAGTGAAACTGTCTATGTAGAACTTTTGGAAGAAGGATGGAGATCCCTCAAGAGAGGCCTTTATCTCAAGGGGCTAAGACTTGGTGTCTCTTTCAATGGAATTCCCAGGGAGGGGGAGGTTTTGCCTAATGGATCTGGGAACACTAAGTGGGTGGTAGTACAATTTCATTTTTGATATTGACTTTTGCATGAAGTCAGTCTATATGCAAAAGGCCAATGACCTATTGGCTACCTTATTTTAGAAGACTTTTTGATAATGAAGACCAGTGACTGTGCTAGAAATGTCATCATCTGCTCTGTGATTCAGATGTTCTTGGGATTGCTTGGGCATTCAAATGATGCCAGACCTAGAATCATGAAGGCCTGGGTTTAAATCCTGCTTCAAATGTGTATGAGTTGTATGACCCTGAGAAAGTCATTTAACCACAATTTGCTGGGGTGGGGATTGGTGGCAGACAGTTGATACTTTTCTTGCTCTAGGGAATAGATCATGAAATATTCTTTGAAGGAAACTAGAGGTTCAACCAGGCATATTAAGAATCCAAGCTCAGAGACTTACCTATTTATACAGATGGTGAAAAACAGAGGATGAATTTGAAGTTATCTCATCAGATGCCAAAATGAGTGCTCTTTTAACTTCATCATGTATCCTTTAATCCTATTTACTTATTGATAATCCAGAGCATCCACGGAACCAGACTAATTATTTACTCCCTCCAATAGTCAGGTAGAAAGAAGTGATTTTAATTCTGAGCACTCAAGACATAACAAAATGGCCAGTCATTTTCCAGTGATCTTCAAGTGTGTTCCCCATATTAAACTGTCACTGCTCTGGACTGAGAGTTTGAGATTATTCTGGTCAAGGAGCATTCTTCCCTTAGGCAGGAGCTGCCCCTATTTTGTGAAATCAACCACATTTTTCAGTCACACACTTCCCCAGGCTCCATCAGAGGTGTTGAGTGACTGTGTTAACCTTGGTATATTTGGGCAATCAGAGAGTCCGTTGAAGTCAATCGCTATTTCCCATAACCCTGATCAACTCCAAGGGTACCAACGGGGGTGTTGATGCACTGTGAGGGACAGTTGGTCAAGTATCCTTCTTCTCAGCAAATTACTTCCTGCCAGTATAGTGTGAGCAGAACATATTTTAAGTCACTTCTTTTAACAGCACATATTGGTTGGTGTTGCGTAGGCTCTCTCTATTTTTAAGAGACAGATGGCAGCTACCCATTTCTGTACACTGTTATCTTGTAGCTGTAAGCATCAACTTTACAGGTGGATGGGCTGCTGTACAGAATGACATTTTACAGAATTACTAAATCTCAGAATTAGCAGGGATATTGTGGTCATTGAGCTCAACCTGTTTCTCAGTCAAACACCCTCTCTAGCATTCCTCCTCCACTTGAAGATTTCCAGTGAGGGGAGACTCACTACTTTCAGAGAAATCTCATCTCACTGTGGGACTACCAGAATTGCTCAGAAGCAGTCTAATTACCATAATTGACAATGGCACTGCCTAGAGGAAGTTCACAGTTCCTGGTGGAGATTGAACTTCAAAATGTCATTGAAGATCAACATTGGGAGAGATGTCAGTGAGGGGAAAAACTTAAATAAGTTGTCGGTGACAGGAAAGTGTGTGGCTATTTTCAGTTTCAGAGAGACCAAAGATTTATTATTTTCTTTGTGTTGACCATCCTCCTTTCCCTCTTACGGTTAGGTGAGTTTTTAAATGAGGTTGTGGGTTAATGTGAATTAAGATATTCCCTCCTGATTCAATAACAGGTCTTTGAAATGAAATTTTCATTTTTTAATCCTTTCTAAAAATTATTATGTAATAGAATATTATTGCATCATCAGAAACAATATATGTGCAATTCAGAGAATCATGGAAAGATGAAGGATCACAACAACATTCATTTATAGGTAGAAGGGACCTCAAGTGTCATATTTTCCAATTCTCTCATTTACAAATGAAGAAACTGAGCCATAGAGAAGTTAAATGACTGTTTCAATTTGTATGAACTGATGATGAGTGGAGTATGTGGTATCAAAAGAAAATCATACATAATGACCGTTATAACATAAATAAAGGAACTCCCACTAAAATAAAGTCAAACTCTGAGTGATTAATTGTAATGAGCAATTTTGGTCTCAGAGAAAAGATGCTGAAAGGTACTCCCTTCTTTTGACAGAGAGGTGGAGGATAATGGGTGAAAAATGTTGCCATGTGTTGTCAGGTAGGATCGTTACATTAGTTGATTTAGAGCGTGCATTTATCTGGAAACAGCTATGATGAAAAAAATAACAGAAGACACTAACAAACACTTATTTAGAAAAGTAAAAAGAGTTGCTTAACCATCCTATAAATAATTTATAAGCAATATGAAAACATTAACAGTCCTGGTAATAATGAATATTTATATACAATATCAGTCCAGGTTTATTATTTCTGTTTAGTTCCTTTTAGAAGGAGCACCCTCACTAAAGTCCTCCTGTAATGAATGTATTATCTTAGCACTGATGAGTACTTGAGGTCTGGAAATGCCCTTCATTTAATTCCCAGGTCTTAGCACAATGTTTGATATACAGTAAGTGATTAAAAAAAAATCTTTGTTCACTGATTGGCTAACTGAAAAGTTATGAAAGTGGAGGGAAAGCTGTCCTAGTGCATACCATATTTCCAAAGCTTCAAATATGTTCTGAGCAATGACCTATGTATCTACCCTTTGTGAACAGGCATGTCTGGGTGCAGTGAGGTTTACCATTAGAGGACCAGCCACCCAGAAAGTCAATTCACTTTCTGAGTCTCCATTTCCTCATCTGTATAGTGGGGGTAATCAATAGTACCTACCTCTCAGGGTTGCTGTAAGGCACCAATGAGATAATGTACCTAAGTTACTTTAAAATTCCATGTAAAACTGTTGTTAGTTATTCCTGTTAATGCTTCAGGGAGAGAGTTGGAGATCTAGAGCTGTAAGGGGCTTCAGAGGCCATTCTGGAATCTGGGTCTCAGGGAACACTTGCCCAAAGTTACACAGTTCGTAAACACTGCACACAAATATAAATCCCATGTCTTCTAATTTGTTAGTCTTTTTTATTTCCCCACTATTCCATGCTTCCTTTCCTTTTCTGTTATCCTTTTAATGGTATTCAGATATGAGTCCTGCTACCAGAGCTTTCTTCTTTTCTATTTAGATAAAGGTACCACTTTTATTGTTTTATATAAAAGTCACTCTTTCTATTTAAATCACTGTCCTGCCATTCTTTTCTATCGACCATTCTGCAGACACAGGTGGATTTTTTTCTTAAAAGAAGAAACCTTCACAATTGATTATAAACTGTTGGATATAAGAATTTCCTCTGTAGGATTATTAAAAATATCTTTGGGACTACTCCAGAAGTGGACAGCAAGGTGGAGATTATGAAAAAGAAAATTCATAAAACCACAATGATGTTGAGAAAGGAGGGGAAGGAACAGGAAGGAGAAGAATGAGAAGAGAGAACAAAGGACATTTAAAGGACCATGGAGTAGATGGCATGTGTCTTTCTCTCAGGTAGACCTATTCCTGAAGAAATTCAGTTTGCTTTATTTTGAGTGATATAGCATTTGCTCTATTTCATTAAGAAAATAAACATGAAAATGATTAGGACAATATCACATTTTGAATTTGTATCTTCAACACATAGAAAAGAAATCTTTGTTGATTGATTTGACTATAATATATATTACGTATTAAAATATATTCATATATATTTTATAGTATATAATATGTATATTTTACTATATACGGTATACATAATATATACTGTAAAATACACATACATTTGTAATATGCATATATTATAGATATAACTATATGCAT
This sequence comes from Potorous gilbertii, assembly GCA_028658325.1. Classification (NCBI taxonomy): domain Eukaryota; kingdom Metazoa; phylum Chordata; class Mammalia; order Diprotodontia; family Potoroidae; genus Potorous; species Potorous gilbertii. Next base: position 175,287,766 of record CM053772.1, on the reverse strand, counting down.
ATACACACACACACATAACTATAACTATAATTATATCTACATTTATATAGAGCTTCCAATCAACTTATTCTCCAAAATGGGAGATATGCCTAGACTATCGAGCTATTGGTTAGAATGGTGTCAAGAGACCTAGATCAGAAGTCAGAAGTCCCATCTTTGACACTTACCATATGACTGAAGACTTCATCTCATCCTTCTAAGTCTCCATTTCTTCAACTGTAAAAGGAGGACAATAGTGCTTACCCTATGTCCCTCAGAGGTTGTGATGAAAGTATTTTTGTAAATCTCTAAGTACTGTGCAAATGTTCAGTATTATTTTTACTTCCAGATATTTAAGGATAGTAGATTGTTCTCATATTTGGGACTATAGCTGTGTCAATGCAAAAGTTTGAAATCCTGTTCCAAAGATCTGGTGAGGAGAGGCATGGTGTAATCATTGAGCTAGCCTCAGATTTAGAAAGACCAGAGTTCATATCCTACTTCTGCTATATATTGCTTGTTTGGGACCAAGCAAATCAGTGCTCAGGTAACTCCCTAAGATTAAGTAGTAGAGAAAGTATAGGTATACTTTTAAAAGGGGAATCTTTTTAAACTCTTTTGTGTTTTATGATAGTATTTTATTTTTTCCAAATACATGTAAAGATAGTTTTCAACACTCATTTTTGTAAGATTTTGAGTTCCAAATTTTTCTTCCCCCTCCCTTCTCTTTACCTTCCCCAAGACAGCAAGTAATCCAAAATAGTTTATAGATGCACAAATATGTTAAGCATATTTACACATTAGTCATGCCGTGAAAGAAGAGTTAAAACAAAAGGAGAAAGAATAATTAAAAATAAAATAGTATGCTTCAATCTGAATTCAGACTCTATAGTTTTTTCTCTGAATATGGATAGCATTTTCCAATATGAGTCTTTTGAAATTGTCTTGGATCACTACATTGCCAAGAAGATCTAATTTGATAGCTGGTCATTGCACAATGTTACAAGTACCTTGTATGATGTTCTCCTCCTTCTGCTCACTTCACTCAACATCAATTCATGACTTTCCAGGTTTTTCTGAAATCTGCCTGCTCATCATTTCTTAAAGCATAATAATATTCAATGATATTCATATACCACAACTTGTACAGCTATTCCCCAATGGATGGGCATCCCCTCAATTTCCAATTCTTTGCCACCATAAAAAGAGCTTATAAATATTTTTGTACATGTGACCTTCCCCCTTTCTATATCTGTTTAGGATATTGACCTAGTAGTGGTATTGCTGGAACAAAAGTTGTGCACAGTTTTATAGCCTTTTGGGCATAGGTCCAAAATGCTCTCCAGAATGGTTGGATCAGCTTACAACTCTGCCAACAATGCATTAGTGTTCCAATTTTTGATAAGGGGAGATCCTTCACTGGAAATTCCTTATTCCAACCAAATCAGGAGACCAGTGAAGAAAGAACATAGTAAGGATTCAAAATCCAAGGACCTGGGTTCATGGAAAGGATCTGAAAATTACTGTCTGTGAGGTTTCAGGCAAATTGTCTTTACTTCCTTATCCGAAAATGAGTCTTTTTCAGCTTTAGATCTTTGGTCTTATGGAGGAAATACATAAAAAATACACGTAGCATCAGAAAGAATATCAAAAGATCAATTAATAACTAAATGTCTGTACAAAGGAATTATTGAATTGATTAGCCCCTCAGTCAATTTAGCCTCAGGACTCTTAATAAGGAATGATGACCTATGTCCATGGGAGTATTTCCTGAGCCTATCTTGGTAACCCATCCAAGTTATCTAACTATACTTCTAAAAACTGCTCCGAATAGCACCTGCTACAAACTTAGAATGTTTCTGTTTTAATGTAATGGATGAAGAGAGTCTTAAATTTGGGCTTGGAAAGGACCTTGGGGACCATCTAGTTCAGATGAGGAAACTGAGGCATGGCAACCTAAGTGAGCTGTGCAAGGTCACAAATAACAAAGTGGTTGAGCCAGGATTCAAACCCAGGTCCTGCCTCCAAATGGCTGCTATCTTCAGCACTACATTGCCTCGGTCAGCTATTGACCTTTTGCCTTAGAACACAACACAGTTTCATCTGCTTTAGGATGACTGAGTTGCCTTTAACCTTTTTAATTTTTTACTTTAATCACCTACTCATTTAAACAAACACTGAGAGGCAATGTAAAATAGAGTCTAAATCTCTCTTGTAGAAGTCCAAGGAGCCCTGCCATAGGATTCTGACTTCAATAGTAGCTGTGTGACCCTGGTCTAGTTACTTCATCTTTCTGAATTTTAGTGTCCTCATCTATAAAAGGGAGATAGTAATATTTATACCATCTAGTTTATGTGTTTGTTGTGAGGAAAATGCTTATGAAAATCTAAAGTGCTGTAGAAATAATGTATTGTTATTTTATGTAAGACACTGAGAATAGAAAAGTGAAAATGGTATAATCCTTGACCTCCCGAAGCTCAAATGTTACACATTTTGCCACACTTTTTTACCAACTGAGAAATAATTATATTTCAGAAGAAAGATATCCTGTCATAATTATTGTGCCTTTTATGAATAAAAACAATGGAAAATAATGAACTACCTTTTTCTGTTTCTTTTTAAAAAGTATTTATTCCATTCATCCATGCTATAGTGGTCATGTTATATGGCTATCACTCCTCTGATCAAAAACTTGTAGTGAATCCCCATAACCTCTAGGATGAAATATAGGATCAAATCATTTGTGTGGTACCTAAAGCTCATCACAGTCTATTTCCCTCTGAACTTTCTAGGTTTATCAAACATAATTTCTCATCACACACTCCTGTCAGATGAGAGGACTTTGTTATTCCATTGACATAGCATTTTATCTTCAGTCTTTCTACCTTTGCAAGGTAGTTTACCATACCTTTAGTATTCTTCTTCCTCATCCCTGCCTCTTTGAATTTTTCTTTCAAGGCTCATCTGAGATGCTTTCTGCTATTAGGGTCCCATTTTATTCTCTACCCTCTTCAATTTCTGGAACCCTCCCTCCCCAAATGACTTTATACTCACTTGTTATATATTTTGCCTTTACCAATATGGGCTCCATATTGTATTCCTTGATAGGATATAAGCTTCATGGGGACAACAACCATTTCACTTTTGTCTTTGTGTTTTCAACATCCAGCTTAATACTGGCACATAGTCCGAGCTTCAGGAATACTAAATGAATGAATAAAGGGAGTCAAGTTTGATTAGTTTACCTCCTCAAATCATGGGAAATAAGGTAGTGCTCTGTCCCTATTATTTCTTGGGCAGTGTTAATTAATACTGGAATAATTCATTGAAGGGAACTGTTATCAAACCTGCTAGAATTGTGCACAATCCATCAAAATGACCTTTGAGTTACTTGTCTCTTTTTCACACAGCTAGTGATGAATGTTTCAACTCTAACAAGAAATGGAAATGTCAGGTGTGGCTTTCTCCTCTGCTTTATTGGGTCATCACTCCCTCCTCCATACTCCCACAAATATCACACAAACTGTCTTCTCCCTTTAAATATATAAACACTAAATATATAAACATATAATTTTTTAGTGTATGTCAAAATCTTCTGCTGAATATGAATTCATAGACATTCATATATATATATATATATATATATATATATATATATATATATATATATATATATATATACACTCTTTCCCCTTTTATTTTCAGTTCTTTACTTTTTATTACATCTACAAAGCACTTGATAATTTTAAAAATAATCATCATAAAAGTACCTGCTATTTATATAATGAGTTAATTCCTGAAAAATACTTCATTATCTTATATTGATAAGAAGAAAGAAAGGAAGGGGAAAAAAGAAAGAAAAGATAGATGAATATGAAGCAGCCATCACGCATTTAGGTGTCTGACACTGTGAAAAGCATTGGAAATGCAAAATGAAGAAAACATGGTACCTTCTCTGAGGCAGTATACACTTTAATGGAAAAATAAAACAAATAAAAGAGAGGTGGAAAGCAAGGAGAGGGTGCCCCCAGGAGCAAAGCAGCTGGTGTGTATGTGAGGCAGGCCATGTGATTCAATGAGAAGTACTGTGAGTACAGCAGTAGCAACTTCTGGTGATATAGTGGTTCTAAGCAAGGACTAACCTATCTTCTAGACAATCAGATCTAGAAGGCAATACTGCTGTTATCTTTAGGCAGGAGTGTGACTCAGGAGCCATGGTTACACACATGGTATCAGAAGCAGGGTGTGAATCTAGATCTCTCTCTTCTCTAATTTTAGGGCCTTCCTCTACACCAGTGGCTCTTGAATGGTTTTTATGCTATGGACTCCATTGGCAGTGTGGTAAAGCCTAGGAATCCTTTCTCAGAATAATGTTTCTTAAATGTATAAATTAAAATGCATAAGTTTACAAAGGAAATTAATTATAATGAAATCAAGTTGTATTTTTTTCTATGCAAATTCTCAAACTCCCTGAAATTTACCCCAGATTAGGAACCCTTGCGCTATACCATACTTTCACTTTATTTTCTCTTATCTCCCTCTTATTTTAAATTCCCCGAGTGGATCCGATCCTGATATCTCCAAAAGACACACATGCAGAGATCTGTTCCACATATTTGTTCCATTAATCAAAAGAAAAGTGATCTTAATAAAGAGTCCCTCAAAGGAAGACAGACTTCCTTATGTTGGATCCTGGTCACAATGAGACAAACTTGATGTCCAGAGTTAATACACCTGTGGTATATCATTTTACTTACAGCTTAAATAAATAAGGCCTCCTCCTACTCCAGCATCCCTTTGTTATGTCCCTCTTAGTTTCTGACTTAAAGAAACACACCAAGATGGTAGACCAATTATCTTCATGATTTGGCTCTATCTTAATGGAGGATTGCTTTTGCAGTTTTGTCTGACTCTTTATGACTCCATTTGGAGTTTTCTTGACAAAGATACTAGAGTGGTTTGCCATTTCCTTCTCTAGATCATTTTAAAAATGAGGAAACTGAGGCAAACAGAATTAAATGGCTTGGACAGGATCACACAGCTAGTAAGTCTCTGAGGCCAGATTTGAACACATGAAAATGAATTTTCCTGACTCCAGGCCCAGCACCCTATCCACTGAACTTCTTAGCTTCCCAATGGAGACTTAGGCTTCTCCTTTTTCTTGTTCATTCTAGATAACTGGTTAGCACTTTTTAAAATATAATTTATTTTCAACTTTCAATGTTCATTTCCAATTTTGAATTCCAAATTTCCTCCCCATCTCTCCCCTACTCCCATCCCAAGACAGCATATACCCAACCACCCTTTCCTGTAACCTTTCCTCCCTATCACCCCCCTTTTCCCCATCTCTCTCACTTCACTTTTCCTGTAGGGCAAGATAAATTTCTATATCTCATTGTTTGTACAACTGATTTCCCAGATGCATGCAAAAACAATTTCTAACATTCATTATTCAAGGCTTTGAGTTCCACATTCTCTCCCTTCCTCCCTCCCCACCCACCTTCATTGGGAAAACAAGCAAATCAATATAGGTAATACATGTATAGTCATGCACAATACTTGCATACCAGTCATGTTGCGAAGGACTAACTACTTTTCCTGCTATCCTGTCTTGCCCTCCATTTATTCCATTCTCTCCTTTGACTTGTCACCCACAAGAGTGTTTGCTTCTGATTACCCCTTTTTCCAGTCTGCCATCCCTTCTGTTATCCTCTCTTTCCTATACACTTTCCCCCTGTTTTCCTTCAGGGTAATATACATTTCCATACTCAAGTGAATGTGTGTTATTCCTCCCTTAAGCCAAATCCAATTAGAGTAATGTCCACTTATTCCCTCTGTCCTCCCCCTCCTCTATTCCATTGTAATAGCTTTTTCTTGCCACTTTCATGTGAGATGATTTACTGCATTCTACTTTCTGCCTTTCTCTTTCTCACTGGACATTCTTCCCAACATTTGATTTTATTTTCTAGGTATCCTCCCTACATATTCAGCTTCCCTTGTGCCCTCTCTCTTTGTCTCTGTCTCTGTCTCTTTCTCTCTCTCTCTCTCTCTCTCTCCACACACACACACATAACATATGTAGATATACACATACATACACATATATACATATACCTACACATATTCCCTCTATACATACATATACATAATACATACACATATTCCCTCTAAGTACTTATACTGAAAAAGGTCTTATGAGTTACAAGTATTATCTTTTCATGTAGGAATGTAAACAGTTCATCTTTAATGAGTACCTTATGTCTTCCCTTTCCTGTTTACCATTTTGTGTTTCTCTTGATTCTTGTATTTGAAAGTCAGATTTTCCATTCAGCTCTGGTCTTTTCCTCAAGAACATTTGAAAGTCCTCTATTTCATTGAATGACCATTTTTTCCCTTGAGGAATTATACTCAGCTTTTTTGGATAGGTGATTCTTGGTTTTAATACTACCTCCTTTGACTTCTGGAATATCATATTCCAAGTCCTCTAATTCCTTAATGTAGAACCTACTAGATCTTGTGTTAGACTGTGTTTCCACAATACTCAAATTGTTTCTTTCTGGCTGCTTGCAACAATTTCTCCTTGAACTGGGAACCCTGGAATTTGGCTAAAATATTCCTTTTGAGTTTTCTTTCAGAAGGTGATTGGTGGATTCTTTCAATATCTATTTTACCCTCTGGTTCTAGAATATCAGGACAGTTTTCCTTGATAATTTCTCGAAAGATGATGTCCAGTCCCTTTTATTTTGTACAGGATTTTCATGTAGTCTAATAATTTTTAAATTATCTCTCCTGAATCTATTTTCTGTTTTCCCAATGAGATATTTCACATAGCTATTTTTCTGTTCTTTTGGTTATATTTTTATAATTTCTTGATTTCTCATAAAGTCATTATCTTACATTTGTTCCATTCTAATTGTGAAAGGATTATTTTATTTAGTGAACATTTGGACCTCCTTTTCCATTTGACCAGTTCTGCTTTTTAAGGCATTCTGCTTTTTAAGGCATTCCGCTTTTTAAGGAATTCTTATTCTCATTGGCTTTTTGAACCTCTTTTTCTATTTGAGTTAGTTTATTTTTAAATATTTTTTAGTATTTTTTGGCTCTCCTTTGGCTCTCCTTTGGCAAACTATTGACTTGTTTTTCTTTCACCACTCTCATTTTTCTTTCCAATTTCTTCCTCTGCTTCTCTTACATGATTTTCAAAATCCTTTTTGAGCTCTTGCAAGGCCCAAGAACATTTTGTATTTTTCTTGGAGGTTTTGGAATTTGAACTTGCTGTTTTCCTCCAGTTGTATTCTTTGATCTTCCTTGTCATAAGAAAATACATTTTCACCAAGAAAGTATCCTTATATAGTGTTATTTTTCCCCCATTTTGGTCATTTTTCCCAGCCAATTACTTGAGTTTTGAGGTCCTTGTTAAATGGAGGGTATACTGCCCCAAGTTGCAGGGGTTTTGTGCTGTTGTTTTAAGAGATGTCTTTAGAGACCTGTACATTCTCAGTTCCTCCAATTTGATATAATCAAAGGAGAGGTGTTACTCCCCTCCTGGCCTGAGTTCTGCTCTGTGAGCAATCACAAGCACTCTTTTTGTCCTATAACTGTGACTACTCACAGTTCCCTCACCACAGCTGCCATCAGCTCTGCCACACCAGCTGTTCTCCTTGCCCCAGGACTGCCAACCAGTAACTCAGATCAACCACTCTATTTCTGTGCCAGTACAGCAGTGACTGCTGCTGCCCTGGAACTAGGGCTGGGGTTGGACAATGTTCTTTTCTCATACAGGTGAGAGAGATTTCCCACTGAACTTTGAAGCTGTCTTTGGTGGCTGTGGGTTGACAAGTCTGGAAACTGCTATAGCAGCCAGTGATTCAGTGCCCTGTGGCCTGCCTCCGTGTGCTCTGCTCTGAGCCCTTCCTGTCAGCCTTCCACATAATCTTGGACTAGAATCTGTTTCATTCTGTCATTTTGTGGCTTCTGCTACTCTCGAATTTGTTTAGAGTCATTTTTACAGGCATTTTGAGGGGTTTGGGAGGAGAGTAGGTCCCTGCTTCTACTCTGCCACCTTTGAAAACTGGTTAGTATTTGAGGAGTGATATCATAGGTTAATTATCTGATCCAAATTATTCCTGACCCTTCCCTTCCCCTTCATCCTAGCTATCTTACAAGGTAGGGGTAACAGTTGTTGCTTCTATATTTGCTTTTTCCTTCACTCACACATACAAAGTCTCATAAGAATTTCATTCTATCAATATGTTTTGGTTTGGACAAAGGAATTTTGTTCTGCGTCCAGCCACACCGGGACTGTCCCACTTTTGGGACACTTTTGACCAACTGAATCTAAATATTATCTGGCTTTTCATCTGCTGTCAATCCAATTCCCATGTTCCCCACACTGCCTGTCCTTTCCATAATGAGCTCTAGTGATGCCTTATTACCTCTAGAATCAAATGTAACCTTCTCTGTTTAGTGCTGAAAGCTCTTCTGAATATGGCCTTTTCCTATCTTTCTAGTCTCCTTACACTTTATTTCTCTTTCTGATCCTGAGATACTGTCCCATTTTCTATTTCTGCAACAAGACACTCCATCTGCTTGCCATCTTTGTTCCCTTTCTCTGTTTCCACTGCTTGTCCTCCATCCCTGAAATTCTCTGCCCTTTCCCCTCCAACATTTGTTTTCCTGGGCTTCATTCAAGACTGTGTTCAAGACCCCTCTTCTTCAGAGGACTTTTCTGATCCTTTGGCTGCTAGTGCTTTCTTCTCTATTTTTATTTGAGATGTAGGGTGTGTTCAGTGAGTACCTTTTGTATGATGGCTGTTGAGCCTTTTTTGGGGCTCTTTCCATCTTTAATGTCCACTTTTTCCACCTAACTCTCACCTGTGGCTCCAAGAAATTGCAGCATGTGCAGTGGCCACACCCTAGTGAAATGTTTCAGCAGAGGGACCAAACCAGGCTGAGGATAACCAAGGATTCTCAAACCCATTGGTGAGTTAGAGGGTTGTGTACCCCAAGCATGTGAAGACTTCCCCTGGTGGAATGGGAGGATGAGAAAAATTTGTTCCAACAGTCATGAAGGCAGATGAAGCAGGCAATGTGAAGTGCTTAGCCCTTGGTTATCTAGTCAAGACTAACTTCTAACTGACGACACTAAGGTCATCCACTGCATCCTGAGCCATTGCCAGCCATCTTGACTCTGTCTTGCCACTGGACTATGATGAATATGATGACTCTGGAGGAGAGAGTGAGATTGATGACTTCATGCAATTCTGCCTCACTTAAATCCAATTTACGCATGAATCATAAGACATCAAAAAGAGATATCACACCTTCTTTAAGATGACTTTCCATCTATTCTCTCGCTATTAAAAAAAATTCATTAAATACCTGTGATTGCCACTGTGCTAAAGGCTAGGGATACAAAGGCACTCATAGTCTAATGGAGTAGGGGGAAGATAGCTTGAAAACAACTATGTACAATCAAAATAATATACAAGATAAGTTAGAGACAACCAATGGGAGGAGGCAGTAGCATTAACAGGGATGAGGAAAGCCTTCTCAATGGAAATCAACCTTAAGCTGAGATTTGAAGGAGGTCCGGGAAGTCAGGAGGCAGAGAGGAGGTGGGAGAGTATTCAAGCATGGGGAAAAGTTGGTTAAAATACACAGAGTTGGGAATTGGAATGTGTTGTGTGAGGAACAGCAAGGATGTCACTATATCAGAATATGAGGAAGGTGTCATAAATGTGGAAACACAGGAGGGGACCAAGTTGTGAAAGGCTTTGAGTAAAAGTAAAACAGAGGATTTTGTTTGATCTTGGAAGCAATAGGGAGCCACTGGAGTTTATTGAGAAGGGGATAATGGTGGTGGTGACATGGTCAGATCTGCACTTTTCTAAAATTAATTTGACAACTGAGATGAGCTGGAACAGGAAGAGATTTTCAGGCAATCCAACCAGCAAGATATTACAATAATTCATACATGAATTAATGAGAGATTGCACCAGGTTGGCAGCAGTTGTCAGATGAAAGAAGATGGAACAAGGAAAGATGTTATGTCATGAAGGTAAAAATGGCAGGGTTTAGCAACAAACTGGATTAGGGGAGTGAGTGAGTGAGTAGTTGAGGATGACATCTAGATTGTAAGCCTGGATAACTGGAAGGAGGAGGCTACCCCCACAGTAAGGAGGTTTGGAACAGGGAAGAATTTTATAGGAAAGATAATGAGTTCAGTTTTGGACTTGTTGAAACATCTAGTTTGAGATATCTAATAATTAATTGAAGGTGCAAATCTTAAGGCTAGGGCTAGATAAGCAGATCCAAGAATCATTAGTAGAAAAATGATAATTGAAATGTACATACATAGTTATTTACATGTTGTTCCCCACCCTTGACATTATAGTGTAAGTTCAGAGAGGGAAGGTACTAATTTTGCCCTTTTTTGTATACTATGCACTTAGTATAGGGCCTGGCACCCACTCAGGGTGTAATAATAGCTTGTTGACTGACAGTTCCATATTGCATTCCTATTATGAGAAAGGCACTGTAACATGTGCTGAGTTAGAAAAGAATCCATGAATTATTCCCCACCTTCAATAAATGTATAAGCCTAGGATATCGTCCAGTTCAACAACACACTACCTCCTTGCTCTCTACCTCTCATTTTACTGAAAAGGAAACTGATATCTAGAGAAATCGCATGGCCTGTCAATGGCATAGTAGAGACCAAAATTCAGGCTGGCAGAAACTCATTCAAGTTTCTAAATGTAACTTACTGAAGTCTAGAAAACTGTTTAGGATTTTGAATTTTACAGGGGAAGTGAGGGAAGGAGGATTTTCTTTTCCTTTTGGTCAACTAGAGCTCTACATTAGCCAGCACTGCCACTGGAAACTGAAGTCTGATTAGGAAATTTGGGGTTACAGGTCACTCAAATGGCAGAATCTATTCATGGTCATTATCTATACACACCATTTATTTCTCAAAAAATGGCTCTAAAAATAGAATCCAATCTGTAATTAAGGTAAATCTTCAGGCCAAATATTGCTAGTCTCTGCCCTAAAAACAGGGCATCAGTATGTTTGCTTATGCTCAGTGGGTTAAAGGTTATGTTATTAAATAAAATGTCCTTATTAATACTTTGCTGAGCAAAAATTCTGTTAAGCATATCAGCATTCAAATTCTGATGAACTGTAGGATTCGATCATACTACCTTGTGAAAATGCTATAACATTCCCTCTAGGAGGACAAACTTTGTAAAAATGATCTTGATCTTCTGAAAATAATTATTATGAAATACTTAGGGCAAACATAGTAACATGAAGTTGTCCTTTTCCTCTTGCTTAGATGTCACGTCTTCCTAGTGGAATAAATGTCTAAAAATAATCCTCCTCCATCTCTTAATTGAGTGTGCATGAGCCTCTGCCATAATTGGTATTCTGATTACCTTCAGATTCCTCATCATACCCATTTTTGTTTCAATACTGTCATTACCATAGTTTTACATTATCATACTTTAAACACTGTGATGTATGCAGGTGAGAGCTATAGGAAACAAATGTTTGAGACCTGAATTTTTTCTTCCCTCGTGGGAGGTGATAGGAAGGACATTTGACAGATAAATACATTAATAGCTATGTGATCTTGACTTTCATTGATGCAAAAAAGCTCTAAATGATTCCATACTTTGGAGGTTAAGATATGTTTTATGCCCTGAGGAACTATGTCCCCACAGGAACCAGGTTTTCCTCTTCAATTGGCCTTGTCTATGCTCTTCTCTAAATCAGAGTCCAGACAAAGACCCATGAACATTGATTCATGGGAGTTTTCCATGTGTATCTAGAAAAGCAGGAACTCTCCATGGTGGGTAGGGAGAAGAGTTGGCTCCATTACTTGTGTTTATTTTTGGAATGGAAAGAACTGAGGAATTGCTCTTAACTTAAAAAGTTGCCAGCAGGTTGATGAGAACTAGGTTTATGAGTCTCTTGTCTGAAATCATGCCTTATGTTAAATATGGAAAAGGGGTACAAGAGAAGATAGAAGTTAGGTTGAAAAGTGAGTGCTGGTATAGATGATGAGGTAGTAGGTAGAGACAATTTCTATCAATGAAGAAGAAAAAAGAAGATAGAATACTAGATTAAGGGGACATCAAGGTCAAGTGAATTTTTCTTTTTTCTTTTTCCTTTTCTCTCTTCTCCTCTCCTTTCCTTTCTTTTTCTTGTTTTCCTTCTCCTCTTCCTCCTCCTCCTTCTCCTCCCTCTCTCTGTATCTCTTTCTCTTTCTCTGTCTCTCCTACTCTTTCTCTCTTTCTCCATCTATATTATATCTAGCTACAACTATACTAATATCTGGCTCTAGCACTATATAGTGAACCCCTTCCACTTATGGCAGACTAACAATTAAGCAGCTAGCCTATAACTCAATAGTTTTAGAGAATTACTTGGAGCACTGAAAATTTCAGTAACTTGGCCCAGTATACCTGCTTGTATGTATCTGAGGCAGGATTTGAACCCAGGTCTTCCTAGTTTTATCAGTCTCTCTATCCATTACATAATTTTATCATGTATGCATGCATACATGCATGTGTACATGTGTATGTATTGGAATTAGGTGGCTCCATAAATGTTTGAGTGGCTGCATCCAAAGAACAATGACTAATGGAATGATATACAGAAATAGATCCATATAGCATTCAGTTTGTTTGTGAGTAGGAACCAAAAAAGCCAATGAGATTAGCTGCCTTTGGGCACCAGCAGTGTTACTTCCAGGATCAATGGGGGCAAGAAATTCCAGGATCGAGGTGGGGACATTGTTGAAATGGGTTGGACTGTCCAGGGCAGGGAATAAAGCATATGCCAATCCTCCCAAGTCAACCTACCTCTTCAGAAAATTTTTATCTCCTAGAAATTGATGCCCTATATTTTTGGTGTTTGATGATTCGCTATAAATTGGCATGCTACAATATACCTATGATGCCTAATATATTCTAAAATGTCCATCAATCCCAGAAAGGAACAAACTTAGAGGAAACAAGTATTTAAAAATTTCAAGAGCAGAATCAAGACTCAATTTTTTTTTGAATACTGATATATAAACCTATAAACCAAACATTATATTATCTAGGAAAAACTGAAATTTAGAATATTAGTTTAAAAAACAAGAAAAGTATGAATTTTCACCTCAAAACCCACCTCAGAAAATATGGATTTAAATAATGGCCCTGCTATTTATTTTCTATGGCTTTGGGTGAGTGATTTAACCTCTGTGGTCTTTTGTTTCCACAGTTGGAACATGAGGAGGGATAGATTATGATCAAGAAGGGAACAGTTTGATTGGCTGACAAAATGAAAGAGCCATACATTTTGGGAATTTGATAGCTAGACCCTGGAAGATTTTAGAACTAGAGAGTTGGAGATATTACAAACTGAGAGCTGCCTATTGAGGAGACCCCTGCAAGGGACAGGGCTAGAGGAGGAAGACATTTCTCTCTTTTCCTCCCTCTCTCTCCCACCAAAAAAACCCTCCAAAACATCAAAACACTGGTCATGTAGCTTTAAATACTAACTACCCTATCAGTAGAGAAACACTTCATTTATGGGGGAGACAAGACACACATTTTAATTAGACAGAGATGCCCACCAAAGGGAAGAAGAAGAAGATTCAGGGAAAATGGTCCCTGGTAGAAGGCCAGAGTTAAGACTATGGAAAAGGATAGCTCCTAGAAATCTAACTAGGTACACTGCCTAGTAAAGCATCTACAAAGAGATCAAGGCTTTCCAGGCCCTGATGTACCAAGAGTCATCTTTGTGTCTTGTATATGTGGCTCTTAACCATCGTAAGTAGTCTCCCTATGAATCTTGTATGTATTTGGGTGAGAATGGATCCCAGGGTTATGGAGAAGGAGATGTCTTATAATTCCTATTCTTACTTAATCAATCAAATAGATGATTTTGCTATGAATTAGTTTAATCCTCTAGATGACTGTTAGTAGGAAACATATTGGGAAGATCTATGAGGTATAGTGTTAAGGACAGAGCTCCATGGGATGTGGATTAGGTCCTAGAATTTTGCATGTAGCAGTGCCCTTTGGGGACCCACCCAGCAAGTGTCAATACTATTTGGGAAGTATTATAGAGAGGATATTATGCTATAAACAATGTCATATCAAATAAACTCTACCAATCTCTGCAGTAGGACCAGACCATACTAGTATTTATGCTAAAGAATATGATCGATGGAAGAGAAGTTCCTTGAGTTCTTTCAAAAGTCTTTACTGTAGGGAAGATTCTCACCATATGAGATCATGGAACGTTGATTTGATCAGATGAACTCTTTATTTTTATGTTTACGTGATTCTATTAGAAGTTGTCAACGTTTTAAGAACGTGGCATGCTTGATTGCCAATTATGGATTTTTTTGATTTGCAGTCAGGAAAGAGCATTCTGGGTATGAGATGATGGCAGAATGGTGATCGTGCCAACTTTCACAAATGAGGAGTGCTCATACGATGACTATGATGGTGATATTATTCCCATTAATAATAGTAATTCACGTGGCTTTAATAGTTTCAGGTTTGCAAAATGCTTTCTGTATATCAATCTGGTGAAGTAGGAATTGTTAATGCCTCCATTTCACACATGAGAACACTCAGGCTCAGAAGGTTAAATGATTTAAACAGAACCAAGCAACTGATCAGTTTCAGAGCTAGTATTTGAAAGCCAGTGTCTCCTGCTTCAGAGTTTACTGCTCTTTCCTCCATATGTCATAGTGTATAGATCGTGGTGGTGGTGTGCCTTGTATGGACACTTGGGGAGTGAGCACTGGATTTTACTATGATGAAAGGTTGTTTCCTGGTGACAATTAGCTTCCAATACTTGAAAAATCAACTCATGAACCATCCCTGGCATGTTTTCTTTAGAATGTCAACCACAGTTGTATAAATTCATCACTATTTTTAAGAATTATTCTGGCACTATTTTCCACATTTATTATATGTATCTACACACGTGTACACATATAAAAATAAATATGAGAATTTGTTAAAATCATTCAGAATTCCTTCATAGATGCAAAATGGAGATAATACTCCTTGATAGCCCTCCAGTTATTGTGTGTGTGTTCATCCTTCCTTGCCAAAGAAGACCATGCCATCAGAGAAATGATGACATGACTTGCACTTGACTTTGTTTTGAGTGAGGGAGGGCTGTGCAGGTCACCATCCTCACTTCTCCTCTGGAGCCATCTGAATTCAGTGACCAGATATTCATCAGGATGATTGGAGATGACCCAGGATGAGGCAATTGGGGTTAAGTGACTTGCCCAAGGTCACACAGCTAGTGAGTGTCAAGTGTCTGAGGTGAGATTTGAACTCAGGTCCTCTTGACTCCTGCACTGGTGCTCTATCCACTTCACCACCTAGCTGCCCCCCTCCAATTATTAATAACCCAGCAAGGCATAAAACAGAGACATACGCTCACAAAAAATACTTTCCACATTCAAGGAGGATATCTAGTGTTGATTCCAGATGGAAGAAGAATTTCTTATGGATGATGATGTCCTCCAGAAGCTCTTATTTGTGCATTACATTGTACTGATTGAATCAAGCCCTCATAATGCACTAGAGAATTTCTTAAATGAGATTCATACTCACTCAACAGAATTAAGCTTAAGTATCCAGGTTGGGAAAAAATGAATAAAAGAATGTCTATTTTTTTCAGTATATGGACATGACCTATTCATACTTACATCTTGGACAGAAATTGCAGATTACTCAACAAATTTGGCCTAGAATTTAATAGGATAATGAAAATAGACTTGATGCATTTGGGAAATTGTATACTTTGTGATTTCCAATATTTTCCCTAAAACAAAGGAAAACAAAAAAAAATACCATTTACCAATAACATTCTGGTGATATGTGTTGGTGAACCAAAGGATGCCACAATCTAGGAGAAAACTAAACTGTGTTATACATTGTAAATCAGCTACAACAAACTATAAATAGTGAATCACATATATGAAGAGGCACAAAATATATCATTCAAGAGAACCGTACAAAAAATGATGTGGCCAAGTTATGTAGCGAGAGCTTGAGATAACAAATAAATGCTTCTATCCTGCATTTGTACTCACATAGTTATCAGTAAACTGAGAGGAAAGGCTCTCAGTACTTTGTTTCAACCTTGAGTGAAGAGTTTATGGGAGGATTATGGGTAAATACTGAAGTGAATAGGAAAATTAAAATGGGCTGCCATATATTTCCTGTTAGTATGTTGGCTATCTGTGCTGACACACATTTTTCCTTTGAGACACGATATAAGTAATCCCACTCTGCACATGGCCATGGGATTTAAATCTTTGGGACTCTATTATTGTTGCAGTTCTATCTCAGGGTACTTTTCTTTTGCCATGAACTTGTTTGCTACTCCTTATTCCACTTCATTGAGAGGGTTTGAGATTCAGAGGCCAGGTATCATGCCTATGACTTAGAAGCACTATCTGGCTTCTGTGGACAGTATGCAGTTGTTCCTTTTATGGAAATGACCAAGTACCACTCCCTTTTGGTGACTATTCATTGCATGTAGGGTTGTGTTCCCATGCAAAGACAATACATAACAGACTCTACCTTACTGCCATATTTTCCTCTTCTAGGCTCCCATGGGGTCTTCTCTGTAAGGGTATGCTTTCTTCTGCATCTTCCTTTACCCTTAGCCACACATACTAGATTTATCCCAGAGAATAGAATTCCTAGTCCTTATCTGTCCTCCACTTCCCCTTGCCCTGTGGGTCTTTGTTTTCAGAGTGTCTTAGAGGTGATTTGAGATATAAGACCTAAAGTGTTTACTTAAAAAAGCAAAAAAGTTAGCATACTATCTCCTAATGTCATTGTGCCCCCTATAAGTTAACAGGGTAAGTCATTGGATGACTGCCCTAACTGCCACAGGCTACCGGGTCATCTTATGTACTCCAGGTCTTCGGTGATCAGCCGGATATACTTATGAGAGGACAGACCACCAGAGTGAAGCAGAGGTGTAGGCTTTATTCCAGATACCAGCTACATGTCAGCATGCAGGACAAGTTCTCCCGTGGAGCACCCTCCTTCTACCAGAGGAGAGAGGAACTCAACCCCCAGGCTTTCCTGGACCCATTTAAGCTCTCCCAGCTGCATGGTTCACTTGTGGACAGCGTGCTTTCTACCCCTTAGCCAATTAACAGATGTGCTCAGACCACAGATCAATCTCAAGGGTGGGATGCTCTCCCCAGCAAGTTTCCACTGAGAAGAGGTGGAAAAACAAGATAGCTCATGTCTCATTCCTCAGTTCCCAGTCATTCTCTGGGGGGGGGCTCATGAGAGCTTAGCAGTTAAACACTCACCTTCACCTGACCCAAGACCACTCAGGTGAGAACTGAGCTTACACCCCAACAATTGGAGGGTTGTTTAAAACAATATAGCAAAATGTCCTCTAAAAACATGTAAGAAAAAGGAGGTTTTCCCATAATATGCACTTCAAAAAAGAATAATTTGTCCCCAATAATCATTACCCATTCCATCCCCAAAGGCTTATTTCCCACTGAAGTCAGGAAAGTGACTGTTCATTGCAGTAGGAAAAATATGACATTTTTTCTGGTGTCAGAATTTTCTGGGCAAAAATTATTTCCCTGATGGGAATTGATTCCAAACAAGTGGCAATATTTTGTGGCGATGCATCAATTCTAAGTCTGCCAGGGCATGCTTTCTAACACTGGCCAGCAGAAAAAAAATAACAAAATAAACAAATGAATAATTTAAAAAAAATGAAAGTAGCTGAGAAAAAAATGGAAAAACTAAGGCAAATCCAGTCTCTTTTACATAAACCTCAGAGTGCTTCCAAACAGAACCAAGTAATTTGGTGATATGGCAGTATTCTCTTAACTAGCCTTCCTTGCCTTTCGGATTCTTTTAGCTCCAATCCATCAGTAGATACTGTTTACAGATTAATCTTCCTAAAGTGTTATTTTGCACATGTTAAATGCTATGACCAATGGGTTCAATACTTCTCCAAGGCCAAGAGAATGAAGTCCAGACTCATTAAGCTGATATTCAGGGCCCTCTTTACCTGGATTTATCTTCTTTTTTTCATGAATCCTCTACTCCCATTAAATTAGTCTCTTCATTGTCTCCCATGTTTGTCTTTCTTTCTGACCTGAAATCAATGCATTGTTTCCTACTAGATACTTAAATATTTCCTATTGTTGCTTGAGGGTCCAATTCAAGTTCTTTCTCTGCTTACCATAGCCTATCATGACCTCTTCTGAACTCCTAAAATGGGGTTGGGGTATACTCTTTGGTTTACACACATGCTACCCTGTGTGGCTACTTTTGCTTTCTTAGATATAGCTGGTGGCACAGTATATAAAGCACTGGACCTTGAGTGAAGAAGTCCCAAGTTCACAATTGGCCTTAGACACTTACTAGCTGTTTGTGGACAATTCACTTGACTTCTGTTTACTTCAGTTTCCCCTTCAGTTCAGTTTCCCCCTTCTTCAGTTTCTTCTGTTTACTTCTGTTTTCTACAATGGGGATACTAATAGTGACTACCTTGCAGGACTGTTATGGGAATCAAATGAAATAGTTTGCTAAAGCACAGGAGATGCCACATAGAAGACACTATAGAAATGCTTATTTCCCCTTTCTCCTGTCTCCTCGGGTATGTTTTAAGTTCTCTGAGAGTAAGGATGATGTCTCATGCCTTGATTTATCTCTGGAGCCTTACATAATGTCTAGCAATAACAACACCATGCATTTAACAACCTGTAGTGTACACTCAACATTGGGCGTGTTGTGCAATTTAATTCCTTGCCTTCAAAGTGTATACAGTATACTGGGGGATTAAACACAGTTGTATACTGGAGAGATGTGGAACACAGGCCTATGCAAGGTATAAAGGAGGGCCATTATTAAACATGTATATATGTGTTTGTAGTGATAGGGGGACTTCCTGGAAGAAATTTGACTTCAGCTTCTGAATATAGTGAGAAACTCAATAGATTAAAAAGGATAGAGAACATTCCAGACAAAGGATTGGAAGATGGGGTCAGAGCTGCAGCTTAAGAGTAGTCATAGAGGCATGAGGTCACAGTGCACGTTGGATCATTTGTTCAGAAAATATTTATTAAATTATGTGCCAGGCACTGTTGCTAGACAGTGTGGATAGAAAGAAAAAAATGAAATAGTCTCTGATTTCAGAGACCTTACCCATATTGCTGGGAAATACCATGTTGATACAAAAGATGTATGAAGTTATTGGTAGAGGAGACATTGCTAGCAACTGGGGAAATCAAGATTGAATTCATATAGGAGGCAATATTAATACTGATTCTCAAAGTAAGGCAAGGGATTCTAAGGAGACAGGGGTGAAGAAGGACATGAAGAAGTGTGGTGGGACCAGCTTGAACCGATGCTGGAGATTCAGATAAATTTGTGATGTGAGGATTTATACTTCAAAAATAGGAAAACACCACAAATCAAGGTTTAATTTATTTTTTTACAAATTAATCTATTAGTTTTTGGTTTTCAGCAATCACTTCCATAAGTCTTAAATTTTCTCCCCCTCCATTCCTCCTCCCTCCTCGAGACAGTATGCCATCTTACATGGGTCCTACACATACATTCTTATTAAACACATTTTCCCATTAGTCATGTTGCACAGAAGAAGTAAAAAGAATGGGTGAAGCCATGAGAGAAACCAAACCAAACCAGAGCATAATTTATTGTTTTGTTCATTGCTTGAGAAAGAGATGCAGAAAATATTAATAATGCAAATTATATGCAAAAGTGGATTGTACATATTTCTCCTTCACCTCCCTCTATTGTTCAGGTTATTAAACAATTAGCAGCTCACACTTGAAAAAGAAAATTTCAGATGTGGAAAACAGTTTGTGCAAAGGCCCAGGAATTGGAGATGGAATATTAGGTATAGAGCAAGGAAATAAGAACAACTGGAATGTGGTGATCTTCTGTAGTGTCCACCATCGACCTGGAAAGGCAGGGACTCCCGATTCAAATAATGAAGAGCTGTAAATGCTAGACATAGAATTTGTATTTTATCCTAGACAGCAGGAGACAACTGAAACTATCTGAGTAGGGGAGTCAGCAGAGGGTTAGAAACTCTGCGGAAGGGAGAGACTAAAGGTAGGAGCAGAATGTTCTTCAATTTGTCTGAAATATAGTGTACATGAAAGGTAGCTATATTGCACATAGTAGGTGTTCATTATATGTTTTTATTGATGAATACTGTATACAATTGTATATACAGAGTAAAGAAACAACATGAAATGAAATTCAATCATATGAGATATATGCACATTTTGTAGTACTCAGCAATATTTCAGGATAGAGGACATATGAATATGAAAATATAATGACATTATTATCTTGGCTTTAATTCTTGCCAAAATAATGTAACAATGACTTTTATTCCATAAAATGCTCTGGCTATTCTTGCCTATTTTTCTTCTATTCAACAGGCTGTTTAATCCCTAGTCGCTCCCCTTTCTCCTAGTTGATACCCTTTTCTTTCCACTCTTTGCTGAAACCCTCCCCTCTACCTTCTCTCTCTCTCTCTCTCTATATGTATATATATATATATATATATGTATATATTATACATATATATATATATATACACACACACACACACACTATATTTTAATTTTTTCTAAGCTAGAAAGTTTACTAGATGATTGATGTGACGTCAGGGGTAGGAAACTCATAAGAGTAAGACTCCTCTTCTATCCACATAAAATATCAAGTTGCTCTGATCTTAGGATTGTCAAGGTCCCTAAGCTGAGTAACCTGCTTTGACCCAGAGATTTCCAAGCTGTCATGAAGCATGGATATAGGACCCCCAATGAACGTTTGGCATAGACTTGAGCCAAGTCATGTGAGTAGTATTGTGCACTCATTTCCCATCATGACCTGAAAATCATCATACTTAAGGCTCCTTGATGAGCCTTAATTCCTAGTTTATCCCTTTCTTCTTTGAGTTCTAGTGTAAAGCCTAAAGTCTTTAAAGTCCCAGTCCTACCTTGTAGAGTATGGATGCTTCACTAGTTAGAAAGTGATAGTTCCAATTCTAATGTGATTGGTTTAATGGTCTGCCCTAATGCCTAATAACTTTCCCTCTTTGACCTTGCTTATTACTTTCTTTGGTGACTTTTGTTAAGCAACATGAGCTCTCTTTTTGTCTTCTTTTAAATGCAACAAGTTGAAAGATCTATTGCCTTCAATAAGGGCTGCTGTTCCTCCTATGAAGAGGTCACTAACATTAGATTTGACAATATTATAAAAGGGATAGTTTGTAAACATTCACCTAGAAAGTTGGTGATTATTAAGAGCCAATATGTATTAAGCAAAAACAATTAATACCAGACTAATATAATTTTCTTTTTTTTGAAAGTAGAGGATGATATACTTGGGTACCCAGAAATCAATGATAGTTGACAACTTTACTTATGATATTCTTGTGGCTAAAGTATAGAGATAAGACCTAGATGGATGTCGAATTGGGTAATAGATGAACTGATTAAACATCTGAACTCAAAGCTTAATGGCATATGTATAGGCTCTGGCGTACTAGTCTGTATAAAAGTCCAATTAAAATGGTGATACAATAGATTTTGTTA
This sequence comes from Potorous gilbertii, assembly GCA_028658325.1. Lineage (NCBI taxonomy): Eukaryota > Metazoa > Chordata > Mammalia > Diprotodontia > Potoroidae > Potorous > Potorous gilbertii. The sequence continues at coordinate 175,266,132 of CM053772.1, read as the reverse complement.
AGGAACCCACTGAAGGAACTTGACTAGAATGTGATGCATTACCAACCAAGATTTACAGAAATTCTCTTAAAAGAAGGTGAGCCAGTGATAGGAGTAACTAATAGGCCATCATTGAAACCCATCTAATTACATGGAATTTAAAGGAAAACTCAAGGCATTTTAGGAAGACCTAGTGTCAAGGATTTAACGATGAACATAATCAAGAATCAAACAGGATAAATCAAAGTGAAGGGGTTGCAATCTACCTTGTTGCAGTTCTATGAACTGTCCAAGTGTTTATAGTATCATCAAAAAATTTAGCATTTAACTAAGTGCCCCAGCACTCTGTACAATTGCATGGCACATAATAAATTCTTAATAAACACTTGTTAACTTGTTGATTATGCCTCCAAAAGAGGCATATCTCAAGTACCTCTCCTGGTTCAACACTTTAAATTAATATTTGATGAAAGCATAGATGACATGCTATCAAATTTGCAGATGACACAAAACTGAGAATCAATCAACACATAGGATAACAGAATCAGTATCCCAAAAATTTCTTTGACAGACTAGAATTGGAGGGCAAATTTAATGAAATAAATTCAATAGGGAAAATATAGAATCCTACAATTATGTTACAAAAAACAACAACCACTCATTACAGAGATGAATTGTCAGAGAGCAACTGATGTGAAAGAGATTTGGTTTTGATCTCTCTGTCAGATGTGTGCCTATATGTGTATGTGATTGGATATGTGAATATACAAATGTATAAATGCCTGCTTTGGCATCCAATTTATAAATGAGAGATCATATTGCAATGTGTCCTGGAACCACTTTAGCTAAATAATGGACCAGAATTTCTGCAAGTCTTTTCACTACAATAGACTCTATTGGCCACCTATATATTTCCAGGAATATTTAGGATACAGTTTATGGAGCTGAACTGCTCAGCATTTTTTCAGGCACTTGGAAGAAGATATAGAGATAGAATGTTAATCAAATTGTCTAATGGTTTGAGGAGCCTTTGATGGAGAGCTAGCACTTGCTAGAAGAACTAAGTTTCAAAGAGAGTTCTACCGCTGGAATTATGGCCCAGTGTAATAAGATGGGATCTAACAGGAATAATGGTAATATAGATTTAACACTCTTAATATAGGATCTTAGGTTTAGATCAGAAAGAATTATAAGTTTGTAAATTTAGTGCTGAAAAGAACCTTCGAGGTCATTGACTCCAACGCTCTTATTTTACAGATGAGGAAAGTGAAGACCATGAGGTTGAGGAATTTGCCCAAGTTAAAACGAAGTGAAACAAAACAAAACAAAAGAGGTCAATAAGAGAACCAGGATTTGAATTTTGGTTACTCTGATTCCTAATCATGTGACTCTTTGCAGACTTTTTTTTCTTAATCATATGCAATTAAATCAATGCTTGACAGTAGTACCTTCTCACCATCTTCCATTTTCTCTCCACTTACATGATGACCAACTGAGTTCATGAATTCATCACCTTTTGACTAGAATAGCACAAAAATCTCAAAAATGTTCTCCCCATTTTGAATCTCCTTATTCTTGAATTCATCCTCCACAACAGGTGCTAAAGTTCAGGTCTGACCAAGTTATCTTTGTTAAAAACAAACAAAACAAAGCAAAGCCTCTAGGAGCTCCTATGCCTTGAGAATAAGACTTGATTGTTTTGTGTTTACAATCTGGCCTCCTCTCTGCCTTGGCTTGTTACATACTTCTTCCCTTCTCTTCTAGGCAATCTGTCGTACATTGTCTTCTTCATATGTAATAATCCAACCCAACTCTATGGCTTTTCTTTACTCCTGTGATGTCCTCCCTCATTTCCTGTACCTCTTAGACTATTTAGTTTCTTTTTAAGTTATGTTTATATATCACAGCCTATGCAATAGGATCTCCTTGATTGGTTTATTCTAGTTTAATGCAAATTCCTTGAATTTGGGGATTGATCCCTCTCAATGCCAGTGATCTCCCTTTGTTGATCATCTTGTATTTCTCTTGCTTGTACACAGCTGTTTGCCCCATTTGGATGGTTGTTGTTGATGATCTTTCATTCTCAAAGAGGGCTATGACATCAGGAAGGTGATGCCATGACTTGCAAATGAATTAGATTTAAGTGAAGTAGGGCTATGCAAAGTCACCAATGTCACTTTCTCCTCTGGAGCTGTCTGGGTCAAGTGGCCAGATATAGATCAGGATAACTCTCAATGGCCCAAGATGCAATGATAGATCTGGGTGTTTTCAAGCTAAGGTCTTTAAGAGGTCTTCGTTTGACTTAGGCAACCTTGAGAGCAAGGATTTTCGTGAGTGTTCCTTTGTATCCCCTACACTTAACACAGTTGCTGGCATATAGCAGGTATTTATATTGACTGTTTTTTTTTTTAATTTATTTAACTTTTTACATTCATTTTCACAAGATTTTGGGTTCCAAAATTTTCTCCCCATTTGT
>CM053772.1:175226991-175263177 GCA_028658325.1 Potorous gilbertii | reverse complement strand
CTCAGGCTCAGTTCCCTCAGGGGGTTTATACAGAGATCCTTTGTAGTGGAGCTGGGGTGGAGCTCCAGCCCACTCTGGGAGTCTCTGGCTGAGCTGCCTCAGCCTCTGCCACAGAGGCCGCTTCCCAGGGGGTCCGAGTCCCGGAGATCCCCCGCTCCCCTCTCAGCCTGTCTCTCTCACTGCCCTGTGAGTCTGTGGGTGGAGGGACCTTCGCAGCTGCCGGAGATTCATGTCCCTGACGCCTGCAGGGCTCTGCTCGTTCCTCTCAGTGCCGCGTGGCCGGGGCGGAGGAGGGGAGCGCTCGGCTGGGCAGGGCTCCGCTCCCGTCTGTGGTACCTTTTGCAGTCCGTTTTTCCAGGCTCTCTGCAACGGAAATCTCCTTCACTGTGTTGCTGCGTGGCTTCCACTGTTCCAGAATTTGTCAGGAGTTCTTTTTACAGGAAATCTATGGGCTGTGGTTTCGGACCTAGCACAGGTGAGTCTTTCTACTCCGCCATCTTGGCTCCGACCCCCAACTGTTTTGTTTTTATATTTGTATACTTAATACTTAGTATATTGTATTGGACACAGTAGAAGCTACTAACTGCATTTTGCGTTGGTTGGGAGATCTATGATGTTATATTCAGTTATAGGTTCAGACAAATGGCCTCTGAGGTCCCTTATAACTCTGACATTCTGTAACCATATGAAATAGGATGGACTTCCCAGAATCAGTGACATGAAAGGGTATAATGCTAAATTTTTCTTAAGATTACAAAATTCCCCAAAGTAGCTGAAAGTGCAGGGAGATAATAAAATTGGGTAAATTGACAATATAAGAAAAATGATCATAAAAAATTATGATAAAATCTCTCAGTACTCTTTAATCACAGATACTGAACAGGTCTATCCTAAGGAGTGCTGCTCATTTTAATTATTTATTGGGAGTTGATGGTTTATTTGGAAGCAAATGCAATTACATCCTGACACTTTAATTGTGATTTGTTTGCTTTGGTGCCTTGCCACTGTTAAGAGGAAGGTTACCTTCCTATGGAAATCTGGCATTTCTATAATTGGTTTTCTGAGTCTTCTATGAGACTGTAAAGAATCTATATTATTAAATGGGCAGACAATTCAGGCTTCAGATATTATGGAGACTGATAACTAATAATGACAAAATATTAACTTGAAACTTAAACAAGGACACTTTTATTCTTAAAGGATTGTGTTGTTGGATATGGGAAACTTCATTCTCTTCATTTGTTTATCATATAAACTTGGTTTTCAAGGAGTTAAGCTGTAGATCTAGTGACCTTAATCACTGACAAATTCATAGAATCTCAAGGTCAATAGGTAGCTAAAACATGATCTGATCCTATCTTCTAATTTCACTAAAGTGGAAAATAAGGAAGTTGAGTAACTTGCACAAGATCACACGAGTCATAAGCAGCACAGCTGGGATTTAAAGGGAGATCTTCCTACTTTTAAGACAGCATTCTTTCCTACCCACCATGTTGGTCCTAGAAAGTGATCATAAACCCTTCCTTTGATCAAAGATTTTAGTTGATTGGGAATCTACATTTTTTCAGAGATTTGTCATCTAAATTTTCATAGAAGCACAGATTATGGGAGGGGAAAGGGCCCTCGTAAGTCATCTAGTCCCACCAACACCTAACTGAGAATCTCTTCTACAACATATCTAAATGGTTATACATCCTCTACTTGGAAGATCTACATGGAAAGAAATCCATCTCACATAAAGAGAATACTAAGTCTTTAAGGAATTTCTATTTTGCAAAAGGAGGTGTGACTTTTATAGTGGAATTTCATAGTTAAGGCCTATGAAATCTCATAAAGGCCCTTACTGTGATCACTTGCTATAATGACAAATGAATGGTGTATCTTTTTTCTTTCAATATTTAGGCATTTGTGTCCCACTGGGGAGTTTATAGTCATTCAATGTTAATATAAAATATTTTCTAATGAGAGGTATGATATTATTGATAATAAAATGACTAACATTTATAATCAAAAGAGTAAATGTATGCATTTCTCCTCCACCCTTAATACTGTAAAAGTGGTTTCTTTAAGCACAATTCTAAAGCTATTGCTCCCTCACTCAATGAATGTCAATGACTCCTCTTGCTTCTAATTTCAACGCAATCATTTTTCAGTTGCGTCCAACTCTTCATTATACCCACTCCCCTTTTTCAGCGAAGATACTGGAGTGGTTTGCCATTTCTTTCTCCAGATCATTTTACAGATGAATAAATGAGTCAAACAGGGTTAAATGACTTGCTCAGAAGAGAGGAGAAAGTTCCTTGGACACACATGGAAAGAATGTGAAATTTACAGCTTGTAAGTATCTTAGGCTGGATATGAACTCATGAAGATGAATCTTCCTGATTCTAAGTCCAGTGCTGTATTCACTATGCCACCGAGCTTCCCCCATAACAATAACTACTAACATATATTATTAGTAGTCAGGCACTTTGCTAAGTGCTTTAAAAATTTTTTTAATCGCATTATCTCAGACATTAAGTTTTGAAAAATGAATTACATCCATTATATCATTTGCTTCTCACAGCAAACCTGTGTTGTAGGCACTTCTTGATCTTAGGTCTGGTACTCTATCCACTTCACCACCTAGCTGCTTATAACGGAAAAAAATTATTCAATCAATAAATATCAACTATATGTAAACTCTATATTAGATATTTGAGGGAAAAAAGGAAAGAAAAACAAACTTCCCCTTAGAGAGCTTATATTCTATCAGAGAAGACAACATATATGCCTCTACCCATCCACATATAAATACTCACACATTTACAAGTTAAATATATCAATATATGTATGTACAAGCTAGATATAATCTAGCATACAATGTGTTAAATTGTATTTTCATTGCATATATTTTTATAAGCATAGGTAATATATAACATATATAGTAAACATACTAGATTGTATTGTTTTACATGTATTTTGTATATATGTTCAATATTTAGTATTTGCTATATACACATATAATGTACATACAAATATACATACATACACAAACATAGAAATATACAAAATATTAGCAAGTTGATTTTAAAAGGGAAAAACTTTTAACTCTAAATATGGTGGTCTCCAAGCTTTCTCTTTGCCCTCTTTTCTCAAATGGATCCAGTGCTTTTTATCATTGACTAATATCTGGTTCCTTTTGGTCTTCTTAGAGAAGTGGAGATTTGGAGAACTTTGAATAACCTCTAGAGAGCACCAGAGATAAGGTGACACTTATATGATTGCTTCTTCTGGAAATCTGACTCATTTAGTTTGGGCCCATCAGCCAAGGCAGTACAGAAGATTATTACAACATATTTGATACAAAGAACTATCTTCCTTTTGGATTCCATTTAAAAAAATAAATTCATATCTGTTGTTCTGCGCATCATAATCTATTACTTGATATGGATATTATTTTTTGTACATATATATGTATGAATGTCTGGAGATTTAAATGCAGATACATGAAAGGGGCACACATACTATGCATACCATTGTAACAGTAAACAAAGTAGGCTTCTTTGTTGTGTTTCTGGATTGAGTTGTAGCCAATCAGAAATGTAAGTGAGCTCTAACCAATCCTATACGTGCATGTGGGCTCTAGCCAATCAGATGGTGAGTAGAGCTGTATATAAATAGAGCCAGTGTTGAGAAAGTAGATGTTGAAGAAAGTCATTGTTGAAGAGGTGAACCAGCACTGAGAATAAGAGAGCTGAGAAGAGACCTCTAATAGCAGAGATTTTGTGAAAGAGCCTCTGGGCTTTGAAAGCAAATAAAGCTGTAGGACAGAAACCTGCCCATCAGAAGGAGGCCCCTTTAAGCCCCTTTTGAGACCTGTTAAAGTGACTGACCTGTTATCACAGAAACTGGATTTTGGAGGTAAATTGAGATGATGGTGCTTGTGGTGAGTGTCAGTATTGTTGTTCTACTAAGCTTTGTTTTCCCAGAGGCAGAAGCTGTGGGCAGGAGGTGGGAGAGCTTGGAGGGGAGCAGTCCCTGTGAGCTGAGACATAGAGCAAGAGCAGAGACCAGCCTATGTGTGAATTCAATGAGTCAGGAGTGGTCAATCCACAGAGAAAGAACCATGGGACTTGGAAGTCAACTTCGAGTTAAGATGAAAGAGGACTTTGCTTGGGCATTTGGTATTGATTAGGGAGATTGTTCTGTGACCTAGGAGTGGACAGTGTGGTATTTTCTGCTACCCCTTAAAGATGCATTGTGTTAAGGAAGACCCTAGCCTGGGACCTCTGATTATGGAAACAAGTATTTTGGGGAAAGCTACTGAATGCAACGATATGTGCTATGTGCCATATGACATACTGAGTGTTATGAATGTTATGCTTTACTTTATTGAACAATGTTTAGTTTATTGCTGAATAGAGTTCATAATATTATGTAAGTAAACCTTGAAATCATTCACAGCAGGAGTCCTCAAGTGTGCTCCCATAATTAGCGATAAAACCCTAAATCAATATATTATTATGCACATATGTACTCAGACAGGCATGCACATATATAGATATGCAATCTTGTATATATATGAAGCCACAACCAATACATGCATGCATGAATGTCTGTACATACATACATCTATTCCCCTGGCTAATAGGTAAGTTTCATTTTTGTATTTCTATTCATAGTACCTAGCATAGTAATTGGTACATGCAAGGTGCCTGATATGTCATATGTGATCTGACCGTGTAGTTTAATATCACATTACTTGTCGTACTTGCCATATCACCCTATTGATAACCTAGTGTGAGTTCTCAGTTTTCTTATTTTCATAAACCTGTTGCTATGCTAAGAATATTTAATGCCATGTGTGGTGGAGGAAAGGATCAAGACTGACCTTAAAAGACTGACATAAATGTGATTACCAAGACTTCGTAGTTCTCTTTACGATGGCCTTATCTATGCACTTCAAGAAATATTTATTGCATGTTTACTATGTACCAGGCACTTTTCTGGGCATTGAGGATATAAAAGTAAAAATAAAACAGTGCTTGTCTTCAAAGAATTTATATTTTACCAGATGTGTCTGTAAGAACATTTGCCTGTCTCTGTAAATGTCAAATATATTAATGGGATAAAGTGAAATTTTAGGAATGAGAGGTTTCATTAACAACTGAGAAGATCAAGGTAGGTCTCTCCTAGAAGTAGAGCAACAGCTAAGTCTTGGCTTAGTGGTTCTTAAAGTAGAGATGAGAAATAGAGAAGAGAGGACAGCTCATAGGCAGCTGGGAAGTGGAATGTTGTGTTTGGGAAACAGCAAGTCAATCATTGTGACTGGCAGTTAGGTTGCATAAAGAAAAGTAATGTATGATCATCCCAGAAAGACAGTGGACAACACTGCAAAACATGAGTATTGTATGAAACCTTAGAAGTAAAAGTCTTCAATGTCCATAATATTTATGGACACCATGCTGCTTCTCACAAAAGTAGAAGTCCCTTCATATGGAATGTGAAACAAATGCCACTCTTTCTGGGCCCCGAGTCTTGCCACAATGTTGGAACTAAATAGTTAATGGAAAGAAAAAGAAAAAATCTAGGGAAACCACAAAGGACAGTTTTACATTGCTGCAATAGTCTGTTTAGACCTTTGTCGCAGATAGTTCAAATATTGTCCAAAGGTGATAAGGTCATGAATTCAATGCTTTTACTGGAAATTTAACTTCTTAAAGGGAACAAGTCATTACATGGTCTCAAATTGTAGCCCCTGCTCTGGTCAGTCATCTTACTACCAGTTATTGGGACAACGAGCAGGAAAGCATGACTGACTCAATACCACCCACTCCTGGAAGAATAACTCTGAATACATCCCCAGTGCATTGTCCATAAGTCTACCTTGTTAAAGAACAAACAAATAAAATATGACCCTATTATTCCTCTGGTTTGGCTATTGACTGATTCCTCAATTTGAGATTATCAGATTTGGAAGCACATTTAAGGTACAAAGTTATTTTAAGGGCATTGCCAATTATACATAAGCCTTTCATTTCTAAGGAAAACCATTTCCCTAGATGGTTTCAAAATACAACCTCCAATGAGTAATAACATCCATAGTTAGTGGCTTTGGGTATTATGTCCTGCTGTCAGTCCATTTGTCAAGCCTGCAATTCAATAGCTTTTCCCTGTGAAACTCTCCTGCAGTCAATATTTTATGTGGAGGGTATACATAGGTGCACACACTTACAGGCAGCAGAATAGACAGGGAGCTAACTACTTTGTGAGGTATTAAGAAAATTAATGTAGAAAAGGAAAAAAAAAGTTTGATGCCTGAGAAATACATTCTTTGACTTAAGAGAGAGAAATGAAACCCCCATGATGCTGTGGTATAAAATAATAATAAGAAAAAACCCAGAATATGGTGCGGTATTACAGCAGTTTCCCAAGCGATCAAGCATTCCTGTTGAGAATGATTGAGCCTATCAAGATATAAAAGAGCAGCTGGGGACATTTGAAGTGGCGATTTATTTCACAAGGCTTTGGACAGGAAACGTGAGCTGCAGTAAGAAATAGGAAGGGGATACTTAAGTTGGACAAGTAAAATGCCACAAAGGTGGGTCATCAAATGCTACCTAATGGGAATCCTGATGCAAAGGTGCAAGTTTTTTAATGAGATAAAGTACCCATTTAATCAATAATTCAGATCAATGCATATATTATTCTTATTTAGCATTTATCATGAAATGCATAATTAGTGGGCATTAAATTGATTTATTTTTGACAGCTATCCATAGCTTGTAATAAAATATACAGTATTCTGAAAATGAATTCTGGTTCCGTTGACCAGGTTACTCTTTGAGAAAAAAGTAATATTAGTTTGGACTCAATAACTCACTTTAGGGTTATGAAGGAGTCATGAAAGACTTCATATTGACTTTAATTGATATGTTTTATCTAAGAATAATTGTGTAGATGAATAGATATTTGAGAAAACTTTTTGGTGTTAGCATTTGAATTTAATTTTATTCATGTTTGGAATTCCCAACGTAGAAATGTCTTCTATCACGGCAAAATGTCAAAACTTTTAAAGTTTTATTCTTAGAGAAAACCTTACATTGTTTAGAGATTATTTGACTTGCCCCTGGTCACACATCAGTCAGTCAGAATTTTGTTAAGTGCTTAGTATGTGCCAGGGACTTTGCTAAGGGATACAAAGATAAAAAAGGTCTCTTTCCTCAAAGAATGAACATTGGAGTGGGGGAGGCAACCTGTACCAAGGTTGTGTGTACAAGATACACACAAATAAAACAGCAAAGCAAGAACTCAAACCCAAGATCTTCCTGGATCTATCCATCATGTCAGACCCACTCTCATTTAACAAATATGTTGACAGAAAAATGACATAAAATTCTTGGGAGGCCTTGTTTCTGTGGGTTGACATTTAGCATAATCAAAGCTAAAAGACCGAAAAAGAGTATTTCTTTTCTAGCATGATGTAGAAAGTGTACTACATTATTTTATACAAACATGTATAAAACACATATATATGTGTATGCATAGACATGTATATATACATATATGTATGCATATGTGTATATGATGCAGGTAGGAAATCCACATTATTTTTTGTATGTGTTTTCATTTTAATAAATAATATAAACAAGTTTTTAAAAAGCATATAGTACAACCTTTTTTCCAAATATGGATTTAATATTGTGTATAAAAGCCACACTCATCAAGGTTCTGGATTTTATATCTCACACATCGATTGTTTAGTAAAAGAATCTAATGCAAATAATGAATTACATAACTACTCTGTTCATTAGATTGCAAGATCCTTGAGGGTATGGACTATATTTTACTATAAATATTTTTGATTGATAACTGTCATAAAAGTGAGCAATTCTTCTTTTCCTACTATTTGGTCTAATTCTATAATGTTAACAGTATTGCAGTTCCAATATGGAAACTTCCTTTCCTGTAGGAGGTTCAGTAATTTTCATTCTTAGGGAAATTAAGTGATATACAGCCAGAATGTTTAAAAGACAAGACCAGAATACATGTGTCATCGCTCCATTCTGTATCTCTATAATTTCTTAAGATCCCAAATACCCTACAAGTTTGCATAACTGAATTTCACACATAGTTAATTCTGGGATGTTGAAGCAAATTGAGAACTGGATGTTGAATCAGGTGTTCTGATTTTGTCTCTTGTTTACATTCAGTGGAGAAGCAATTTAATTTCTCTGAGGTAGTTTTTTTCATATGTCATTTGTAATAATAATTTGTATACCGCCTCCTTCATATGATTGTTTGGGGGATAATTAAAAGCACTTAAGAAGAAATATTTCATAATAACAACATGTGAATGAATGAAACATTTAATAAACCACTTACTTTGTGCCAGGTACTGTGCTCAGTACTGGGGATACAACCAGAAAACAAGACAACTCGCTTTTCTCAAGGAGCTCCCATTCTAATTCGGAAGAGAGCACATATAGAAAGTTTCAACTGCAAGTCAGATAGAAAGGGACATTATAGGGTACAGTGGTAAAGCAGCTATTAATGTTTCTTCTTTAATATAATTTCAACTGATAAAACTATATCGGTTTCTGATACTGAACCATTTGACAGTGCCAAGGACTTTGGTTGCAAGAATTTTCTTTGCTCAGTCTTTAGTAGTGGTGGTTGTAGCACCCACAGGGCATCTTCAAGGCTCAAGGTCCCCTGGGACTGCTTTTCAGAAAGATCCTTTAGGGCACTGGGATGGAAGTATTTCTATTCCCAAGACTTTTAGATTCAGGGTCCTGAGCAGTCTCCATCAGTCTGAGGTGAAATTGTGATCATGATGGTGATGATTTGACTTGCCTGGCACATGCCACTCCTGTGTCTCCCTTAGGTTGCCTTGCTCCTTCATCTAGATTTGTCTGTGTACCCTGTGTATGGAAGCTGGTAAGCATTTTGTGGGGGTGGCTGGTCCCCTCTTCATAGGTATTTCTCCCTCCCTCAGTATGATGGCCATGAGGGGTAGATTGGAAGTAGAACTGGTGGTCTGGGAGGTGCTACTACTCCTATGATTCCTGTGCTGCTAACTCTTGGGAGCAGAAGGTCAGCAGCTGCCAGTTGCTCATAAGGAAGATGGCCTCCCCTCCACAATTTATTTCCTCAGCGTTGCCACAGGGGCCAAACTGGAAGCACATTTTTGTGGCTTAGCAGACACCACTATTTTTAAGGCTCTAATGCTCAGGGTCCTGGACTTTCTTCTCAAGAGTCTGAGGGGAAATAGTGATCAGGGTGTTGGCAATGGTTTGACTGACCTGCCTGCCTACAATTCTCTCCTCAGCATGCCTTTCTTCTTCAGCTAGATTGGTTTGCCTGCCCTGTTGTTGGCAGTTGCTTAGCAGTTGGTGGGAACAGTTGGTCTCCTGTTTACAGAAGTGACTTCCCCAGATGACAGCTGTGAGGCTGGGTTAGAACCAGTGGTTTGGGAGATGATATCACTTCCAGGGCTCACAGCTCTATTATATAATAATAGCAACATTGAGTTTTAATGCCATTCATGACTAAATAATAGCAATATCACATATCCTTTCCTCCTGTGCCCAGTATACTGAGGGATACACATAGGTCATAGCTCTATATGCATGCTTATCTGTGTATGTAATTATATTAAAAACACTTCAATAAAATTTTCTGTCTTTCTGTTCCTCTCTCCTACAGAGGAGTTGTATGTGTCAGTTCTGAATTGAATCTGATGGCTATCTGAATGTATCAGATATTGTTTTCATTTATGCTAGCTTTCTGGGAAATAGTTTCTCTTTTGTCATATATTTTTATAATGGCTGATCCATCAGAGGCTTCCACATAACAGCGGGAAATAATAAAAATAAGTGATATTCATAGAATGCTTTAAAGTTTGTCAACTACTTTTATGTGTATTATCTTTATTCTAGAAGGGATTAACTTATTTATTTATTTTCCCTAATCAGTTAATTAATTAGTTAATTAATTTTTAGTTTTCAGCATTCAGTTCCAAGATTTTGAGTTCCAAATTTTCTCCCCATCTCTTCTCTCCCCACCCCAAGATAATATGCATTGTGATTGCTCATTTCCCCAATCTGCCCTCCTTTCCTCTTCTTCTATTATCCTGTTACCCTCTATTTTCTTGCAGGGCAAGATACCCCTTTGCCTTTATATTTCCCAATTGCATTTAAAAACAATTTTTAACATTGGTTTTTGAAACTTTGATTATATATACATAGGTATACATACATGTATACATATCTGTCTGTCTGTCTATCTATTTTCTATCTATCTATCATCTATCTATCTATCTATCTATCTATCTGTCAAATCCCTCCAATTACCCTAATACTGAGAAAACTCTCAAGGGTTACAAATATAATTTTTCCATGTAAGAATGTAAACACTTCAACTTTAGTAAGTCCCTTATGATTTCTCTTTCCTGCTTACCTTTTCATGCTTCTATTGATTCCTGTATTTAACAGTCAAACTTTCTATTCAGCTCTCATTGAATTATCAGGACCCTGAAGAATTATACTCAGTTTTGCTGAGTAGGTGATTCTTGGTTTTATTCCTATCTCCTTTAACCTCTGGAATATCATATTCCAAGTTCACCAATTCCTTAATGTAGAAACTGTCAGATCTTGTGTTATCCTGATTGTGTCCAGAATACTTGAATTGCTACTTTCTGGTTACTTGCAATATTTTCTCCTTGATCTGGGAACACTGGAATTCAGCTATAATATTCCTTTTGAGTTTTCCTTTTGAGATCTGTTTCCGGAGGTGATCAGTAGACTCTTTCAATATCTATTTTACTTTCTAGTTCTAGAATATCAGGGCAGTTTTCTCTGATAATTTCTTGAAATATGATTTCTAGGCTCTTATTTTTGTCATGGATTTCAGGTAGTCCAATCATTTTTTTAATTATCTCTCCTGGATCTATTTTCCAGGTCAGTTGTTTTTCCAATAAGATATTTTACATTGTCTTCTATTTTCTTCATTCTTTTGGTTTGTTTTATAATTTCTTGATTTTTCATAAAGCCGTTAGCTTCCATCTGCTTTATTTTAATTTTTAAGGAATTATTTTCTTCAGTGAGATGTTGGACCTCCTTTTCCATTTGGTAAATTCTGTTCTTTAAGGCATTGTTCTCCACATTGATTTCTTGGACCTCTTCTGCCATTTGCTTTAGTTTATTTTTTAAGGTATTATTTTCTTTTGCATTTTTTGGATCCCCTTTACCAACGCTTGACCCATTTTTCATGATTTTCTCACATCACTCTCATTTCTCTTCCCATTTCCCCCCTCTAACTGTTTTATTTTATTTTCAAAATCTTCTTTGAGTTCTTCTCCATGACAAATTCATATTTTTCTTGGAGACTTTTGATGCAGAATCTTTGGCTTTTTATTCTTCTGGTTGTATGTTTTGATCTTCCTTGTCACCAAAGCAATATTCTATAGTCTGATTTTTTTTCTAGTTTTGCTCAATTTCCCAGACAGTTACTTGACTTTTGAGTTCTTTGTCTAACTTGACAACCTGTTTCAGGTTGGGGTGAGGTATGTATTGTCAGCTGCTTGATCACTCCCACAATCTATGAACCTAGAGCTCCAGAAACAGCAGCAGGTGCCATCACTGCCACTGCTGCTGCAGCAGACACATGCTCCTCTGCCTCCTCTTCTGTGCTGGGACCAGACCATGTTACTCTCTCACACAGGTGATTTTTTTTTTCTACTGACCAAGTTGTCCTTCGTGTTTTGGGGTCAAAAAATCTAGAAAGTGCCACAGCTTCCATTGATTCAGTCCCTCTGAGGCTGGATCAGGTCCCTTTTGTTTTGATGCAGGCCATGCTGATAGAATAGAGTCCACTCCTAGCTTGGTGCAATAGATACTTCCCATCAACTTTCCAGGCTGTCTTGAGTTGGAGATTTGCTTCATGCTATCATTCTATGGGTTCTGAAGCTCCAGAATTTGTTTAGAGTCATTTTTACAGATATTTGGGGGGTTTGGGAGGAGAGCTCAAGGAAGTCCCTGCTTTTACTCTGCCATCTTGGCTTTGCCACCAGAACTGCTTTATCTAAATGGAACAGAATAATGGCAAGGGGCAATAGTCATCTTATATAGTAAGAACGCAATGAGAAATTCCAGAATTCAAAATGGGCAAAGGATGGTGATTATATTTAGATCAAGATGAATAAAAAAGAAACCGAAACAATAATAGCGTGGGGATATAATACTATCCACTTAGAAGGATGAAACAGATAATTAGTTCAGTAAACAGGACACAGGAAGCATGAAATAATGATAATGGTGAACTCTTATCTGGCCATCCGTGATAGGTCTGTTTCTTTAAAGATCAGGATTTTTTGATAAATTGTAATTTTAAATTACTGACAATTTCGTTCTTTGTTATATGTTAAAAAGATGAGAAGAGTTCAGTTTTGGAGGTGATTGCTCATTATCTATATTAAAATATTATTTATTATAATTCATTAATTTTTATTTATTTTCTGGCTGGAAAAGTAAAAATTGCAGGAGCTGTGAGAGGGAGTGATCATTTGTTCTGAGAATCTGTGATAGAGACATAGAGGAAAACCTTGTAGTATGATTTGCATTTTAGATATTTTATTGACATTGAATTTCCCTATCTGAACCAGGGTAAATATAGAATGACTAAGTATAGTCCTAACCCACTACTGATCAGTAAGGAATACTTGACCTTCTCTGACCAGGGCCAGTTTGTCATTTCTTAGGTATCCTTGTGGCCCCTGCTTCTAAAAACTAACCATTTTTAAAATTTTTGTTGAATTTAGAGCAGACACACAATAGGCTTTAGTCATAGTACAGCTAAACTCCAGAGCTTAAGTAATCCTGTAGCTTCAGCCTTTCCAATATCAAGGTTTGTTGTTGTACACTATCCATATCAAGAACACCTTAGTTTTTCAAAGGGGCTATCTAACTGACCCTATACCTGAATAACAATTTGCTATATACTTTATCCACAAGTGTTCACTTAACCTTTGCCTGAAAGTGTTGATCTACTAAGGTAGACCATCTTATTATTATATATTTTTGTTATGACTATTCCTGAAATTTATTCCTTTCCAGATTCCATTGTTTACTCCTTGTCCTGCCATATCTGTAAACAAGAAATAAATCTAATCTCTCATTCATGTGGCAATTCTTCAAATACTGAAAGACATATCAGACTTTTTCCTACTTGCTTCTTCTCTTGCCTAAAAAAAACCCCTCTATTTTCATCTTATAAATGAAGCAGATGAGGCTGAGATAAGTTAAATAACTTAAAAAGGGTCATGCATCTAGTG
The DNA here is from genome assembly GCA_028658325.1 of Potorous gilbertii. Taxonomy (NCBI): domain Eukaryota; kingdom Metazoa; phylum Chordata; class Mammalia; order Diprotodontia; family Potoroidae; genus Potorous; species Potorous gilbertii. The sequence goes on along the minus strand of CM053772.1, from coordinate 175,249,862 downwards.
TCTGAGTGAGGATTGGAACTCGGATCCTCTTGGAGACAGACAGAGAGACAAAGACAGAGAGAAACAGACACAGAGTTATGGATAGTGTATCCTGGAGTCAGGAAGATCCAGGAAAATTACAATTCTGACATTTTCTTCCAAAAAATAAAATTTCCAATTGTTTGTAAAGTTTTTAATATTAATTTTTAAAAATTTTGAGTTTCAAATTCTTTCTCTCCCTCCCTCACCACTGACAGGGTAAATCATTTGATATAGGTTATATAAAAATAATCTTACAAAATGCATTTCCATATTAGTCATGTTGTGAAAGTACAGACAACGCTTACCTCCCCCCAAAGCAAACAAACAAGAAAAATAGAGTAAAAAAAAGTGCTTCAATTTGCATTTAGACTCCATCTATTCTTTTTCTGGAGATGGATAGTATTTCTCATCATGATTCCTTTGAAATTTTCTTAGATGATTTTATTGCTGAGAATAGCTAAGTTATACATAGTTGATCATTGTGTAATATTGCTATTACTGTGTACATTGTTCTCCTGGTTCTGTTCATTTCATTTTGTATCAGCTCTTGTAAGTCTTTGTAGGTTTTTCTGAAAGCACCTTGTCTGTCATTTTTTAAAACACAATTGTATGCCATCATATACCATATAACACATGGTATAGTTATATGCCATATGCCATATACCATATACCATAACTTTTTCATCCATTCTCTAAATGATGGGCATCTATCAATTTTAATTTTTTTAATTTAATGCACTTAAATTATTAAAATATTCATTTTACATCCTGTAATGCTCTTTATCTCTTGTTTGGGCATATATCCTTCCTTTATCCATAAATTTGACCGGTAAACTACTCATGCTCCCCTTATTTGCTTATGGTATTACTTTTGATATCTAAATCATGTACCCATTTTGACCTTATCTTGGTATGTAATATGAGATATTGACCTATAGCTAGTTTCTTTCTAGTTTCTAGTTTTCCCTTCAGTTTTTGTTATTTAGCAAGTACTTGGCCCAAAAGCTTGGATCTTTGCATGTATCAAACTCTAGGTTACTGTGGCCATTTACCACTACATATTGCATACCTAATCTATTCCACTACTCCACCACTCTATTTCTTAGCCAGTACTATATTGTTTGAATGATTACTGCTTTACACTATAGTTTGAGATTTAATAGGGCTAAGGTACCTTCCTTCAAAATTTTCCTCCATCAATTCCCTTAATATCTTTGATATTTTGTTTTTAATTTTGATAATTTCTTGTTTTGTGACCATAAGCATATCACTTAATATCTCTGATCCTCAGTTTATTTTTTAAATGAAGGTAATGATACCTGTATTCCTTAACTGGCTGCATTGCTGAGAAGTCTAAATGAAATAATGTGTGTAAAAAGCTTTGAAACATCAAAGTACCACATAAATGTCAATTTTTATTATTCTGCATTATTTTCATTATTAACCATGGTTCCTTTCTGGAGAATTTCTGGAAAGGTATAGGTAATCATTTCTTAGTAGAAAAGCATAGGAAGGCTCTTTAGACTTGGTGTTCTTCCCTAATACATTAAATTCTAGTCCTGATGGTACAGCTAAAACAAATAAATGTTCCTTTTCAACTTTGGAACTCTCTCATGTTGGATCTATCTAGAGTTTTGATAATTATATGAATTGATTGTATTGGAGACCATGTGAAACTACTTACTTATTTTTGCTGTAGACATCATTAAAGGGTAGACTACAAAATGCTTGGTCACATGCTTCATTTTTCCCTCCATACTTTCAACAATCATGCTGAATATTTCCTTGGTCCCATACCTGAATGCCCCATGGTACCAGGGACAGTTGGAATGTAGATGATACCAAAAGAATGTCACTTCTGCTACTGTGGATTGTCAAGATTATGACAGTCAGTCAGCATCAGTAATAACTGGGTAGTTATGGTCACAGCAGATATTGTCATAGAAATTGCTTCTATATGTGCATGCATATGTATGTGTGTATATGTGTGTGTTTTGTGGGGAGTATAAGAATTCCAAGCCATGTTACCTCACAGAAGAACATGGATGTTGGAGCATTGATTAGGACTTTGACTAACCCACAATCCTCCACATACACACTTTATTGGACAGGCAAAAATAATGGAATTCAGGAAGTCTTCAGAAAAAATGCAGGCACATTGTTCCAAGAATGGGAGTTGCTCGTTGAGTAGGACTCCAATCCTGATGATTAATAGGATTTCTGCCTCAGGATGTCCACATTTCTGAATGCTTTAGGCAAATGGAGAAATGAGAAGACTAAAAAAATTCATGTGGTAGAAAAATTTGGGTGTGAGTGACAGTTTTCTAAAATGAAGTATATGATAAGAACTGATGAGTGATAGAAGGCCATATAGAACACAATCTGTGACCTATGGGTGTATTGTCTTATCATAATGCGTTAAGCAGTACCTATGTTCCAAAAGAGTGAATGCCCATCTCTAAATATCATATACTCCAGGGACGGACCATAATAGAAGCAAATATCTAAATATTAGTTCATTGTCCAATTGCTGTATAAAGAAATGAAATTTCACATGATAGTTTGTTATAGTAATGGTCTATAATTCGGAGAGGCACTGGACAGGAGTCGAGTCATTGCAATGGTATTTATTTCTTCATTAAGGACAAATTTCTGCCAAAGCAACAATAATCTCAAATGTACAGAAGTATAGCTTTGTGGAGGAAACCTTAAGTTGATCTCCATGTACTAATTTCCTACTTGCATATGTCCACCATTACAGCCAAATCCCTATGCTGAGGCTTCACTGGTGGCAGTGGAAACACCAGTAGTAACAATTTGTCCAAGATGAATGTGTTAATGGTCATTTTCACCACAGATGGAACAGTTAGCATCTGTGGTGAAAATGACCATTAACACATTCATCTTGGACAAATGCTACAGACGGTTCATGAACTGAATAGATCAGGAATTGAATAGAAAGAAGATATTTGGCTCAGTCACAGTGAGGGAATTGATTCCAAGCATCTCCCTGAAATTAAAAAAAGCTATCCTTTGAACACCAATATTCTCCTGGTTAGGCAGCATGACTAGAAATCAACACATACCAGGAACCAAAATTAGAGATTGGCCAAAAGACAACAATGAAATACATCACACTTATAAATAGGCTATACCATATCATTAATGGAGAATTATGCAGAAAATCAGGTAAGAAGTATCTGAGAGCAACTTGGTCAGAAAAGAAAGTTGTCTGGTTGTGTAGAAAAGGACAAAGGCTAAGGAATGGACAACCCGCATGTAATACTGCCACCACATAATGTCAATAATGTGAAAAGAGATCCCTCAACCATAATCATGAACCCACTATGGATGACTGATAGAAAGACACGGAAAACAAACACAGAGAATACAAGAAACATTTGTTATCAACATTTTGGACAGATTGTCCACATTGACAAACTCATACAGCTATTAAAATACCAAAGTGTTGTAAAGATGACTAACATGGTATGTTTGACCATATCAGATTTAAGAGTATCAGAAATATGGAATAAAAAAAAGATAGCTTTAGCAGAGACATCAGATATGAGCTAGTCAGACCTGAACAGTTCCACAATATTCTCATCAAGTGATTATTCAGACCCTGTTTGAAGATCTACCTTGAGGAGAAACCTACTGTCTCTCAAATAATTATATAGCTGTAGTAATTAGTAAAATATTTCTTTTGGGCAAACCATAGCTTCCATTCAGAAATTTGATTGTTAGAAAGGACCAAAAAGACAGTGAGAGCTTATTTTTGAGTTTCAAGATTCACTGGTCTCTGATGGTTCATTTATAGTACTAGGTAAAATAGGTACTGTGACACCAAAGAAACCTTAATCCTTCTCTAGTTCATCCCAACTGAATCAGACTTTATCAAGTTAATCCAAACTGTACTTCTCTTATCTAAAAGATTTTCTTATCTATGTTACTTACATCAGATTTTCCTCCCATTTTTAGAGCTGTGTGTGGGAGAAAATACTATTCTTGCTACCTTGCTTGCCAACCAAAGAAGACTGTCTTTGAACAGACGACCAATTAGTGGTTATCCCCATCCTGGGTTTGAATGTAAGAATGATTTCTAATGGAAACAAGTAGATTTGTTGCTTTGGTCAATAATAGATTTTTTTTTTGTTAAGCAAATGGCAGTCTTTGAAAATAGTCTTTATTCTCATTTGGGGTCATTTTTATGTCTATGAATCCTTTAGTATTTTTCAAACACTAGGAGCTATGAATAGAAAGAAAAGAGAGATGAATTTTAAAATGCCAGTCAATACCAGAAAGATGGATTAATAAAACAGGTGCTAAGAAGATATCATGGTTTCCTCTGCTAAAGGTATGTAGTATTCCTGCTGCTTTCCTACATTTGTGAGTAGTTTTGACGTGTACATATTGAAAATAGTATTTGGAAACTATGACGTGTCCGGCTTTTGAGAAATATGTATAGATTTGTGATCAAAAGCCATTCATGCATATTGTTCTAATATTAGGGAATTACAAAGCAAAGTGTGAACCTAACTGATAAAATGAACTATTTGTCCCATAAATTGTGGTGCCAACTATTTTTTTTTGCTAGCAAGTACTTTTTAACTGATAAGTATGCATGTCATCTCATTCAGAAAGCATATTTATAAGCTATTTCTTTAGCTGATAACAGTCTGTTTAAAATCTGTTTTACGTTGTATTATGCCAACATCAATACTTTAAAAAGCATTTTAAATATGTCTAAGGTTTGAAACTACAACTCCAGGTGGAAATTGTTTGTGCATATGGGTGTAAAGCTGTTCATTCCTGGATTTGCCAATCCTACCTACTTTTAAGGTGCTATTGATTAGATAACTTTGTAAAAACTTCTTTATGGGGTTTAAATCACTCTCTGTCACCTCGCTGGTCCAATAATTGCCTTTCAGATCGTTCTGGGGAAACCATAGATTTATTGAGTCATTTTAGTTAAAATTAGTAATAAACAACAATAGAAAATATTTGTCCCTTCCAGTGTTGTGGTCGCCTTTAACAATTCTGATTGATCAAAAACACTGGAATCAATATTGCCTACATATTTCTCGTAATGAGTTCAGTGACATAGAAGTAAACAGATTTTATAAGCACATTTTCTTTTTTTCTTTTTCTTTATTTTTTAAGTCCAGCACATGTTGCTCTGGATGCAGAGTATAAAGTGAACTTACAACAGCTTTTGGCAGTTTTTAAATGATTGTTAATTAACTTTGCTGCTCAAATTCCTGCAAGCTCAATGGTAGTTGATGAGTTATCATGCTGCAGCCAATAAATCCTGAAGTCATTTCATAAACATAGTTATTTAACCTAAACTGGATTCTCCATCAATTGAGACAAATCAATTTTTAAATGCCATATTCTTGTGAACTTCAGTAACACCACTTTACACTAAAAGACTTTACATTTACAAGTTCTTACATTTCTACAAAGGAGGTTTGGCCAAAGAAGATGGGCATTAAAGAGCATTCAATTTCCCTCCCTCCAAATGGTAATATCTATGCTACCTATGCTATGTACCTCTTTTAAGTATTTATGATTTCTTAAATCATATAATCCGAATTTTTTTCTAGACTAAATTGGCAAAGGTTACCAATTGCTTCATGATCTGTTGTCACGGTAACCACAAAAATCTATAAAGAATGATTTGTTCTTTTTATATTTTAAGAGTTCATGCAATTTATTTCAGTGACTTATACTCTTGCAGATACAGTATTTAATGTGTTTGCTAAGCTTACAATGGATGAAGAGCAAGGGTACTGATATTTGTAAAGATAGTACCTTGTGTTGGAACTGGAATATTTGATGTCAAATTGCTTGGTTCCTTACATACTGTTCAATTTGGATGGTGATGTGACTCTCAACACTTAAGTCCTAAAATTCTTGTGTAACAGCCACAATGTAAAAAATAGGAGTTGTACCTTGTTTTGACTGCATTAACTACCTATAAAATAATCATATTCTAATGCTTTGAATTTTGTTTTTATGTTCAATTTTTCTGTTTATGGTAGATGGGCTTTTCTTGTCTCTCCTAATCCCTTCCCAGACAGATAAGGTAAGTCATGTCCGTCTTGTCAGAATTGTTTTTTAATTCTATATTAACCCTTTAGTCATTTTGTGTAGGCTGTAATACTGCCAATATTTTGTGAACCAATTTTCCTTTGGTTAATAAAGCTGATCTGGACCCAAGAGGCTTGATTCTCTCAACATTTTGGGGTAGTGTCCTCAAACTGCCCCACAAACAATTGCACATTCCTAATTATTTATTGATCATGTTTCCCATGTTCCATAACTGAGAATTTGTGGTCTTGGGTGATGCAAGTCTATTTGGGTTGCTGATTGACATCTGTACCTTTTTCTGTGTATCCTTCCTTAAGTCTCTAAGTAAGTCATTTCCTATATTCTATCATTTGCACTCAAATTCTGTTTGTAATGTCCATCGAAGTATTATATATTTTCTGAACTAAATTAAAATACCAGATATTTTCCATTTGGTACAGGGGCTTCAAAACCTTTGGTATTCTTGTGAAGCCTATGGATTATGTTTCGGAAGAATATTTTTAAAACACATAGCATAAAATGCATCCTTGGAAAATAAATAATTTAAATTAAAAACTAGTATTTTAAAATAAATCATTTACCCCAGATTAAGAACCTCTGGTCTACTAGAATATGCCTGAACATGTAGTCCATTGGCTTAATTTTTGGTTGTCCAGGATCATATCCAAGGCAAGATGAGTTGTTGATAACTATGAAATGCAGGGGCGGGGTGTGGCACTGAAGGGTAGGGTGGGAGGGAGAAAGCAGGGGAAAGCCATAGACAAGACCAACACAGGATGAAAAAAGAAAATCAATGTGTTGTAATCTAGAGGGAGTTGCCACACTGGTGAAATCATAGTTCCACCTATATATCTATATCTGTATCTATCTATCTATCTATCTATCTATCTATCAATCTATGTTTGTCTGTCTATATATATATGCACACATATCTATATATATGTATATATGTGTGTAGATATAGATACATGTATACACATATAGACATACATGTATGTCTATGTGTGTATTCTGATTTTTTCTGTAAATATTTCTATAGAGTTTGAAAATCATTCTTTTGACTATGTGTGCTTATTCCTATAGTGTATTATATTATGAAAAAGAAAACAAAAGGGCTACCATTATAAATCTAGTTTAATAAAACTGCGAAGGAATGAGACAGCATTATATAATGAAAAGAACATAGAATTTGAAGATAACTATTCCTAAATTTTTAATTCCTAGTTTTCAAAATGAGTAGTTTTGATTAAATAATCTCAAAAAAACTTTTCATTTTGTTGATTCTATCAACTGTGATGGGTCAAATGGAGTTTTTCTCACATTAAGTCATTTTTCTTTCTTTAGAAAAATTATTTTTTTGAATTTACCTGTGTAAATCTCATGCCTGAAATATTGGAGTAGCCTGATGGTTGTTTTCCCTATCTAAAGTTTCTTCTCACTTCCGTAAATCCTTAACTCAGCTGTCAAATTGAACTGCCTAAGGTATAAGTCTGATTATTTCACCCTCTCAATTCATCAACCCATTGTGTCCAATGGCTTCTAGGAGCAACTGTAACGTGCTTGGGATTTTAAAGTGCTCCATAATCGAGTCCTTTCCTACTTTTTCAATCTTATACCTTCTCTCCCTTTCCCTGTTTCATTCCACATACCCTATGATCCAAGGATTTCCTTGCTGTTCCTTGGACAGGACAATCCATCTCCCAACTCAAGACATTTTCCCTGGCTGCCCATCATTCCTGGAACTCTCTCCTCCCCCATTTCTGCCTTCTAGCTTTCCTTGGATTCTTTAAAACTTCAGCTATAATCCAATTATTTTTTACCAGAGGAGTTACCCAGTTTTCCTTGATCTTAATGCCTTTCCTTTGAAATTATTTCCAATTTAACCTGTTTGTACATAGTTATTTGCATATTCTCTCCTCCTCTCTTAGATTTTTATGTCTCATGAATCAGGAAATATTTTTTGCCTTTCTTTGTATCCCTAATACTTAGAATAACAGGCAGCTAGGTGGCACAGTGGATAGAGCGCCAGGTCTCGAGTCAGGAAGATAAGTCTTTTCCTGAGACACTGCCTCAGACACTTACTAGCTGTGTGACTGCAGAAAAGTCTTTTAACCCTCTTTGCCTCAATTCCTCATCTGTAAAATGAGCTGGAGAAGGAAATGACAGATTACTCCAGTATCTTTGCCAAGAAAAATCCACAGGGTGTCATAAAGAGTCAGACTTGACTGAAAGACAACTCAACAACAACAAAAACTTGTCACAGTGCCTACCACACAATAGGAGCTTCATAAAATCTGGTTGAGTGACAGAGTTCACTCTAAATGCTTCAAGGTTCTGCTCATGTACATACATACAATTTTAAATCAGGAATAGATCGTGACAAAAATTAAGGACCACAGAGTTAGAGCTGATAGGGTTCATATGGGCCACTTAATTCAATGACCCCATTGTGTGGATGAGAAAACAGAGGTCTAGAGATGGGAAATAAGGTATCTATTTAGTGCTTAGTGGGATAAAAGTGGTATAAAAGTCAGGTCTGATTTCAAGATCATGCCATGTATTAAAAATACTATATAAATTGCATGATTCAATATTACTCAGGACTAAGTGCACAGATATAAGATGAATAAGATCAGCAAGATCTCATAAAATGAACTACTCCTACAAAATTCCCTGAGAAAGTCACTTCTCAGAGCTCTAGACAACTCTAAAGACTTGTATTTCAGAGAAGTTGCTGACCTTCAACTAAAGAGGGAGTTTCTTCACCTGGGTCTTTGCTATACACAGCAGGGAAGCCTCAGGTCCAGTTTTCATCTTTATCCATGATTAGCATGGGAATACTCCAAAAAGGAAGGTCTAAGGAATTGGATCTTATTAGTACTGTTTGCTTCCTATATGGGTCTTATCAAATCAGTGCCTAAGTACACAAATACCTTGAAGGCTAAGGATTTGTTTTTCTCTGGAATATTCAAGTAAATTAATATTTATAGATCATCTTCTATAAGACTTGAGACACTGTGCTAAAGTCTTACATACACACACATATATGTATATGTATATAAAATTCTGGTTGTCATTAATAATCATCCAGGGAGGTAGGTGCTATTATCATTCCCATTTACAAGTGAGGAAAATGGTAAAGCAACTTGAAAGTGTCCATTAAGAAACAAGAAGGCATTCATTTGTAGACAAACATCAAACATGGCAGAATGTGATGACTATCATAGGAAAATAAAAACAAAATGTTGTAGAAGTCTAGGGTAAAGAGAGATTCCTTGCATTTGGAGAGATCAAGGAAAATTTCTTACCATTTGAGCTGAGGCTTGAAGGACGAGTTGGATGTTGTTAATCAGGGATAGGTGGGGTATGCTTCCCAGGTGGAGGGAGCATATGAGCAAAGGAATGGAGGCATGAAAGTCCATGGATCAGAGAATATTGAATAGTCTGTTTTAATAGAAGCATAGGGTACAAAGGAGAACAGTGGAAGATTAACCTAGAATAACATTTTGAATCAGATTTTAAGAGACTATTGGTTACCTATCTGAGGATATTGAATTTTATTAGTAATTGTAACTTTATGTAGAGTCTTAAAGTTTGCAAGCACTATACATACATACACACACATATATATTCACACATATATGTATATGTATATAAAATTCTGGTTGTCATTAATAATCATCCAGGGAGGTAGGTGCTATTATCATTCCCATTTACAAGTGAGGAAAATGGTATTTAGGATTTAGTTACTTATCCAGTATTATATAAATAACAAATATTGAGGTCTGGATTTATACTCAGGTCTTCCTTATTCCAGGTGCAGCACTTTATTCACTATTCCCTAATGGATCTTTGTAAAAGGATTGAGAAGATAAGACATATAAAAATAGTCCTTTTTATGACATCTACACATATATATTGATGAAGACAAAATAACTTTTAGCAACTGTTATGAAAATTTTACAAATGTCTTTCCTGAGTTAAAAAAAACTTGAAAGAAGCAGGGTTGCATAGTAGATAAGACATTAAACTTGGAGTAAAGAAAACCTGGGTTCCAATCCCACCTCTGGTTCATACTAACTGTGTGACCCTAGACAAGTCACTTTCCCACTCTCTACCTCTGTTACTAAACTGAAACATAAGGGAGTTAGATTTAATGAACTTTAAGGCCCCTTCTAGCTCAACTATGACTCTATAGTCCTAAGTAACTTGCTAATGTGCCCAGTATGTAGTTCTAGTTTTACAGAATTGAATGAAAGGTAAAAATACATTTAGGTTCAACTTTCTATCATTTGATACTTTATAAGCTTGACAACCAAGCATCTTGGATTTTCCAGGATGGTCACTATTCACAGACCATTTAACTCATGCTGTATTGTTTAATGATTAGGTCTTTACCCCTCCACCAACATCCTACTATGATCCCTTGCTGTGGTAATGCAGCAGTCTGTGGAGTCAAACTCTAGGAGGTCCTAGAAAGTTGGAAAAGATTCTAGTGTGAGCCTCTAAGAGGTTGTATTGTTATTTCACCTTCTTTCTCAAAGAGGACCGTGTCATCAGGAAGATGATGTCAGGACTTGCAAATGAATTGGATTTAAGCGAGGCAGGTCTGTACAAAGCCACTGACCTGACTTTCTCTGGATGATGATAGATATAGATTAATGGCAAGATGTAGATCAGGATGACTGCAGATGACCCTGATGCAGTGGGAGACCTTGACCTTGAGATCCTTGTCCAATAACCAAGGAGCTGAGATACAATTAGAGGAGATAAAAATATTGACATTCATGATTTCAATGAAACCAAAAGATATACACAAATTGCATCTTCTTCACAATAGTCTTGTGAGTAGGCAATGAACATGCTATTATCTCCCTTTTAAAATAAGAGGTTAAATGAATACTTATAGTCACCCAGCTAGGAATGGCCTTGAGATGGCCTTTGAGTTCCATTGGCATCAGAATATTAACAATGATGATGTTTATCAGAAGTGGCATAAAATATTAATGTGGGGCACAAGAGAAAAGGAGGTAGATTGGCTATTAGGGAAGCTAAGAACCACATTAGCAATACTAGGGCTTAGAAGGACTGGTAGAAATCTGTTGGGCAACAGCTTCTATGGAATATTTATAAGTAGAGGGAAAATGAAATTATGCAGGTTGAGAGGATTGGGTAGGTTGTCATTACTTCATTAGGGAGAAAACACATCAAAGCTCTCATAGATCTATTAAAATATTTAGCTACTTTTTGAGGTAGTTGTTAAGTCATTTCAGCTGTGTCCAACTCTTTGTTACCGCATTTTGAGATTTTCTAGGCAAAGATATTGCAGTGGTTAGCCATTTCCTTCTCCAGCTCTTTTTGTAGATGAACTGAGGCAAAGAGAGTTAAGTGATTTGCCCATCATCACACAGCTAGTAAGTATCTGAGGCTGTAGTCTTCCTGATATTAAATCCAGGGCTCTATTCACTGCATCATGCAGCTGCTCTCTTCATCAATGAAACATACATTTTTCTGAACATCAGGTCCCTCAGGGTTAAAATTAGGATATTTAAATCTATGATTTGAAATTGTCTCCATGCTTTCTTCCTGATCCAATATTGTACCATTTTGTTAATACAGAATCCTGAAAAAAATTGAGTGAATTCATACAGTTAAAGTGAGACACATAAAAATACGAGATAAACTGTTAGTGTCCATTCCAACTCTAAACTGTACAAATTAAGAACTTATTTCTATAACTTTAATTCAGAAATACAGACCAAATATACAAAGAGCTAAAAATAATCTTAGAGATCATCTTGCTCAACACTGTCATTTTATATGTAAGAACCATACAAGCCAGAAAAATGAGCAAACCTACCCAAGATCACAGAATTGAGATTCAGTAAGAATGGTTTACATTTCAATAACTTCAAAGTTTAGAGTGCAGTTTCCTAAAAGCAACCTTATGATGTAGTTAATTCTCCAAATTTTACAGTAGTGGAAATTACATCACAGGGTGCAAGCAATGACATTTATTAGATAGTGACAGAACAGGGATTTGTTCCCAGATATTTCACCTTAAGCCTTATACTCTGTCTACCACATTGTTTTGCCAAAGGCTCTTTTTACTTATATAAGTGACCACAAGAAGTCGATGGATGTTTATTTCCCATCAGTTTTTTCCTTTGGTCTTGTATTTGGCAGCATCAAAAAAAAATGTCCTATTTTCCTTTGCTACATGAATGATTGTTCCAAAACCCATCAGGCTGATGCTGCAGAGATTCTGTGATCCTCAGAAGATAATTTTACTGAGTCATAGGGAAAAAAAGTTTGGTGTGGTTTTGAGTCTCTTAAGCTTGATAGAACAGGAGTTTGTGTACATCACATGTCCCTTATCTCTTCAGGCTGCCAGACTAGCATGCACTGTCTGCTTCAGAAGAGAATTCATCTATAGATAACTTATCTTCTTTGGCAGTGGTACAAAGGCATGCTGACTATTCTGTTAGCACTCTGTGACATGTTAACAAAGAGTCAAAACATATATCCCAACTAAGCCAGTCAGCATGATGGGTTTTCAATGCTGAACACACCCTGAAGGAAAAGAAGATACACTTGACAAGCTTCATTTCCTGGTGACCTACGCAAAGGTTTGACTGCCTCTTATTTTCCTTTCTAATGGAGAGTGCTGAAACTAGGGCATGACATCTGGGCATCAAGGTTTAGAGAGCACAACAGTTTAGCATATGTTCCTTCCATGGCTGAGATTCAATTACAGGGAATAATTTTTCCCTCTCATCACACAAAAAATTGCCTCAATTTCTTCTTGCTTCATTTTTATATCATGAAATTGAAGTGGGAGTGTACTTTTTGCAGCTTGTCCTAGTCCCCCAAATTGCCAATTGTGACTGATATTAGTATGCATGATTCTCCTTTGAAATATCTGGAATTTTGTAGGAACTGATATAATTTATGAATTGATGCAAAGTGAAGTGAGCAGAACTAGAAAAAAATTACACGACTTTATATAACTATATGAATATACACATGTACAGAATTTATATGTGTGTGCACATATATATTATGCATACATGCATGCATATGCATATTATGCATAGGTACATGAATATGTATATTATGTATATATGCATGGATATATATATATATAATATGCATATGTGTTTCTATACAGACACGCATACATACATATATATATATATATATATATATATATATATATATATATATATATGTAAAGGATGGTAAAAATGTCAAAAATGAAAGCTACGAATCTATAATGACAACATTTGACCCTAAAGATGTCAACCAATATGTATTAAGCACTTACTGTAAGCAAGGCTTTTTGCTAAGAGCTGGAAATATAAATACAGCCATGAAGAAACAGTCCTTGCCCTCAAGGATCTTACATTCTAATGGGGAAATGTACACATTAAAAAGGAGTTGAAAAGTGGAAGAGAGTATAGAGGAAGAGGATATCATGAACAAAAGAGCACTTCTTTAAAATAGTAGTTCTCAGAAGAACCTAGTAATGAGAAAAGGAAACCACAACACTGTGGTAAAATCTAAAGAATGAAGACATGTGGTTCACACCACCATAGTTCATGTTCTTTGTAGAGATGGAGATTATAGATGAGAAGAACTGCATGTAGTGCTAGAATTTTTTGATATGTTGGAAAGTTATGGTGAACCATTTTCCTCTTTTTAAAATTACCCATCATGTATAATGACTCTCTGGTAGGTAGAGTGATACATGATGTACTGGATATTACAAAAATGAAAGAGAATAGTAACAATTCAGAAAGTAAAATAAAGTAAAAATAGAATTTCTATGTATAAATTTAAATTTTGTAACCACGTGGGGGATTGATAAATTGGTTAATGAAATATTGGGTCAGTGAGAAAGGGGATTAGCACATTTCATTAGAAAATCTGGAAATACTAAAATCTTCTGGATGATCTGAACAATCCTTTAAAAGATATTTCTACAGTAATGTATATAGGAAAAAAAATCAAGTGGATGAAAGATACAGAGGGCAGAATGGAATATATAGTTGAATAGGAAGTCCTTTAATATATAAATATTGAACAATGATCTGGACTCAGAATTTACTTGAAGGAAAGATGAGTTTGGACTGGAAAATGCTCTACTTCAATAATCTCAAGATGCTCTCTGCCACTGAAGTCTATCTTTGTGTACATTTTGGTGTTCTGTAGGTGATACTAACTGACTGAAAATCACAGAAATTCATGACCTTTGAAGGATAAAGGTTGTAGGTGACCAAAAAGACAAAGGAAAGGTGTATGGTGGGTAGCAGTAGATTAGAACACACAATCATCCAGGTTCAATCTACTTCACCACTCTCCAAATGGCAGATTAGTGATATAGTAAAATCATAAGATACATATATATATATATATATGTGTGTGTGTGTGTGCATGTATGTATATATATATGTGTATATGTATATATACATGTACATGTGTATGTTTCAATATTAGCAATCATGGTTTCAGAAGAACATTAATAAATCGGAGAATATCTAGTGAATGATATTCTGTAGTAATTCTTGATGTCATTCTCTAAGAAGGTCAGTTGAAATAAAGGGATACTGATTGTCCTGAAATAAAGAAAACTGGAAATACTACAGCATCCCCTGGATGATCCAAACAATCCTTGAGAAGATATTTCCATAGCAATGCATGTAGGGAAAAAAGATCAAGTGAATGAAAGTTGTAAAAAGGGAAGATTGGAATATGTAGTTGAATAGGAAATCCTTTAATATATAAATATTGAACAACAAGCTGGACTCAGAATTTAATTGAAGGAAAGAGGACGAGTTTGGACTGGAAATATGCTCTTATTTAAATAAGGTCGGGTAACTATTTTCAAATATTTGAAGGACTGCAAGGTGTAAGGGAGATTAGTGTCATTTTCTTCATCTGAGAAACTAGAATTATCAAAAATTAATGGAAATTATAAAGAGCCAAATTTAGGCTAGATGTCTGGAAAAGATAAAAAGAAAATCTTAATCGATTGGCTATTTCAAAGTGGCAGTTGAAGTCTGCAGGCAAAGGAAGAGTGACCACATCATAGATTGGGCAAAGGTTTTGTGGTTCTTTGAGTGGGTATCTTACAGGTTCAAACAAAAATTTAGGTTTCTGATAGGAGATTTTAAAAATGTTTTGAAACATACAAAGCAGAGGAATATTTTTATCTCTTTGACAACAATCTAATCTTATTAATTGTGTAACTGAATAATGAAATAACATTTTAATATTGAAATAACATTTAACATGGCATTTTGATAGTATAGACATCTAGTCTAATAGCATTTCATTCAACTGAAGTACATAGGCTCAGAAAGCACCCAGTTAATCTGAAGCAAATATATTTAAGAGGAAAATAAGAGTTGACAAGGCATTGTCCTCTAAACTGAGGATTATAGTCCTGATAAAAGAAATATATATTTTGAATGTAGTGGTGATAATCCCTCAATTTTGATGAACAGACTTCTGACATGATGCTATTTTTTAAAATATCAAGTTCAGAATTTTATCCTTTTATGGAAAAAAAGACAATAATTGTTTGCAGGCCTATTGCTCTATCTAAGAGTGAAGTCATGAACCAGAAGAGTTTTCTCTTAGATATGAAAATGGAACAAGAAAATATCATTTAAAGGTTAAAAATAATCTCTTGGAGATTTTTTTTGCAATCATATTTTCTAACAAAGTCAAACTACCCTGCCTTTCTTAAGGGAATTCATCACCATGGTTATTTCCTCCAAAACACATCCTTTTTAATCTCTATCAAAATTGAAGGGGAATGTACAACATTCAAAATGTTTACAGAATCCAGTTTAGGTAGACTTGACCTTTAGTTTCACCTTTATTATTCAGACCTGATGATAGTTTTCATTTCATGCTGCAACATGTAAAAATCATAAAGGAAAAGAAAGAGAGAATTCAAATATGCCACTCCATTATTTTAATCAGATGTTGGTAATATCTTTCAATTTTATATTTTGATGATAAAATTAAATAGCTTTATATAAAAAGTAATTTGATGGCTCCACTAGGAGTTTCTGTTTCAGTGGGGATTAGGAATTATTGAGCATCTTTTGATTTGAGTATCTTAAGTAATCTCTTTCCAGATACAAAGTTGAGAAATTAAAGAATGAAAACCACCAAGCTCCCGTAAGTATTGTTTTAATTAATGTTTTTATGGTTTGCCAGTGTAAATTTCAGTGATAATTAATTCCTTTTCATCGGTGATGATCCAGCTCAGGGTAATTTGTATCTTGTAGAAAACTATAAATAGGAGCATGCTCAGTGACAGAACTTTGAATCACTGGGGGAAATACTGAGCAGTAGAATGGAGAAACTTCAAATATTGAATCCTGTTTTGCTTCATTTCATAGCAGAGTGTTTAGAAGATTATGTGTCGGGATGAGGGAGAGGGGAGGAAGAATATCTGTGAAGAATATTGCAGGAAGGCTATTATATGACATCATTTTCATGAGTATCACCTTTTCAGACTAACAGAATACAACTAGACAAACAAGAAGGGAACCTAAAAACCTTTTAGCATGAGGCAGACTAAGTATTTCTATCATGATTTTAATTAATTAATGAATTGATGTACAATTCTCTTCTCCTAAGAGAAGCAAGATAGAATTTGTCTCTATCCTAGGTGCTATTGATACATAGAAATTTATATACTAAGTCTCCATGTCTTCTTTGAGAATTTTGCTCTTTAAAGACCTTTAGTAATAGAAAGAAAGATGGTTCTACTTGGAACCAAGAAGGCAGGGGTTCCCATTCTGTCCTAGAGACTTAAGATTTTTGTGATCTTGGGAAAGTCACTTGCAGTCTCCAATTCTCCACTTCCTTGTCTCTGAAATGGAGAAAATTAGATTTCTTATTCTCCCAGGGAGTTGTGACAGTCAGATGATATTCTAGGTCCAAAAGGTTGTGAAAATCTTAAAGTATTACATAAATGTTAACAATCTTAATTTTGTGATTCAGGTGAACAGATGCAAAAAATAGCACCTCTCTGTGTGTATGTGCATAGATTCTAGTCTTGTTAATTTTTTTGATTAGGGTGCAGTCAGTAATTGTATAACTATGAACTTGATGCCTGACTCAGTTATCTAATCTATAAAATGGAAATTGTCATACTTTTACAAAATGTATGTACAAAATTTTGCGAAGAAAGTATATAGAAACACATATATCAAGGGGAGAGTATTCATTAAAGGATCAAATTATTCTCTTTGAGGTAGTTTTACATAGAATATGTTTTCTTTAAGCTGGAGACAGTGCTATGCTAAGTTTACTTTGAGTGTTGTTGTAATATATTAATGTGAAGTAGTCACAGTGTGATTTGCAGACACAGGGGTGTGCTGGACTTGTAGTTGGAGAAACTCAGTACCATTCAATTGTAATATAGCATTTGTGTGACCTTGGGAAAATTACTTAACTTATATGCATCTTAGTTTCCTCATTTATAAAATGAAGATTTTGGACTAGATGACTTCTAAGGACATTTTTTTTTTACAGCTTTAGATCCATGATTCCAATATACTTGGAGACATTTTCATTCCATAGTATACCTTCACAGATTTCTCATTCATTACAAGGTGATTTGAGAGACCAGATATAAGCAAGGTTATTCTGGATATGTTTAATGCCATTTCTACCTTTTATTGCCACAGGACTCTTAAGATGAACATGCTTTATCAGAATTCACTCTTCCCTTTCACTCCTACAAGGAATTTACTGTGGTTTTATAGTAATTATTTTTTCATAATATTTTAATGGATCAAGATTTTAATTCCACTGGGCTCCATGAAAGAATGCTATCAGCTGATAATTACCCATTGGCTCACATTAGGAGCATATTTGTGCTGTTAATGAATCTTATCAGATACTAGATCTGATCCTAATGAAATTATACAGACCAAAACTAACTAATCATATTTTTCAATGAGGCAAATTTGGATAAATGGCTGCATTTGATGTAGCCCAACTTACCAGCAGGGACTAAATCAGATTTCAATCACTATGGCTCGATTATTAAAGAATCTAAGAAAAAGATAAAAATAGAAACTGCACATTTTAATTTTAAGTAAATGATTAGAATTTGGGTACAGTTGAATTTCTTAGCAATTGAAGGATTTTGATTGTTCTCTAGTAATAATAAAACTGATATTTATGTAGTGGTATAAATTTATATTAAATATATTTTGCAATACATTTTACATATATGATCTCATCCGAGTCTCCTAACAACCTTTGGGGACATGGTTAAGGTTGAAGCAACAACTAGTCTTAATCTGTTTAAGGCTCATGACAATAAAATTAAGATCTCCTAAACATGGGCTAGTTATTTTTTCTCTCTAAAAAGAAAATAAAATCATCTTTGAGACATCATTGGCCCAGGGGACTAAGGATCAGAAGATTGGTATAATTTTTCAGTTACCTCAAGGATAAAAGCCCAGTGCAGTAGTAACAGGAATTCCAGGTTTAATGGAATATGTGATTGCTGTGCAGGTGGTTGTCCAAGTCTGACATGAGTACATCATCATAGCAAATGTGAAAGTGAAGAGATCTGTGCCCAGCAGAACCACTGTTGTATCTTTGCTGAATAGCCTTTCCAAGCCGTTATTAAGTTAATTTCCTTTGGTTAAAGGTTTTGTTGTCTCCATGTGTCTCATTTGATTTTAATACTGAGTCTGAAACACTAGATCAACTTGAGCCTGGCTTGATGAAGAATGTTTGTAATCAATAGTAATCAATTATAAGGGAGGGTGTGCCAATGAGCCCAGTCCTAGTATGCATGTTCAGAGTGCCTCTGACACAATCCTTTGTGTACTTTGAAGCAGGTATATATTATAACTGATTCTTGTCTGTTTGCCACATAGTGAAAAGAAACTTTTTTGATTGGCTGCAGTTATGTAGCCAGAACTGGGACATATTCAAAACAAACCAGTTACCATTCTCTTGGTATGACTCCCTCTTTCTTGGAAATGGTATGGTGAGAGAAGAGGCATAGTCCTGTAGGAGAGAAGCCTTGGAAATTTCCTACCTGAGACGAATATGTGGCCTGCGAATACAGGACTTATTTCTTTGCTCAAAATTTGTTGTCTAGGTAAAGGAGATTGGTGACTACAATCTTGTAAATTTAGAAAGGTAAGAGTAAGCCACTGGCCTGATTATGAAACCATGAGCCCAAGGTACTACATATAGAAAGGATATTTGATTAAAATACACTATTGATTCAGTTGGGCCCCACTCCCCTCACATTCGCATTGGACACAACTGGTCAAATGGATGTTTTGAATCAAATTGTAGTAGGGAGCTCCACACATCATGAGAAGTACCAATTACTCTTGCATTGGACTTGTATGTCTTAGAAAAAAGAAATTATATCAAAGGACTTTAGTCTCTTGGACCAACTGAGTCTCAAGCACAGTTTAATTGCCTTTTTAGGAAAATGCCAGCTTATATGGCAAAGACCTTCAAGTCTTACCATCATGAATTCTAAGCAGATTAGTAGAAAGTGTTGGTCTTACCACAGAGCCTTAGAAATCCAAGGCTCAAAGAGCTTGAAGGACTTGCTTGATCTCATATAGTTCTCAAGTGTGAGACATATGAATTGAAATAAATTTTTTTTTAAATGTGAAACTTTGCACTGGTTCTTCTGCTGCAAGCACCAAAAAATGCCAGGGATTTAAAGACTTGACAGGGACCACAGAACTTATAGTTAAGTAGAGTCTTTGTAGCAGTAACTGCTGATCCATTACCTTAATTCCTCTCATCTTTTGACTTCATTCTACCTGAGTATAATGTTCTTAATGATAAAGACTTTTTTATTGTTTATTCTTTGCAGGCTCAGCACGTAGCATAATTTTTAGCATATAGTGGTTACTTAATAAATACTTGTTTTATTGTACAGCATTTATCACAAATGTTCTCCAACAACTTTGATTATCAAAAAACACTTTTAAAAAAATTTTACCAGTTGAGATAGGCATAGTTATTATTTTCTTGTAATATAAGATAGACTATAAGGATCTCCAGATTACCCTACGTTAATATTTACTTCCTATGTGATGAGGTTACCTCCCATGGAGGTGACTCCAACTATGCTATTAAAACATAAACTCTGATAGGTCCCACAAAACTAGAAAAACTTGAACACAAATCATTTCTCTATTAATCCAAGAGCAATTAACAATCCCTTACAAAGTACAAGGCTCAGTGCTATATAATGGAGATACAAAAAAAACCCCAGTGTTAATATTTAATCAGAGGAGATAATATGTATCTGAGTCTATAAAGAATAAATATAAAGAAAAACAATGTAAGTAAAAACAATATCATTAGCATTTGGGAGGATCAGAAAAAGCTTTACAAAAAACAGGTATTTAAACTGTCTTGAAGGAAATGAAGGATTCTCTGAGGCTCAAGTAAGGAGGAAGTGTGTTCCAGTCATAAGGGGTGGCAGATAATGGGGTTGGGGGATTGATTGCAATATACCAGGATCAGACAAAAGGCCAGTTCACTTGGGTTGCAGATTGTAGAAAAGGGAATAATGCATAATGCTAGAAGGGTACATTGGGGCCAGGTCATGGAAAGCTTCAAAAATCAATTAGAGAAATTTGTTTTACACCAGAGGCAATAGAAAGCCAATGGAGTTTATCATGTAGGGTAGCAACATGGTACATCTGTGCTTAAGATAAATCACTTTGATAGTTTTGTGGAGTATGAATTGTTGTGAGGAGAGATTTGAGGCAGGGAGAGTAATTAGAACAATTGGACCTAAGGTCAGGGTTATATAAGAAGAGAGAAGGGATAGGATATGAGTTGCTGTGGAAGTAGAAATAGCTAGATTTTACAACTTATTAAATGTGGAATGAGGATAGAGGAACACTGCCAAAGTTATTAACATAGGAGATTAGAAGGATGATGGAAAAGTGAGTTTTGTGGGGGAAGAAATGAGCTCCACTTTGGATATGTTGAAATTGGGTTGTGTACAAGAAATTCAGTTGTGACATGTGTAATAGTGATTGAAGCTGAGGAGAAAGATTTGAGTTGGGTATAACATTCTAAAAGTCATCTGCATAAAGATGATCATTTAATCTGTGGGAGCTAGTGAGTTTGCTAAGAGATCTGGTACAGATGGAGAAAAGAAAAAGGATCCAGACAGAACCTTAGGGTACATCCACAGTTAGAGGAATGATGTGGATGATGAACTCTCAAAGGAAACTGAAAAAGGAGCAGTTATGTGACAGAATAAGAACTATGAGATGCATTTTTTGTTCAATTATGTTCAACTCTTTGTGACCCTATTCAGGATTTTCTTGGCAAAGATATTGAAACAGTTTGCCATTTCCTTCTCTAGCTTGTTTTACAGATGAAGAGACTGAGACAAACTGGGTTAAGTGACTTGCCCAGGGTCATCCAACTAGTTAGCATCTGAAGTCAAATTTGAATGAAGGGAAATGACCCTTCTTGCTCTAGGTCCCTCACGCTATCCCTTGTAACACATAACTGCACTATGAGAGACTAGTGTTATAAAAAACCCAGAGAGGAAAGAGTCTGTAAGATGAGTGGGTAGTCAAATTTTTCCCATACGGCAGAGGGATCAAGAAGAACAACTGAGAAATGACAATCAGCTTTAACAATTAAGAGATTGTTAGTAACTGGAGAAAATTCTGTTGAGTGAAGAGGTCTGACAGGTCAAAAGGGCTTGAAGAGTGAATGAGAAAAGTGAATACAGTGAAATAGCTTTTTCTTTCCTACTTTGGAGTTTGGCTAAGTAATGGAGGTAAGAATATAGGATGATAACTTGAGGGGAATGCAGGGTCTAGTCTAGTGACTATCAACTTTAATTAGGCTAGTGATGAGAAGGAAAGGCTCAGGATATAATGCAATCATGGACTAGAGTTGAAACTTAATGGTCATTCTATCCCAAATTCCTCAGAGAACTTTTGTAGCTTACCTCTAGTTACATTGGTAGTAAACAACTATACTAGCTTTCAAACTCAGTTGGACTTAAAAATCCAACATTATTTCCACTCTTTCACACTACTTGGTATATCATTAATTTTGAGGGAAACTTTCTGATAGGTGATAGACTCAACAAGTGGAATGAATTATGTTTTTTAAAAAAAATATGACTAATATAGGGATTTTTTCCTGGATTATATATGTTTTTACAAAGTTTTTGTTTACTTTTTTTTTATTTTCCAAAGTCCCCACTTTGGAAAATGGAGAGTGTGAGGAAGAAAAAGAATGCTTGTCAACTGAAAAAAAAATCCCCCTCTAAAAAAAAAATCTGGCCACTGACCTATCCTTTCATTCATTATTTCAACTGAATTATATGGGGACCACCATGTTGTGACATTGTGAAGAATATGTTTAATATTCAAGCAAATGCTGTTTTTTCCCAGTGAAGTTTCTGTAAGAATTCTTTACTTAAAAAATGACTAATTTTTCCAAGAATGTTTTTTTTTCATTTAAAATATGGGGAATATTTTCATCTAAATAAACTCAACATTTGATGGAAATCTTTTACTACTTCTCTAAGGTAATCTTTCTTCACAAAGACACCTAGGGACTAAATTTCACCATTATATGAAAATATGTGCCATCACCTTTGAAATAGCAAAGTATTGACATGATTGTAGTAGGCAGGGGCTTTGATTAATTTTCAATTTTGAATGACTGCCAATTCTGTTCTCTTCTCTGTA
>CM053772.1:175195725-175209401 GCA_028658325.1 Potorous gilbertii | reverse complement strand
AGTGTCATGTGGTCAATATTCTCAAGAAGGATCCAGTTGAATGTAGGCTCCTTCAGAAAAGGAAGAGCTTAGTGTTGTCTTTGTATCCTCCACATTGATGTCAGCTCTTATTACAGACTAGGAACTTAAATACTTGCTAGAACACTTCTTAAGGGAATAACAAAGAGGTGGAAAGTGGAAGCATATAACGAAATATTGCTCTTCTATGATAAATGATGAAGATGAGGAATTCAAAGAAGCATAGGAAAATATATAAACGGATGCGGAGAAAAGTAAGCAGAATCAAGGAAACAATATACATAGTGACTACCATGAAAATGAGAACTCAACAAACAATAGAGATTTGCTTCATTGAAATTATAATGACCAAGTTTACCCCCAAAAAATTAATATCAGAATGTACCTCTCCTTTCTTTGCAGAGATCAGGAACTATGGGTTTAGAGTACTACATGCAGTGTCTGATTTGGTTGAAATATTGATTTATATTGATAAACTGTTCATTTTTATCCACCTTTCTATGTTATAAAAATGACTAAGGGAGGAGAGAAAAATTGAGAAGTATAGGTGACACAAGAACAAAACATAAAAAGGAACACTTCCTGAATTTGATGATAGATGGGTTCTTAGTGGTCACTCATGATACTTATTAAAGAAAATTACAGCTTATAACGGTGAATAAGTGAAACTGCATTTCTAGTGCTTTTATGTTCCCAAATACTGGTATCATCCTTGAGTACAAGTATCCTTGTACTTAAATGTGCTTATCCATGAGGACCATGTTCTTGTAATTGCAAAATGAATATGAGAATAAGGCCTTATAATTGCTGAAAGACCAGAACACAAGACCATTCAAAAATCTGAATTTCTGGAAAATCTTGGTGTGGAAACTCCATCCACTAGCATAGAATGGATCTTTCCAAGCTGATTACATATTCCTCTCCAGACACTCTATATTTCGGCCAAGTTAAGCTATGACTGTTTGATATTTTCCCATATGCAGAATTCCATCACTAAGCTCTGTGATTTTATCTTTGCTATTTATATGTCTAGAAGACTGTCCTTTATCACTTACAGCTCTTGAAACATTAAGATATATTAAATTCTACCTTTAAAGAAGGTTGTTATCCCCACCCTTTTAAATTATGTATTATTTTGTATATATTTTGTTGTTTTCTATTTACCTGTGTTTTCCACTAGACAAATATCAGATCTTTGTGATCAAGCACTGTTGTTTGTTTGTTTTTGTATCCTTAATGAACCAGTGAACATAGTAACCTAACTTGTAATGTGCTGAATAATAGACAATAAATAAATGTGTGGCATAACAGAATTATGGTTTTGGAGCAGATGTCCTAGGTTTCCATCTTAGCTCTGCCTTTTATTATATGAACTATGTGGGCAAGACAATTTAACTTTTTGGTTTTCATTTTCTTCATATTTAAGATGAACAGGTGAATTAAGTTAATAGTCAATAAAATTAAATGCCTACAATGTGTCAGGCACTGTACTAAGCATGGGGGTACAAATATGAAAAGGAAAGACATTCTCTACCCTCAAGGAGCTTATAATCCAATGATGCAAGATACATAAAGGAAAGCTGAATAGGGGAGGGAATATAGGAAGGTGAGAGAGGCATCCTTCCAGGGGTATGGTGATGAAGTAAAAGAAGTTCAAAATGAGAGGAGTGGAGTGGAATATGAAGAGATATCTTTCCCTTCTTTTGTCTTTCAGGACTCACTCTTCAATCAGAGAATCAGAAAATATTGATGAAGTGAGTGCCAAAGCTGACTGAATCTTGCAAAGATGAGGTTCCCATCAGAAATCAAAGATTTCTCAAAATGAGTGCAGCCCACTGAGAAAGGAGGATTATTGAATTAAATGACCTCTAAATTAATTTCTAGTTCCAGATCTAGTATGCTATGACAAGTCCTAAGGATTGCCTACAACACATAAATATTGCCATTTTCCCAAAATTATACAGTAAGAGGCAGAAATAAGATTGGCCCAGTTCATGGGTCTTTTTAGAGATAAAGGACTATTGGTGTGGAGTACTACTATATGAAATGTCTAGTTTTAATTGAAGTATGATTCATTTTACCAAACTATTTTTTTTAATTTTTACTCTACCTTTCATTTATTACTAGGAACTTGATAAATGGACAGGGGAAAGGGAGAGGTGAAAAATAGGACCCGTGATTTCATTTCATACTATATGCCAATGTCATTATAGACACTGTTTGAGCATCATAAATTTGTCTTTGAATTCTCTCCATCATGCATTAGCATCTGGTTTCCCCATCCCATCTTTAGAATCTTATGTGCTCTTGAGACTTCTAGATTGTCAGAGCAAAGCATGTTGCCTTAATATGTCTTCAGACTTTTTCCACATGTCAATCAATTGGCAAATGTTTTGCTGAATTCCTTTTCTCTTTCTCAATTATTTCTTTCTTTTTATTTTTAGGTTTTTTTCATTTTATATTTAGTTTTTTTATCATAAACTAAAGAAGCATTTTCATGACATAGTGGAATAAAAGAGGATGATTCCATATGAAACTGTAAATCTATTATGTACAACTTGCTACTCCTTTAAAATATATAATAAAGTTATCATGTAATTTTTCTTTTCTTTCTTTATAAATGAGGACTCTCTGGAAAGATAGGGAAAGGAGAAATGTAATTGATATAACAACAAAATATAGCAATCCATTTTATTTAAAACATATTGCAAAAACCATTGATTGCTCATTATTTATTTTGAGTATTTGCACAACAATTTTGATTCCCTTTACTCATTCTCATGCTAATATATTGCAGAGTTTGCATCTATGTTAAGGAAATAATATTTTACAAATTTGGGTTTAAAAATATTTTCTTAAATTCTTCTCGGAAAAAATAATAGCTTCGTTTTGTTCAGCAACAAATTTAGGCATTTAAGAAAAAAAATAACATCCAAACCTTTATTTCTCTTTGTGGGAAAAAAAAGCTGAGTATTGAGAAAAGGCTCTTTACATAGATATGTTACAATAAGTTATAGAAAACCATTCAAATCATTCGATTAAGATCATTTTAAAAACCTGCAATACTAGCCTTCCCTACTCTCTTATTAGTTTGAAAAGGAAAAAGATCTATGCTTTCCTAAAGGAGGTCACATAAAATGAAGGAAACAGGATAAACTAGGGGGGCAAGTCCACTGGATAAAAAAATAATTGAAAAATCAGTGGAGTCACAAGATGTTGGAGTTCAAAGGCCCTTAGAAATAATCATTTCAATTTCCTTTCAAACGCAAAAATCTCTTCAAAGTTATTCCTGACAGATCGTTCAACCTCTTCTTGAATGCTTCTGGTCACAGAGGCCAGTTTATTATATCAATATGTCAACATGATAGGTCAGTTCATTATATTGATGCTCTGTGTCAAGAGTAGGAAGATATGATTATATCAGTCTGAAAACTCCCTTCTCCCATGCAGATCACAAGCTTTCTTTAGTTTAATGGATAAGTCTTAGAGATGTATAGGACTCAGAGAGATGGGGATTTGTCTATCATCACATAGTTTAATTGTCAGAGTCAGGCTTTGAATGTAGTTCTTTCTAACTTCAAGTCCATGAATTTATCTACTATGACATGGTTTCTCTTATGGCTGGAAAATGTTTGCTTTAATTGAGCTGAAATCTGCTACATTTTAATTTTTATCCATCAGTCCTAGTTCTGAACTTTAGAACATAAGACAATACATTTAATCCATTTTTTTCTAAATGTGCTAAGTCTAGAAAAACTTAACAATAGATATGGTATCTTCCCACCCCAATTCTTTTTCTTCTTCTTTGGGAGAGCTATTTTTAGTTCTCCACGCCATTCTTTTCAGGACATGTTTTTGAATTGTTCATCATGCCCGTCATTATCCCGCAAACTGGGACACACTATTACTGGTCTCCATCCACTGTCAATCAGTGGATCAACACACATTTATTAAACTGTTAGTGTACGTTCAGCACTCTAAGAACTGAAAATACAAAGAAAGGCAAAGATATTGTCCCTGACCTCAGGGAGCTCACATTTTAATGGAGAAGACAACAATACGTAAATCTCTCTCTCACTATATTTATATTTAATGTGTGTGTATTATAAACATGCATATTGTTAATGTAATTTTGCTTCCTTATGGGAAGATCTTTCCCATCCACTAATAGGATCATGTGACATGCCTGGGCCACATGGAAGTCTGAGTGACATGGACCCTGTGGTAGGAGGAACTTGCTAAATGGGTGGAACAGGAAGGGGTAGAACAGGAAAGTTGGAACTAGAAGAGGTGTAGCTAGAACAGAGCTGAGAGGAAATTGAACAGAGACTAGTCAGAGCTAGGAAGGATGTCAGCAAGCATGCTGTTGGCTAGAGTTAGTGAAAGAGCTTGTTTGTGATTTTATTGAAGGGAACTTCCTTGTGATTTGTTTAGGTGAGCTGGTTTGTGGGAAACCTAGGAGGGGGAAAGTTTGGGGATGGTGTTGTTTTCTGCATTGTTATTGTGCATAGATTTTTGTTACTATGATGGATTTGGCTTTCTGGTTTCTGAATAAATATTTTGGTTCTGTCTTTCATATAAAGTTTTTGTTGTATCTCATGATTCAGAATTACACTAGGATGTTCATGGCCACTGTCAGCACTGTGTGGTGTTGAATATCATGTTGGCACTATAAATGCTGATGAAGATGGGATCACAAAATATCAGGCCTCTGTTTGGAGGCAGGAAGGATTTAGAGGAAGAAATGGATGTCTCAGGATGGGAGGATTTGCCTTATTCATCCCTAGCAAGAGAATAGGCTGAAAGAACAGGGCTCTGTGAAAACTTGGAACCAAGGCTACAGAAGGAAAAACCCAGAGACTTAGAAAGATCTTTGCAAGGAATACCAATAGAAGTAAGGAAGGAAATGGCAGGGGTATGTAGAAGAGACTGGATCTTGCTAAAAAGTTATTGCTTTATGTATAAAAGCAGAAACAAGATTTTGGAAGAGAAGCTAATATGGAAAGGGAGTTGGCTAGTTTGCATGACAGACTTCTCATGCTGCAACATTCAAACTCTCCTTTAGAAGAGCAACCTGGAGGAGCTCAGATAGTAGAAGAAAAAGATGTTTTTAGTTCACAAAAAATTAAGAGAGAAAAGATAAATGGGCAACTTCTCAGGCACAAGCAAAACAGGAGAATCAAAGGGTCCACACAGTGTTTGGGGAGGCAACTGAAGATTTTATTCATCAGGACATCGCAGATATTTTTAGTCGGTTCACCCAAGGGATGGGACAATCATAGTATCCTGGATGATGAGAGTCAGTGAGAAACATAAATTTCCTCAAGAGAGAGGATTAAATAGCCAGTAGATTCAAAGTCAGAATAGATTAACAAGAAAAGAATTGTATTTTTCTCTATTGAGAGCCGGGATAGATTTTTGGAAGAATGAATGTCATTTCAAGTAATGAAGTATATACAATGAATTGAGGAAAGAGGCTTGATACTGGATATCGAGCAAGGAGGTAGGAACTGCCCCTAAAGATCCACCTGAGACATTATATCCAAGTTCATCACACCTTCAGGGAGAATGGCAGGTTGACCAAGCCCTTGCTCAGATAAAAGAAAGTATACCTCTAGCCAGAACGATGACCCACAAACTGTGAATTAGAAAACAGTAAACAAGAGTGAATGAGGTTGTGATAGTGGGTTCATAGACTCCAGAAGCATTTCTGAGCCTATCTGCTGTGCTTCTGGTTATTGTCTCGTTGTTTCTTTTTGTCTTTTTGCTGTTCACCTTGTTCATCAGATTTGTTTTCTGCAGGTTTAATATCCTCTACCAGCAGAGATGCCTGATTGCTTAAACTGGGTGTCAGCCCCTGTCTGATGTGATATGTCATCCCTGGATGTGAACTTGAGATAAGGAGAAAAATTACAATGATATTGACAATATTTGATGAGAACTTGTATTAGAATGATGACTTGATGACTGCATCAACAGATAGAAAGGTATATAAATGAGACATGTGAAGATAGTAAAGAGATTTGCCAGCAGTGTGAGCATATAAGTTAAGTATAAACAAAGAGCTAGGGATGCATTTAAGTTATGAATTTGGGGAAATGAGAGGACAATTATTTCCTCACCATCAGTAGAAAAGTTGGGAAGAGGTCAGGATTGGGGAGAAAGATGATTGGTTCTGTTTGGGCTAGATGTGCTTGAGATTCCATATGGAACATAAAGTTTTGCATGTTCAAAAGAAATTGATGATGTGGAAATTGAGTTTAGGGTAGAGAATAGAGATGAATATCTAGATCTGAGAATTATCTTCATAGATATGATAATTTTGCACATTGATGTTGAGATCACTCAAATTAGAATAGAAGAGATGAAGATCTGATAAGGAGGTATGAGTTAGATAAAGATCCTCAAAAAGGGACTAAGGGAGGACAGTGAAAAAGATGGAAGGTTAACCAGGAAAAAAATGTGAAGAAAATGTAAAAAGAATAATATATTGAGTAGGAGATGGTGATAAACAATGCCAAAGACTGAAGAAAAGTAAAAAAAAGGATGAATAATGAGAAAAAATCATTTAATTTGTCAAATAAGGAAGAGATTGGCAGTAATTTACACTGAATGAGGGATATTTTATTTGAATGATGAAGTCAGAATCTAGATTGCTGGAAGTTTAGAAGTGAGCCTTAAGACCATTCGTGATTCCAGAGGACTGTTAAGGAAACATGCTGTCGTACAGAGCTATGACAGAGTTAGGGGAAAGAACGAGACACTTGCTATATTAATTTGTTTTTCTTTTATTTTTAATGTGGTAGGGATGGAAAGCAGATAAATTAGATTTTTTTTTAATTAAGCAATCATATAGTGGTACTATAAACATGAATTGTTATATTCACATTTTGATGAGGTCACTGTGTTATTACTTTTGCTTAACTGTTTTAACTTGTTATGGGAGAACTCACAAAGTGGGAGCAATCTGTAAGTGTATGTAATGTAAAAATAAAATACATCTACAAAATAAAATTAAAAAAATAAGAGTGAAAGGAGAGAATTTGAGGCTTCCAGTAGAGATGGATTTGTTAAGGCATTTACCCAAGAAGGGGAGGAAAACAATTAGATGATAGCTACCTGGAATGGTCAGATGAATTAAGGAGGCCTTTTGTTTGTTTTTAGGGAAGAGAGAGACTTGGGCATACTTATAAGTAGCTGGAGGGAAGGAATCAGTAAATAGGGAGAGATAGAAGATTAGTTACACACGGGATGATGATGGGGATAGGACAGAAAGGAAAGAAGATGAGTGAGTTTGGCTTAATTTATTAATAGTGAACCTTGATGACACCTAGTGTTCACTTTAATTTCTAAATTCTCCCACACGTGTTTAAAAACCTCTTCCGGTGGTTTGACAACACTGAAGATCAGTGTATCATTGAAAAGGATTATCTCTGTGTTTGCTTTTATCAAATAATCTTGCATAATCATGACATATGCAAAAGAGTCTCCTTGTTAGAGGA
This sequence comes from Potorous gilbertii, assembly GCA_028658325.1. NCBI lineage: Eukaryota > Metazoa > Chordata > Mammalia > Diprotodontia > Potoroidae > Potorous > Potorous gilbertii. The sequence goes on along the minus strand of CM053772.1, from coordinate 175,201,881 downwards.
GAACTATTAAAGGGTACATTTACTAAATTACTTCAAAAAATTAACTATCACAGTCAGATCTTTCAATTAGGTGGCTGTACCTTTCAATCCATTCATCATATGACTGAAGAGACATGTTATGGTATAGGAGTTTATACAAACTGTGAATACCCTGTTCAGATTGTAATCAAGGACACACTTGGCACAATATAAATTGTTCTCATAAATCTCTTTCAAAAATAAAATTTTAACCATATGGATTGGTAATTAGTAATGTCCTCTGCATCACTTTCAATGATATTTATGTCTTATGTAAGCTTTTTTTTTCTGTTTTTTTTTTTGTAGCTTCCCCTCCTTAATGTGTCCTATAAAATAATCACTCAGAGTTTCCAAGTTTCTGTTTCCATTTCATGGCATTTGTGCCCTTTAAAAATATGTTGGAGTAAGCTGTTCCAACTCTTCTAAGTGTTTTCTTTATGTCATTTCTTTTGGTTTGAGATTGATTTTGGCCTTTGCTTTACTTAGTCTTTTGTCTGCACATATTCTGATTCTCACACAATTAATATACAAGTAGACCATTATCTCTTATAAATTAAAATCTAATCTGTGTTGTGTGTGTGAAACATCCTTTGATGCCTTTCATGTTCAGCACCTTCCAATTCTCTTCTTGAAGGAAGTATTAATGACACAGGGTTATGAAATTTCCTAGTAGCATATAAACCATTCATATCTTTGGTTTCTCAAATCTAGTACAGTTTCTAATCGACTTTCTATCACGTTTGATAAGAGCAATACATTTTGCATGTGTCAGGTTTTATTTTATAATTCATCCAACCAACAATTTTAGGTGTCTAGTGTTGGCAAGGGCTGGTGCTGGAAACTAGGGCTACAAAGATAATGCTGGTCCTTGCCTAGGTGATAAGACTGACTGACATAACCCTGTGTAATATATTTCAGTCACTCCCAGTTACCTCCAGTATTGAATTTAAATTCTATTTGGCTTTTAGATCTTTTAATAACCTGACTCTCTCATACCCTGCCAGAGTTCTTATTCTTTACTTCCCTTCATGTATTCTATGATTTAATGACCCTGGCCTCACTATTTATTGCTCAGGAAACTCAATCCTGACTGACATCATTGGCCACTGTTCTCCATACCTGAAATTCACTTTCAACCCATCTCTACCTCCTGGCTTCCTTCAACTCTCACATAAATCCCACCTTCTACAAGAATCCTTTTTCATTCTCCTTTAATACTAATGTCTTTCTTCTGTGACTGCTTTCAAATGATTCTGTATATATGGTATTTGCACATATTTTGTTTGTATGTTGTCTCCCTCGTTAGACTGTAGTTTGATGTGAGAAAGAGTATAAACAATTGAGGGAATCAAGGAAGTGCTGATGGAGGAGATCACAGGTAGGCTGAGCCTGGGAGAAAGGCAGGATTCAGAGAGATGGAGGTAAGGATATAGGGGATAGTTTTTGCAATTGTATGAAAGCAGAAGATGGAGCACTGAGTTTATGAAACGATTATGAGTTGTTTTTGGTTGGAATATAGTGCTGGTGTGTGGAAGTAAAGTAAAAAAAAAGATTTGAAGGTTGAAAAACTATTATGGAAATCCTTGAATGCCAAGATTGGGAGGTGGTATTTTATCCCAGAAGCAACGGAGGCTTAGATTGAAGCCCCTCTCTGTGATTTGGGAAGATTATATCACATCAGGTCAAAAATATAATTACATGGGTATGAAAAGTTTTATGAGAACAGGTATCAAGAATATATTATTATTTAATCTTTAGGATTAAATGCTATCATTTAAAGTTCTCAGGGAGGGGGAAGGGAATGTATCCATGAGTTCCCTCATATAGGGAAGTTCCTGGGTGCCCTCTGCCAATGCTGACCGTGGAGTTGGGAACATCTTGGTTGAAATTCTAATTTAGGTACTTAGGAAATTCATGACCCGAAGTAGACACTTAAACTATGATCTCATCATCCTCATCTGTAAAATAAGGTTATGAATCATAACAGCACCTGTTTCATAAGGTGATTTGAGAATTAAACAATATGTATGTAAAGTTTACACCTATGTGATTTGTGGTTGTCTTGGAGTTGTCAAGGAAAGTGTGTAGTGAACTCTAAAGTACTATATAAATATGAATTTTATTTTCTATTTTTCACACTCAAAGTCAGTACATCCAACCTAAATACCGAAAATTGCCGTCCATGTGCTGGAGCTCACATTTAGAGAGTCAGTGTCATAGACTAGAAATGTCACTGTCTCTGAAAGTAAGGAGCCTTACTTTTCATCCTGCCTCTGACCATTGCTAAATATACAACCTTGGGTAAGTCATTTCATCATCTTGGCCTTCAGTTTCCTAACCTATAAAATGAGAGAGTTGGATTAGGTGGCCTTTAAGATCCCTTCCAGCTGTAAACCTACGATCACTGACACCTTATGTTTCCCTCTGGAAATTTACTTATTTATTTTGGTGAGAAAACTGCTCCCCTCCTTGTTTATGTGGTTTGCGGACTGCAAATATAGATGAAAACTGACTGCTTTTATGGTTTCTTGCCTTCCAACCTGCTGTGGAAAGTCAGTGATGAAGAGAGTGTTGCTTCTTTGAAACACTTGAAGTCATACTTAGAGCACAACAGAATCTTCATACACAGGCGTGCATATGTTACTGCTGGAGGCCAGATCTTGGAAAACAGTCATGGAAACTGAAAACCATTAGTAAATTCATCCATTGTGTTAGTTAGTTCACCTCCAGGATAGACGACTTACTGGTTTTTAAGGCTTTCTGACTCAATGAAATTTTTAGCATATGGACATATTTGATGAGCCTAGCTTCCTGGTGTGTGAGATTCAAGACTTGTGAAAATTCCAACATATGGATGGAAACACAGAAACATTTTCAATTGCTATACTCAGTACAAGTTTGGGGGATAAAATGTGTAAACACAATTAAGAAAATCAAGACCATCTATCATGATCTATTTCAGTTTCTCTTTCCTATACCTCAAAACCTGTCTACATCTTCTCCCACTCTTTCTTCCACTCTTCTATTTAGAAGATGAGATAGTCCTCCTTACCATGGCTAGTCCCTCTCCCTGGTTCCTTGAACCCCTCCCATTCTTTCTTGTTTGAATATGTTACCTCTCTACATTCCTTGTAAATTTCATTTTTAATTCTTTCATATCTGCTGGTACCTTCCCAGTTACCTACAACTATGTTTAGGTGGTTCTCAAATTTGAATAAGCAGTCCTAATATCTCTTGAACTCCAGTTCTGTGCTTGCATTTTTAGTTGCCTGCTGGATATCTTTACTTGGATGTTCTAATGGTACCTTGAATTCAAAGTGACTAAAGCTGAATTTATGTCTCTTTGCTGACATTTACTTATCTTGCAGACTTTCTGAATTTTACTGAAGATACTACATTTCTTCCAGGCCACCCAGTCTGAAATGCTGGAGACATCTCTGACTTAACCCTCTCCTTCAGTATCTCTCTTTCCAATTAGGCATTGAGTTCTAATGATTTTATATTCACAACTTCTTCTTGATCCATTGTCTTTTCAGCACTCAAATATCCACCACCTTAGTTCAGGTCCTCTTCACCATTTGCCTGGATTATTGTAATGGCATAGCCATAGAAATGTTCTCCCTACCTCATGTCTCCATTCTTTAGTTTAGTATTTATATAAATGCCAAAATAACCTTCCTAACAATCTGTTCCAACCTACCTTATTATTTTATAATGCTTCCTTTTATGCACTTCTTTTTGTAGTCCACTGACTTAGTAGCTGTACCCAGAGCATGGTATTTTATCTCCTATTTTTGCACATCCTTGAAGACTCTTCCTCATGTTTAGAATGGGTAACTTCCTTATATTAACCATCTATCAGATTATCTTGTGCCCATATACTTATTCTAAATACATATTTAACGTACTAATGGATTTAGAAAGTCCAATATCTGCTTTCTCTTCCATCTCTTGCACTTGTTCTAAATCTCTCTTTTCTACTTACCATATTTTACCACTTATACTCTTTTGTGTCCATATTGTATCCCCTCTAGTAGTCTGCAAGCTTCTTGAAGGTTGCAGCTATGGTGATTTATTTTAATCTTTGTTTCACAGTTCACCAGTATTGTACTTTGTATATATTCAAATAGATCTGTGATTTCATTGTTTTAGGCATGCCTTTCAAAGATGATCATCCATGCTTATTCATGCTACATGACTTTTGGCTTCTTTCCATAAATTCTCTACAACTTGTTCAGCCAATTTAATGTGGACCTTCCTCCAGCATCCCTGACATCATGAGGTGTCAGTATGGGATGGAATATGTATGCTCTCGGTGATCCCTCAGACATGTTTTATATATATATATATATATATATATATATATATATGCCTTTATTGGGCACTTAATAAATGCTTATTGAATTCACTTTTAATGATTAAATTTATTGAATTCATTCTACCTTCCATTTTTTGCCTTGTTTTCAACTCCAGGAAACAAGATACCCCATTCAAGGTTAAGCTTATCACTTCTAATCTCGTCAGGTTGCTAAATCAAGTCTTGAATCACTTTACCTCCCTCAGTCTCCTCTCACCAGTGAATAGAGATATGAAAGGTGAAGTGCCAAAGTCCTCACAATGCCTTCTTTTATAGAGGAACTGAACTCTTGACATACTCTCCCTTGCATCCGCTGCTCTGCAAGGTTTCAACTTCTTGAAACAATATACATTCATGTTCATCCTCAGCCCCCTTACTTTTCAACCTCCTTTTGTTTGTTGCTTCTCCTCCCATTAGATTACAAGTACACTGAAGGCAAGAACTGCCTTTCTTTTTATTAATTGTATCTGTAGTCCTTGACCCATAGTTGGTACTTTTTGTTTATTGGATTAAATTAAATTAATATAAATGTTTAAATTTTAAAATGGGTTACTGGTTCTGAAGTTAGAGTTCTCTGCTCAAATTCCACCTCTGGTAATATTTCTAAAACATTAATTTCCTTAACCTCCTTGAATTAATTTTCTTACCTGTAAAATGAGAAGATGAGACTAGATGTCTCCTACAGATCCTTCCATCTCTAGAACTATGATCTTATGCCTTTTATCTTCCAGCTTCACATTGTCTGTTTTGTAGAATCAAAAATTTCTATTTAAAATAAATGAAACAAGAAACAGTAGGTGGAGTGCTATATGAAGAGTACAAAAAGAGAAATAGTAGACAACATAACATGAGATCTGAAGAATCTGAGATATAAGAGCAGATGACTTATCCTTTTTCAACAATAATAATTTTAATTATTTCTTCACTGAGAAAGAAAAAATCAATTGATGCATAATCAAGAGGCAAAAAACCTCTTGTTTGCATTTGTTTAGTCTTGATATCCATGTATTCAGCAATCTTTCTTGGCCAAGCCAGAGCACCTAGAGAACCCTTGAAGTTGGGACCATCCCAAACTTGTAAATGACAGTCTCCTCGAGAAAGCATAGGAACGGAAAAAATGCACATAAATCACTGCACAAAGCTCTTGGAGGTTTTTTTTTTAAACATACTTCAATAATTAAAACTGAAAATATTAGTTATAGAAAAACACCCTTATTCATCTCATCAGACCACAGGGAAACAAAATATAATTTGGTTAGGATTTATAATACTTTTTAAATTTTTCTCTTTAATGCTTATGGAGAGTACATGAGTATGGGGAATTGGACCAAGTGCCTGACAAAGCCTGATATCCTGCAGCCTTGTGTATTTAGTAGAATCATAATGACCCTAATTAGAGAAGAATAGAAAGAGTCACTGTTGAGGAAGATGGCTCTGTCCATTTAGGGAAAACGTCTGGAATATAATAAATATCCTACTCAATTAGTTTGCTATGTGTGTATGCCCATTTTCTTTTCCCCAATCTTTTATGACACCTACTTCCCCCCTTTCCCCTGAAATTTAAAGAATCCTTTGTCTTCTGTTCACCTTAATCAACATTCTAACCTTTTTTACTCAGTAGATATTGATTTAGGGGAAGGTGTAGTGCTCCTCAGAGGATTGGGTTCAAATCTCAGCTCTGCTATTTACTACCAGTTTGACCCAAGGTCAGTTTAATTTCCCTGGGCCTTAGTTTTCTAATTTACAAAATTAAGGAGCTGGCTACTTAGTCCTCTCTCCAG
>CM053772.1:175159649-175187149 GCA_028658325.1 Potorous gilbertii | reverse complement strand
GGCAAGCAGGAGACTTTTTAGTGGAGGGAAAAAGAGGAGAGCTGAGGAAAAAAACATGATGTTTACTCTTATCACATTCGGCTAAAAGAAGGAATAAAATGCACACTCATTTTGGTATGAAAACCTATCTTACAATGCAGGAAAGTGGGGGAGAAGGAGATAAGCAGGATGGGGGGGGATGATGGAAGGGTGGGCAATGGGAGGAGGGAGCAAATTGAAGCCAACACTCTGGGAGGGACAGGATCAAAGGAGAGAATAGAAACAATGGGGGGCAGGATAGGATGGAGGGAAATATAGTTAGTCTTATACAACACGACTATTATTGAAGTCATTCGCAAAACTGTACAGATAAGGCCTATATTGAATTGCCTGCCTTCCCAAAGGGAATAGATGGGGAGGGACAGTTTGGGAGTAGTTGGAACTCAAAGTTTTAGGAACAACTGTTGAGTAATGTTCTTGCTACGAGGAAGTAAGAAATACAGGTAATGGGGAATAGAAAGTTATCTGGCCCTACAGGACAAAAGTGAGGATGGAGAGAAGGGAAGGGAGGGATGATAGAAGAGAGGGCAGATTGGTGATAGGGGAAATTAGAATGCTCGGTGTATTGGGGTGGGGGTAGGGGACAAATGGAGAGAAAATTTGGAAACCAAAATTTTGTGAAAATGAATGTAAAAACTTAAATAAATAAATTTATGTTAAAAAAAACAAAAAAACCATAATCCAACAATGTGGTTTTCATAAAAGTAACACTTGAAAGAGGCACACACAAACAGAAAAAATAAAGGGCTGGAGCATTTCTATTATGTCTTAACTAAAGTGAAAAAGGTAGGCATAACGGTTATGATCTCAGATAAAGCAAAAACAGAAATAGTCCAAATTAAAAAAGATAATCAAAAAAATATACTTTTGCCAAACGGTACCATTGACAGTGAAATAATAGAAATATCTTTTGAAACAGGCAGCTTCTATGATACAGAGAGTTCTGAAATATATAGAGATCTGAGTTAAATTTATAAAAAAAAATAAGAGCCATTCCTCAGTTGACAAATGGTCAAAAGGTATGAACGTGCAGCTTTCAGAAGAAGAAATGAAAGACATCTATAGTCATATGAAAAATGCTCTAAGTCATTACCGATGAGAGAAATACAAATTAAAACAACTCTGAGATACTGCCTTACACCATTGGAAATGATAAATTATGGAGAGAATGAGGAAAAAGAGGTACACTAACAAACTCTTGGCACTATGGACTGGTCCAACTATTCTGGAGAACAATATGAAACTTTGTCCAAAGGCTATAAAGTTGTGCATTCCCTTGTGACCCAGAAATACTACTAAGATTGTGTTACTAAAATTTCAAAGAAAAAAAAACTATATGTACAGAAATACTTTTTTGTTGTTTATTTTAAATTTTCACCATTCATTTACACAAAATTTTGAATTCCAAGTTTTCTCCCCAACTCTCCCCTCCCCACACTCCAAACGCTGAACATTCTGTTTACCCCTTCCACCAATCTGCCCTCCCTTCTAACTCCTCCTGTCTAACCCCTCCCTTCCCTTATTCCCATCTTCTCTTTTGTCCAGTAGAGCAAGATAAAATTCTATACCCCAATACTTGTATTTCTTATTTCAGAGTTGAATGAAAAAACAATTCTCAATACTTGTTCCTAAAACTCTGAGTTCCACCTTCTCTTCCTTCCTCCCTCTTCACCCATCCCCAGTGAGAAGGCAAGCAATTCAATATAGGCTGTATATGTGTAGTTTTGCAAATGACTTTCATAATACTCAATGTTGTGTAAAACTAACTATATTTCCCTCCATCCTATCCTGCCCCCATTTCTTCTATACTCTCTTTTGACCTTTTCCCTCCCCAAGAGTGTTTACTTCTAATTGCTCCCCCCTCCAATTTGCCCTCCCTTGCATCATCCTCCCCCTCTGCTTGTCCTATTCTCCCCTACTTTCCTGTAGAGCAAGATAGGTTTTCATACCAACTTGAGTGTTCATGTTATTCCTTCCTTGAGACAAATGCGATGAGAGTAAACTTTCTTTTTTCCCTCTCACCTCACCTCATTTTCCCCGACATTGAAAAAGCTTTTTCTTGGCTCTTTTATGAGAGATAATTTGTACCATTGCATTTCTCCCTTTCATCTGCCAATATATTCCTCTTTCACCCCTTAATTTTATTTTTTTAGATATGATCCCTTCCTATCCAACTCACCCTGCTCTGTATCTCCCTCCTTCCCTTCCCCCGCTCTCTCCACACACATATATATGTGTGTGTGTTTGTGTGTGTGTGTCTGTGTCTGTGTATAATTCATCCAACTAACCAGATACTGAGAAAAGTTCCAAAATTTACAAATATTATCTCCATGTAGGAATGTAAACAGTTCAACTTGAGTAAGTCAGTTATGATTTCTCTTTCCTGTTAATGTTTTTAAGCTTCTCTTGATTCTTGTGTTTGAAAGTCAAATTTATTTTTCAGCTCTGGTCTTTTTATCAAGAATTCTTGAAAGTCCTCTGTTTCATTGAGTTTCATTTTTTTCCCTGAACTATTATACTCAGTTTTGTTGGGTAAGTGATTCTTGGATTTAATCCCAGTTCCTTTGACTTCTGGAATATCATATTCTAAGCCTTTCAATCCCTTAATGCAGAAGCTGCCAGATCCTGTGTTATCCTGATTGTTTCTCCACAATACTCAAATTGTTTCCTTCTAGTTGCTTGTAACATTTTCTCCTTGACCTGGGAACTCTGGAATTTGGCTAAAATATTCCTAGGAGTTTCTCTTTTTGGATCTCTTTCAGGAAGTTGATTGGTGGATTCAAGATTTATCTTGCCCTCTGATTCTAGAATATCAGGATAGTTTTCCTTAATAATTCCATGAGAGATGATGTCTACACTCCTTTTTTGATCATGACTTTCAGGTAGTCCCATAATTTTTAAATTGTCTCTCCTGGATCTATTTTCCATGTTAGTTGTTTTTCCAATGTGATATTGCTCATTACTTTCCATTTTTTCTTTCTTTTGGTTTTGTTTTATAATTTCTTGGTTTGTCATAAAGTCATTAGCTTCAATCTTCTTCATTCTCATTTTTGAAGAACTATTTTGTTCAGTGAGCTTTTGAACCTCCTTTTCCATGTGGCTAATTCTGCTTTTTAAAGCATTCTTCTTCTCATTGGATTTTGCCAATTGAGTTAGCCTATTTTAAAGGTGTTATTTTCTTCAGCATTTTGGGGGTCTCCTTTAGCAAGCTGTTGACTCTCTTTTCATGATTTTCTTGCATTGCTCTCATTTCCCTTCCCAATTTTTCTTCCACCTCTCTTACTTGATTTTCAAAATCCTTTTTGAACTCTTCCATGGTCTGGGATGATTGCATATTTATTTTAAATGTTGGGATGCAGAAACCTTGCCTTTTATGTCTTCCCCTGGTGGTGAGCATTGTTCTTCCTCATACAAAAAGATGGGAGAAAATACCTATTCACCAAGAAAGTAACCTTCTTTAGTCTTATTTTTTCCCCTTTTTTGGACATTTTCCTGGCCAGTTACTTGACTTTTGGGTCCTTTTTTCAAGGATGGAGTATACTCTGGGAACCTAGAAAATCTCAGTTATTCCAAGGTGGCACAATCAAGGGAGAGGAGTTTCTTCTCTGGCCAGGTTGTTCAGATGAACTGATTAGTACCCCCAGGAGCTTTAACAGGAGTCAGGGCCACCACTCAGGGCTGAGATTCAAATCAGTGGCTTAGTTCCCTCAGGGGCTTTAAGCTGAGGGCTCCAACAATGAAAGCTGGTTGCTGCTTGTTGTGGCTGCTACAGCTGCCCCGACCTGTTGCTGCTGGTGCCTCTCCTGCCACTTCCTGGGGCTGTGGCTAGGGGAGGACCCTGCTCCCTTGTTGCCCAATTAAAAAGTCTTCTCACTGACCTTTGAAGCTACCTTTGTTGCCTGTGGATTGAGAGATCTGAGAACCCTCACTGCTGCTGGGGATTCCACCCCTGAGGCCTGATCTGGTCCTGCTTCTCCCAGTGCCCCATGTCCAAGGCTGGGCTGCACTCTGCTACACATCCTGTGTGACAGACCTTTCCCATTGGTCTTCCAAGTTCCCCTGGGCTAGAAATCTCTTTCACTCTGTCATTCTATGACTTCTCCTGCTTTAGAATTTGTTAAGAGTCATTCTTTATAGGTATTTTATGGGTTTTGGGGGAAGAGATAAGAGTATGTGCATCTTTCTCCAAGAAAGGTTATGGCAGCTATTTTTTATGGTGGTAAAGAAGTATATATTGAAGATATGCTCTTGTGAACAAATTCCCTGGAATGCACAACTTTATAGCCTTTGGGCAAAGTTTCATATTGTTATCCAGAATAGTTGGACCAGTCCACAGCGCCAAGAATTTGTTAGTGTACCTCTTCTTCCTCATTCTCTCCGTAATTTATCATTTCCAGTGGTGTAAGGAAGTATCTCGGAGTTGTTTTAATTTGTATTTCCCTAATCGGTAATGACTTAGAGCATTTTGCGATATAATTGTGATAGAGTTACTATTTTACTATAAGAAATGATGAGGGTGGAATTTCAGAAAAAAAAAGAATATGGGAACACCTTTGTGAACTGATACAAAGTAAAGTGAGAAGAACTGCAAGATCATTCTTCATAGTAATAGCAATGTGGAATAGTGATTGACTGTGAAAGACTTGACTGCTCTGATCAATAGAATGATTCAAACCAATTCCAGAGGACTCATGATGAACAAAGCTACCCACCTCCAGAAAATGAACTGATGAACTTTGAACATGCAAACTGACGTGTGTTTATCACTTAATTTTTCTTAATTTTCCTTATTGAAATGTGGCTAATATGGAAATGTTTGGCATGATTTCACATTTATAATTAATTGATATTTTGTTTGCCTTCTCAGTGTTTGAGGGAGGGTTGAGAGAAAGGGAGAGATTCTGGAACTCAACATTTACAAAGAAAAGAAGGTTAAAAAATAACCAAGTAATAAATTAAAAAGAATGTAAATTCCTTGAGTCCAAGATGTACCTTGCTTTCTTGTTTAACTATCTCCAGTGCTTAAAATGGTTCTTGGTGTAGAGTAAGTGCTTAATAAACATTCTTCCTCTTCATTTCTACCTCCTAACTTCCCTGATTTCCTTCAAGTCTCAGTTAAAGCCCTTCTTTCTGCAAAAAGCCATTCCTAGTTCTTTTCTGTGAGACTACCCCCAATTTATCCTATTTCATTTGTATATAGTTGTTTTCACAAGGGTTATAAGGTTATCATAGAGACAAGCTAAGCTGGGCAACAAATTCAGAATACATTTCCCACGTTCCTGGGCCTTTAGGTCAGAAAAAGCAAAACTTGAACTGAAATCTCATTTGGAAGTTATTTCTGAGGCAGGAAAAATGGGAACATACATGTGATTCTGACATCAAAATGGAAGGGAGGCAATGAGAGGAAGCTGTGGATGGGTAAATCCGGTAATGCAAGACAGACCAAGTGGGGAAAACTAAAATCTCTTATCTGGCACAATCTCTACTCCATAGATTCATCATGTCCATCTCTCATTCCTAGTACTTGCTGATGAAACTGCAGGTAATTTTAAACCTGCCCTCTTCTTCTTCCTTCACATCACTCTTAAATCAATAGGAAGACAATATACCCACAATTTCATCCTTATTGTAGTCTCCTATTTGAAACATTGTTTTATTGTTTCCTTGAGCTTATGTTATTCACATATGTTAACAAATCACATAGCAACTAACAGTGAATTATAAAATCTTGTGAATTTGCAGGTTGTAATTGAGGCAAGTTAAATCAAGCCATGGGAAATGGGGGCTCAAGTGAGTTATGAGATTTTGCATTTTTTTGGTAATTTTTAGTATATTCCACAAAAAAATTAAACTTCTATTGTACCTGGGAAGTCATCTCAGTAATTGGCAGAGCAATATAGAGTGGGATGAGCAGTCTAATAAGAGATGGAGTTTCATCTGATAACCAAACAATAAACTATAACCACCTGCAAAATGGATTAGTGGATACCTTCTGTGACAGAATGCTCTCTCTGCCAGCAGAGAATAAGTTGTCCAGTGGCTGTAGCCCTAAGTTAACTTTTAGTATTATGACCAGGGAGCACCAGAGGCAAATACCATGAAAGATTTTCTTTTCTAGATGTCAGTCTAATACCTGTTCTCTCCAGTACTTTCCTTTGGAGTCTCCCAAACACTCAGCTAGCTCTGGCAATTCATGTATACACTTCATTATCAATGTGTACATCTCTGAAAAGTACACTGTCAAGGTAAGTACATATGCATATACACACATACATACTATAGCAGCAAGTACCCTGATACATCCAGGTTTTCTGATAGGAATTTCAAGATAGGAATTGAGTTCTTTCTGACCCTGATACCAGTGTTCTATTCATTATGTCATGCTGCCTCTGTAACATAACTATTCTGGTCTGTGTAAAAGTTTATACAAGTACTAGATGGGCTCTGAGAATGATTCAGATTACTGAAACAGAAGATAAGGAACAGACATAAGAGACAATATGTAATCAGGCTAAGTCATACTTAAAGAGTCATAACTAAAATTAAAAATACTCTACTCATGTGGGCTATGTCCTGAGAAATTTAAATGTAAAATCATAAACCGAGGACATGAGCACTGAATAGGTTTTCAAGATAATTTGCCTGTTGGCTTGACCAAAATCTAGTTTTCTGACACAGGGTCTCTCTACTTTCCTGCACCTCCATTCCCTCATAAGCAAAAGGAGAGGGTAACAACTGTTTTATATCTTAGCTTCCTTCCAGCTCAAACATTCTATGCTTCTGTGATTCTAGTTAGTGGAAAAGCAAAGTGTTCATAAAATATCCCTTAATTGACAAGAATTCAAATCCTTTAAGTGAACAACATGACTTATTTTTGGAAATTTACACAAAGCATTTAACCATCATTTTATTGGTCTCACTCTGCTCATGTATTTATATGTTAGGCACTGAGGTGTAGATTTTAGTGTTATTGGTCTGGTCATTTTTATAAAGAATATTGCACTTGAGAAATGAAAAATTCCAACATGCAGAAAGAGTAAGCCTAGGAAATCTACTTTCTATTTTAATGAGCCAAATAATCTTTAGAGTCATTGAATACAGTTATATCCACACACAGAATAGATTTCATTATAGAGCCTTGGTATATTTTTCACTTGTTATTAAATTTCATCTGAAGTTAGGAGTTGTTGCAGTCTAAAAAGCAAAATAAGTAGAGATGAAGTGATGAGTTGAAATGTTATACTTTAAATCAGTGGATAATTTCAAATGCAATTAGATTTTGAAGAAGTCTACTTGTGCAAGACCCTGTGCTAGACCCTCAGGACACAAAGAGAAAACATCACTGTTCTTGATATGAGGGAGGTGGCATTTGGCCATTAACCCTATACAATATAGAGAGGTTTTGGTGATGAGAACCTAAACACAGGGTCACCTGTAAAAAGTTGGCTAGAAAATTAAACTATTGCCCCCAGTAGATTGTTAGCTCCTGAAAGTCAAGGACTCTCATTTGGGTTTGTTTTGTGTTGGGTATTTTCAGTGCACACTGTTGTGAATATTATAAGCATTTCATAAATCATCTTTGAGTTGGTTGGATAAATGGATTTAATTTGGACAATTATTTTTTGTCATTCTGCTTCTTTTTAACCTCTTTCTCACTTCTACTATTTCTATCACTTTTGCCACAATGAAAAGCCATGATGAAGGTGGATAGTAAAGTCATGACAACAGTAGCTTACCTATGAAATGTGAACAATTTTGATGAAGTAAATACTTCTATGGGTCATTGACTGGAATTGTAAATTAAAATGTTTAATGGACTTCCGTCATCACTTCCCCTCATGGAGTAAATATTTGAAGTATAAGGATCAAGACTAGACTTGTGATTTTATCAGAATAGAGATGAAAGTGAATAAACTTCCTTTATCAATGTACCTTCTCTATGACTTAGAGCACTGAGAAGTTAAGTGATGACTTAGGTCAGATAACCAGTATATATTAGATGAAGGGCCAGAATCCAGGCACTTCTGACTTTACGACTGTTTCTGAAATGACTCCCTGACACATAGGGCTGATAATTAGCTCTGACACAAGACCTCAGACGTAATTAAGGGCCACATAGACTCACTATTCTCTAGCTACCTTATAGGAGGAGGAACAAAAAAAAATAAAACAGAGAAAAAAAATCTCCATCTCTATGATATTCTCTTCGAAGAACTAAAGCGAATTCTCAAACTCCAAAGATCATTTTCTTTTTTCTGTCTGTGAATAATCCAGATGGCCTGAAAATGCAAAAGTCAGCCAATCTAGTTAAAAATCTTGCTAACTAGTAAGTGTCCTTTTTTCTCCTTAAATATCCTAAAAATGCTACCATGGAAGTAGGCCCTCCTACTTTCCTTCCAATCTAAGAAATGACTTAACTATGTGTTACCCGGAGACTTTATCCTGACCACTTCATTTAAGACAGTGCTAAGATCATGTATGATTCATCTTTCTATTCCTAGACTCTAATTCTGGCTATTCCTTCCAACCTCTATGTCTCTTATCATAGATTCTCATGAATTTGAATTCTCTTTTCATCCATCTATTCCCATGACCTCAGATATCATCTCAATTCAGATAACCCTCAAATCTATATCTTTAACTCATCCCCGCCCTGAGCACATTTTCAACTCCTCATTGAATAATTCTATATGAAATTTACATTGACTAAAAAACAAAATCTTCAAAACTGAACTTGTCATCTTCTTCAGGTAAACCTCACATTCTTATTTGTAATGATGTCACCCACTATTTTCCTAGTCAACCATATTTGAAAACTTAGAGCCACCTTCATCTCTGACATCTCCTTCTCAAATATCCAATCATTTGACTTGTACATGACTTGTATCTCTTTTATTTGCAACCACCCCTCTCCCCCCACTCCATGCAGACTGCTTGTATCTCAGGTTAGGTGCTTGCTACTTCTCATGTGAACTATTCTAATAGTTCTCTCCTTGTTCTCTCTCCTCTCAAATCTATGCTTCATATAGCTGCCAAGAAAATTGTCCCAAAGCACTAGTATTTAAAGTATTTCAGACACACAATGCTTTGCTCAGAAATCTTAAGTGTCTACCAACTACCTATAGGATAAGATACTAGCTTGTAGGTTTAGCATTTAAATTCCTCCACTGAGAATCTTAGCCATATTTTTTGTCACAGATCCTTTTCATAGTGTGATGAACCCTATGGAACTTTACTCAGAATGAACTTTTTAAATGCATACAATAAAATATATCGGCTCACAAAGGAAACCAATTATATTGAATTACAGTTATCAAGATATATACTTTAGAAGTTCATGGACTCTAGACAGAGAAATCTTGTCCTATGATGTCACCTTTACCTAACAGTTTTGTACCATGCTGTTACTCTTTTTAGATTATAAGCTTTTAGAAGGGAGTGATTGTTTCATATTTGAATCCAAGTTTCTAGAGCCATTTTGGACACATACTAAGTAGTTACATACTTGTTGGACTGATTTGAATTCCTGGACAATACTTCTTAATCAAATTGAGCTACTGACTGATTCATGATCTCCTGCTTCTATGCCTTTTTGTGGGATATTCTCCACACCTAGAATATAGTCTCTTTACCTTTCTACTTGTTAAAATCTCCCACTTCCTTCAAATCACAAAGTAGGTATCATCTAATTCATGAAATATTCAGTAAACCGCTCAGCACCCCAGCTATAAGTGTTCTTTCTCTGCTCATATTTTTCTAAAGCACTTTCTTTTTTTCCCCAATCTTACACTACTTTGCATCGTAATTATTAGTGTACACATTCTATGTACTTTATTAGATTATAAATTCCTTGAGGCCAGGGATTGTATAGCTAAGTTGCATAGTGGATTGAGCATGGGATATGGAGCCAAGAAGACCTGAGTTTGATTCCTGCTCCTGATATTTATTAATTGTGTGATCCTGAGAAAGTCACCTAACCTTCTGTACCTCAGTTTCTTCCTCTGTAAAATGGGCATAATGATAGTAGTTATTCCTAGGACTCTTATGAGGACAAAATAAGATAATATTTGTAAAATACTTTACCAATCTTAATATACTATATATATACTATATAAATTTTATATATTTATATAAATTTATAATATTTAAATATAAATTTTAGTTATTATTGTTCTGCACAAAAATAATAATTTTTGTATCTTCAGCATCAACCACAGGACACAATAATTATGCACTGACACAGAAGGAAGTACACTGTGCAGAAATGCCAGCTCTGCTTTTGTGACAGGCAGAAGGAAGGATAGTCGAGGTCAAAGATAATTTTAGGTTGGCAGATGTCATTATATTAGAGGAGAAACTTTTTTTCCCTCAGAAAACAGACAAATGCTGAATTAAAACCAATTCCATTCAGCAAGCATCTGTCATCCTCTGTGGCTCTTCTGAAAATGAAGTGGTGGATAAAGAGTGGAGAGGTAGCCCTGAATTCCACACTCCCCTTCCCCTGCCTCTACTCTCCCCACAATGACTCTGTGGCCCTGAGCAGAGCTCTCTAGGCAACTCTTTAAGACCAAAAGTTTCAGAGAAGTGCAGACCTGGACTGGTAGAGAGAGTTTGCTATACTAAGGAAATCACAGGTCCAATCCTCTTCAGTTAAACTGTATTTGGTGCTATGGATAGTAAGGGGAAGCCCCACCTCTTAAGAAGCTTATTATATCCTGCTGGGGGAAACAGCACATATGCAGATAAGTAAATATCAAACAAATACATTGTGATTTCAGATAAAACAGGAGTGACTCTAACATCTAGAGAACTGGGAGGGAATGATTTTGGTAAAATTGAAATATATATTTTATGTACCATTATAGGTAATATAAATCTAATAAAACAAATATGCACATATGGTAATATGTGTGTAATATGATGATGTAGGATATGTAATATGATATGACATGTCTGTATCTCTTTATCTCTCTCTTTACTCTGTGTAACTATCTGTAGTATTAGGAGTTTGCATGCTTGGGTTCCAGTCCCATCGTCTAATTGTGGGGAAATCATTTCACCTCAGAAACAGACTTTTTTTCATCTATAAAATTTGCATGCTCATAATAGAAAAAAATTTCCATATCAAAAATTTGACACATTAAATATAGAAAATATTTATTCATACAAAGAGAAATATCACACACACACACACACACACAACCATTCCCAGGGAAATTAAGCTGTTTTCCTTTAAAGTTATTGAGATCATGATAAAATCCTGGTTGGATGGGGAGACTAAAGACTCAATCTATTGACACTGGTTATCTTAGTATAAAGTAGCCAAGAGGAGATTCATGATTAGCTACTTATAGAGTGAGTCACAATGGAAAGGGAGCTTTGTTCATCTGAATCAGCACGATGGCTCTTCAATCCCTATCCTTGTGGAATATTCTTTTCCTGCTCTGGCTAAATCTCTCTTTGTTAAGTGTTAAATGACCTAGGAGTTCCAATATTGAACCTGAGCTAATGAGGAGACTGAACTCAGTCATACTCAGTTCAGAACAATAAGCGGTAGCATTAATGTGAGCTTTCAAATATCTTCCTCTTAAAAGATTTTAGAATTTGAAAAAAAAATGTGTTTCTAGGCTTTGTGCTGTAGAACAAGATAACAATATACATAATCTGTCCATTAATTTTTCAGCTCTCCTTAAAAGTCCGTGTTCAGTCTAACATTGTTCTCTATACAGCTCTCTAATACTAATGCTATGTAACACAATGGGTAGAAGGCCAATTGGTGTTAGGGTCTGAAAGACCTGGACTCCTGCCTTGCTTCTGACACATACTAGCTGTGGGACCATGAGCAAGTCTTGTAGACTTTTCATTCCCCTGCACCTTTCTAAGACTCTAAGTCACCAGGGTGTTGTCTTTCAATATTGTTGGACAGAGTTCTTATACTAAGATGAAATTATAGAGGTGGACCAAAAAGCAAAACCCAAACCAAAACAACAGTAACAACCAAAATAGAAATCAATCAATGCACGTTTGTTAAGAACCTTCTTCATATGCTATTACACATTAAGGATTCAAAATTAATATGAAGATGCACTTGCTCTCAAGGAACTTCCATTGCAATAGTTATATTCTATTGGAATAGAAGGCACATAAGTGATAGACACAAAAGATATACACAGTCAATGGCATGAGGACTGCAGTGAGTTGAGAGGTGACATATGTCAGTCTTAGCATCAGAGGATCTGGAAATTTCAAACCTCTTATTGCCTGTGTAACCTTGGACAAATCCTTCTGGCATTTGGGAGCTTTTGTTTCTTCACTGGTAAAATGAGGGAGTTGAACTGGATTGTTTCTAATTCCCTTCCAGCTCTATATCTATGAATCTCTGATCCTCTAAAGGAAATATGCTTTCCTTGTATGTATGTAAATTCTGAGAGTTCTAATTCACAGTTTATGTGGTATGCGGTTGATGTACTAGTGCTAATTATATGCAGAATGAGCCCTCAAAGTTTAAAAAAAGGTCTGAAAAGAGAAGTAGGGCATTCAAAACCCTGGAAGAATGCAAACTAAATTACATAATTTGGGACTTGCAATGCAGTGGTGATTCACCTCACCTAAGCATGTGCCCAAGACAAATTACTTTAATTAATCTCTCAAAAGCCTCTTGCTTATCTTTCTACTTTGAACAGAGTCACATTCCAGCAGTCTACTCCATGGAGTGGGGTTATTTCTGGCAACAAGGTCACATCCTTTGCCTCTAGTTGTATGGCTTCTGGGTGTGGCTTGAAGATAGGCTAAGTCTGGCAAAATACATTTTCCTGTATGTTCAGAGGGCTCCTTATGGGATCCTGTGTCAAGCTGTTCCATATGCTCTGTGCCTGGTTAGAATTAGACTCAATGAGGCAGTGGCAGAAAGAGGCATTAGCATCACATGTCCCCAGAGTTCCATCCCATTCCTTGGTTCACTGAGCCATGAAGCTTCTCTAGCACCTTGGAATCTCTACCAGTGACTCTCAGGTACTTCAGACATCTGTCAGCAAAGCCCAGGGAGAAGGTTTCTGGGTCTGCAATCCTCCCACACTCTAATGTGCACTTATTTTTAGGACCAAATGATTCTTAACATCCTTTGTCACTAAGGAAAAGGAAGCCAAAAGTCTGGAAAAGATGCACTCTGAATCTCCTTATAAACAGAGATTCACAAGAAAACCAGTCAAAGAGGAATGGAATTGATATCTGAGAGTTCTGGAATGTCCTGGAAAGCTATTGCCTAATTTTTTTTGGTTCATTGCCTGATTCCATTTTAAATAACAATAATCAATATCCATATAGTATTTGAAAACTTACTAAGAGCTTTCCATCCATGATATCACAGAAGTCTAAAAATAATACTGAGAGATTGCTACAATTGTAGAAATAAGATTTATTGAGGGGACATGATTTCTTCAGTGTTACAAAGCTCAAGCAGGTTTCAGAAGGGATATGAACTACTGCTCCTTGATTCCAAGCCTAGATTTCTACCCCTTTTTATCCATTTCTACTTCTTCTCATGTCAAGCCCATTGGTTTTTCGAATGGACCTATGAATACAAGAGCCAGGTCAAATTTTTAAATTAAATCAAGGCAATTGATTGGTTTATTTTTCTCTCATCCTGACCTATTATCTAATGTCTTCTCTTTAAAATGTACATGAAATGAAATACTTCCTGTTCATTTTATGAAGAACCCAACCCTGACAGCAAGCAGAGGACTAAATATTTACAGGTGCTATTCTGCTCAATCTAATTGACATTAGAAAATATTGGAAAGCCAAGATTCTAGTTCATTGTTTCTTCCTCCCTCTAACTACCACACATTTCCTTACAAAGTGTCTTAGCCTGATTTCATTAACGCTAACTAGACATATTTCACTGGTGGAGATTAATATTGCTAAATGCCAATTATGTGTCTGCCTTGAAGAAACATATTGAACAAAATAGCAAATAGCAATACGATATAAATGCCCTGACATCTGGCTTGTAGGGAGCCAGATAGACAGGCAATGGCAGGAAGAACAAGGGGAAGGATAATCATGGCCAGTTGCTGAATTGATTTGTTTGTAGGTGATCCGCAGAGTACCTGGGAAAGATGGTACAATTGTAGATACAGGGTGGGAGCAACAGGAGTGAGGACTGTGAGAAAGGCTAAATAGGCAATACGTTCTTTGCAACTTCTCAATTAGACTATTCATAAGTGTGACTTTTTTCCCAAAAAATTTTGCTCTTTTCCAGGAATACGAAGGGTAAGTAGCCTACTCTGTAAGGACTTTTCTCCTAACCTGGCTGTTTTCGCTCAAAAGTTTTTAATCTCACATCAGGTATGGGTGGAATCCTTTCCTGGAAGGCAAAGGATCTGCAAATCTCAATAGACTGCTATAGGCAGCCCTGAAAATTGAGGCTGACGTTACATTTCTCCTTGATTTCCCCCTGTGCTTTCTGTATTTCCAATGTTCTAGCAAAAGGAGAGGAAACAAATTCCATGCAGGGAGAGAGAGAAGGGAGAAGAAGGAGAGAGATAAGATGATGTGGTTAGGGGGAGAGAGAGAGAAAGAGAAAGACAGACAGACAGACACAGACAGACACAGGGACAAGAACCCAGAAATACATAGAGACAATTTGATTGAAAAATCAATCAAATCTGACGATTTGATTTGAAAAATCAATCAAATTTGACAATTTGATTGGAAAAATAATTTTCATCATTTGATGAAAATGACCTGTCGGTTTCTGCATAAACTCAGAGGTATTCATCACATTTTAGGATTGCAAAATACCTCTATATTGTAAAAATTACTTGCAAAGAGCTAAAAGCTTCCCAGGGAGGGATTCTAGCACCTATTTCCCAGGGGCAAAATTTCCTTAGGAGGAGCCTTCTTTGTGCTCACTCTGACCTTCCAGACTATTTGTTTTGCTTACCTTATATGAAATGTGGCACCAATCTGCTTCTCCATTTACTTAATGTCCTAGGATTTCATCTGTGACATTCCTAGACTGACCTGAAGATATGACTTGAAGCCCATATCCCTTCAAATTAGCGGGAATTTGGTCCCCATGACTGGCCCAATTCAATTTCTTTCCACACTCAGACAGAACTCCATTAGATTAATAAATAAATATACATCCCAGTAGATTGTTTGTTCGTTATTGATTTCCATTACTTTCAACAAATATGTATCACTTCTGTTTCCAAGTTCAGTGAGTCTTCTTACATACAATGCTGTAATATATATATATATATATACTTCTCCATAACTGAAACTATACAGTCCCTGATAATGTCAGGAGAAAAACTCTTTTGTTCTTTGGAACTAGACCTGAAAAACAATCAGAGAAAATAATTATTGAATGTGAGACTATACAAACTACATTTTAAATAAAAGATGTTTGTGTTCTGAATTCTTCTATGGATAACTCTGCCACTGAGTGCGAAAGCAAAAGTTGAGGGAAGAAAGAGAAATTATAAAACAATCTTACTTTTGAGACAGGGAATTATGTCCTCTGAACTCAGTGTCTGCTTTATTTTTTTCTGATTGCTACTGTTGCGATAATAACCGCCATTTACAGAGTGCTTGCACAGTTGCAAAGCACTTTACACACATGATGTCCCTGAAGTCTCACAATGGTTCAGTTAACTAGGCTATACAGATATTATTAACTCTGTTTTATGAAAGAGGCAGAATCCATGCCTGAGTAGCTAAGTGACTTGTCCAGACTCATGTGGTATTAGTGAGTCCCTGAAGCTGAATTTGAACTCAGGTCATCCTAACTCTAATTCTGGTAGCCCTCTATGTACTATATCTTGCTGCTATAATATCAATTGACGAGGAAGCATATCCTATTTCACGGAATATTTTCCTTCCCTGTACATTTTTCTCATATCTTCAGCACTTTCCTTTTAATCTACAGAAAAGTGAAAGAAAATTTTACTCTGACTACGGGCAAAACAATGCTTGCCCAATAATAACATTGTTCCATTTGTTGTTAAGTATTTACTTATGTAAAAAAAAAAAAGAAACTTATAATAAATGCTATACAGAGATGTCACAAAAACCTAGGAAGACTTACACGAACTGATACAAAGCAAAGTGAATGGAATAAGGAAAATATTGTACACAGTAACAACAATATTGTAGGTTGAAATATGAATGACTGAGCCTTTCTCCAAGACAATCCCAGAGCACTAATAATGAGGCTTACTATCCGCCTCCAGTGGAACAACTGATATTATTTGAATATAGGCTGAGGCATGCTATTTTCACTTTCATTTTTTTCTTTTGCTTGAGTCTTCTTGTGCAAAATATCTAATATGGAAATGTTTTATCTGATTGCACATGTATAACCTTTGTCTGATTGCTTATTGTCTCAGGGAGGGGGAAGGACAGGGAAGGAAGGATAGAATTTGGAACTCAAGACTTAAAAAAATACCCCAAACATTAAAAACTGTTTTGACACATAATTATCGAAAAATCATATATATATATATATATATATATATATAAAATATTTACACATATATACATGTGTGTGTGTTTGTGTGTGTAACGTAATCCAACAAAAATCCTAACCTTGAATGGAAAGTGGAACATTTCAGCTCCACGGTGCTTCATCATTCACAATCCCTGTGAAGTTTTGGAAGGTGTAGGCTGGGGGTTGTTTTGTAGCATTTATACTAAATAATCTTTAGTTTTGAGAAGGAGGGTAAAAGACAAAGCTGGGAAAAGACTCCTGGTATTTCTTGATCTGAATCTTGAAGGAATTCGGAGATTCACAGAGGCAGAGGGGAGGAGGGAGATGACTCTAAGTAAGAAAACACAGATGGGAGATGAAACTTCCTGTATGAGGAACAGGAAGAAGGTTGTTATGGCTAGAGGCCATGGAGGGAGAGAATATGTAAGATAAGGAACTCAGTAATGAACCAGCTTCAGCAGAGCTTTAAACGCCAAGCTGTTTATGTTTGCTCTTAGAGCACATAGGGAACAAATGGAGACCAGAATAGGGGGTGACATGGATAGACCTATGTTTTAAACTATTTACTTTGGTGGCTTTGTGAAGGATGGAAATTTAAATGGGAAGATTATAGAGGAAGGGAGAGCAGTTAGGAGATTATTGCAATTTTCTTGGTCAGAGATTACGAGGACCTGAACTACAGTAGTGATTGCTTGAATGAAGATAAGGTATAAGATGAAAAATGTGGTAGACATAGAAATGGCAAGATCTGGTAAATGATAAGATATGCAGAGTGGAGAGTGACAAATTGTGGATGACACAAAGGTTGTAGACATGGGCAGTTATTGAGAAACTGAAAATAGCAGTGGTCTTGAGGGGTAAGACAATGAGTTCTGTTAGGACATGTGGAGTTTCATTTGTCTACAGGGAAAATCCAATTCAAAACATCCAGCAAGTAGTTAATGATATGGGGCAGGAAGTCAGAGAGAGAATAAGAATAGATATGTGAATTTGAGTGTCATCACATGGAGATAATAAATGAATCCACTGAAATTAATGAGACCTCCAAGTGTGACAGGAAAACAAAAGAGGGCTTAGAATTCAACCTGTGGGTTGTCATTTCATAGATGAAGATTCAGCAAAGGAGACAGGAATGCTGTCTTCAGCCTTCAACCTTCAGTTGAATTGAGAGGTGATCTTAAAGAAAGTAATTTACTCTCCCCCTCTTCACCAAAGGACATCAACTACTCTGTATCACATAGAAAGGAATGATTCCATTACTAAACCTTAACCTGAGATTATGGTTCATCAGACTGAGGAATATTCCTGAAGTTACCCATTTCATAGGAAACAATGATGATGTTTGAGTTACAAAGGAATCCCAGATTTAAGAGATTAGAAATTGTACAGGAAAGGAAGACTTTGCTTATACCTCAAAGCATAGATGTATTTTTTGTCTTCCTATTTCATTTTTATACCATCCCACAAATATTTACTAGAGGATGGAGTTATTTTTTTAACAATTAAAAGTGTTCAACAGTAGAATAAAACATTTTGACCTCTAATTCAATATAATGTAACTTTGGTGATGCCACTTTTATGCAAGATGTTCCCTGTGTAAAATGTTTCCAGTCCCATTAGGGCAATGTAGAATAAATTCTCTTATTGTGTTGGAGTCACTAGGATTAGTAGCTCTGGTTGGAGAATTTATTCTCAGAGTAAAACTCCATTGCAAGGGCCCACCTACTTCAGTCATGCTTATTTCAAACTTGTTTAGCTGATTAATTTTTAGACTATATCTCAACCTTGCCCCTAAGTGGGCACCTCCTCGCATGCTTTTTAGCATGTATGTGTTTTCTGTATGTGTTTTCTTCCCCATATGAATGCAAATTCCCTGAGGTAGGATTATCTATTCACAGGCTATGTCTTGCCTTTGTAGACTATTTAAGCAACTGAGTCAGAAAATCTTCATTTAGATCCAACTATTGCCACTTACCACTTGTGATCTTGGAAAATTACTTAACTACACTTTACCCCAGATTCCACATCTGTAAATGAGGGGTTTGGATTAGATGACTGCTGCAGACCCTTTCAATTCGAAATTTTCAATGCTGTTTATGAACAGAAAAGAAATTGGACTTGTCATATATTGAGAATGAGGTGAAAAAAAAAGGACAACACAATTGTTGAATTGGTATCTAGGAAATATTCAAAAAATTGGTTCACATCTGGTTTACTGTATCATAAATGGATTTTTAATGAAGAATTTGTAGAAAAGCATAGCCTAAAAAGATTGAGAAAACAAAGATGTGTTCTAGCATTCCTTAGTGAAAGAAATCACCTACACTCTGAAAATACAAGTCCTTTGACATATTGAAATGCTATCTTTACCATATTGTCCTTAAGGACTATCCCTACCCTTCTTCCACGTGTAGCATTGATAACTGAAAAGAAATGGATGGTATCTGTCAATAAAATGTTTCATAACATAGAAAATAAATAGATAAATAGAGAACTCATAATGTGATGGGATAAGCCAAAGGTCTTCTGATCTTTCTTCCTTTAAGACTTATAACATGTTTTTCTCATACTACCTATGAGGCAGATTTTTTTTTTTTGAAGAAGCTGACTTTTGGGAAGCTGACTTGATTTCCTTGGTCTATGGAATTTCTGGAGCAGAAAATCCCTCAATTCATTCATTTATGCTTCCTTTCCCTCCCTCCTTCCCTCCCTGCCTCCTTCCCTCCTTCCCTCCTCCCACCCTTCCCCTTCCTCTCTCCCTCCTTTTTCCTTCCTTCCTTCTTTCCTGAGTTCCTCTTTCTTTATTCTGTGTATCTGCTTAACCTACAGAATCTAGGGATGATTTACTTAAATGAATGCTTGACTGAATGCTTATTCCCCTCCTAGCTGTCCCTCTGATTAAGAACTTTTCCACCTTAATTCACTTGTATAATTCTGGAACTTTCTTCAGTACCTGGGGCTTTCTCATCCTTCAATATTCCTCTGCCATTTTGAACCTGTTCTCCCACTGGTGTATTTCTTTTGGGATCCCCACTTGGGGGCTGGATCCAGGCTGGCCACATATACTTCATTCCCCTCCTAGCTATGCTTCTAACTCTAAGAATTTTGCCACCAAGATTCAGCTGCCTTGTCACTTTGGGATTTTCCCAATCAGTTGGAGCCTTTCCTCCCTGCAATATCTCTCTATCTTGTTGTAGAGGTCTTCATTACTTTATAACACTCTTTAATGTTTTGTCTTCCTCCACTAGAATATAAACTCCTTCAGGGTAGGAATTGTATTTCCTTTTGCTCGTATTTGCCCCCTCAGAGTTCAGCACAGTACTTGGCATACAGTAAGCTTTTAATAAATATGCTTACTTGTCTCACTAGTGTCTAATTAGTAAGTTTTTGTATACTATATAAATGTTTAAATTAATATTCAGTTGAGTGTGGTGAGGATAACTTTAAGAAATCATAAAGAGCATTAACTGGGGGAACATCTCCCAGGGAAAGATCAAGAGAAGAATAGGAGAGAGTCCAGTTACCCCTAAGGCCATCTTGTATTTGGCTTCACTGGTAGGAAGGCATTAGGGAGAGAAAAGTGCCATGTGGCAACGTGTTATTTTATTTAATTATTATTGTTAATTAGAAACTAAGCTCAGTTGTTTCTGTCCAAGCTCAGTTGTTTCTGCATGTGCAATCAGCACCCTGGGTCAGAGATCCAGTTCCTTGACCTGATTAAGGTCCTGCCTGTCACAGAAGGAAAATTAGAGTCTTTACAGAGGCTCCACAGAATACATAACTCCAAAAAGAAAAATAAATAAAGAGAACCGAGGTACCACCTAAAGGGAATTTTCTTTCATTATTGTAATAATACTAAAAAGCACAGCAATTATATTACTCCTGATTTAACGATGACATGCTGGTTTTGCTTAGAAAAAGAAAACTCTCTCTCTCTCTCTCTCTCTCCCTCCTCTCTCTCTCCCTCCCTCCCTCTGCCTCCCTCTCTCTTCCTCTCCCTCTCCCTCCTTCTCTCCCTTTCCCTCCCTCTCTCTGTCTCTCTCTCTCTCTCTCTCTCTCTCTCTCTCTCTCTCTCTCTCTCTCTCTCTCTCTCTCTTCTTAAAGAAAGAAGGAAAAGCAGCCGTTCTGTTGCTGCAATTAATGGTGATGTATGGAATGAACTGCTAAATCACTGTGACTAATCTAAATGGACAGAACTGTCCTTTGCTAATCACCATGAATATTGCCCTGGTCAGAAAGAGCAAGGAGTGATGATATCAGAAGGGATGGGCAGCTGTTACCAGCACAAACTGTACCAGGAACTATTTCAGGTGACAATATGAGAGGACAGAGATGAATGGAATCTAAGAAGGTTGTTAATTCTGTTTCAAGGAGACAGAAGCACTTTAAAAAAAAGGTATTATAAGTATAATTGCAAATTATAATTAGAGTCATCTTTTTCCTTGTTATTTCTCATCTCTTAAACGGGCACACTCCTTTTCAGCTCCTAACGTCTGAAGTCCTGAAGTGATTGTCTCTAGCCATTAATCCTCCCAATGGCTCCAAATTGCAGACTGTAGATGCTGTTTGATATTTACTTAACCATCTTCAAATGTGAAGTGGAGCCCAGGATCAGATCAGGAGCAGAACAAAGCCTGAAGCAAGATGAAGCAGATGGAGCTGATTTTTGTTGTAGAGTAATGCAACTCTGTGTTTGTTTGCAGTCTGCCATTATTTATGTAAATATACAATTAAGATGAATTTATAATTTGTGAAGGATTGTTTTCTGGCAAGCTCGGGTCTAACTTTAAAACGTGTGTGCGTGTGTGTGTGTGTGTGTGTGTGCGCGCGTGTATGCATGCCTTCATATCATTGGGGCTCAGCTGTTTCTCTTTTTGCTTGTGGATATTTGAGTCTGACTGGTCAATTTCTTCTCTTTGAGTTTCAGTTTCATCATCTATGACATGAAGATAA
Source organism: Potorous gilbertii (assembly GCA_028658325.1). Classification (NCBI taxonomy): domain Eukaryota; kingdom Metazoa; phylum Chordata; class Mammalia; order Diprotodontia; family Potoroidae; genus Potorous; species Potorous gilbertii. The sequence continues at coordinate 175,165,662 of CM053772.1, read as the reverse complement.
CATGCAAAGTATAGAATAATGTTGGCTCTGGAGCCAACAATGGAGTTCTGATTCTATCACTTTCTAACTATCTGATCATGGTTAAATTACTTAAAGTCTTAACCAGTCCAAGTTACTGTTTTATTACTGCCCAGTATTCTTAAAGACATTAGATAGCTTGATGAATACATTAAGCATATACAACGTACATACTATGTGTCAGGTACTGTGTTAATAATTAGGGATGTGAATATAAGCAAGCAAGACAATCCCTGATCTAAGTAGCTTCCATTTGAGGTAGAAAATTGACAGCACATAAAGTCAAATTGAAAGAAGTGCGATGCAGTATAGGCATGGCAGCCTGATTTGGACATGATAGCCAGGTCGTGAGGTAATGACCTAGTTCTGGAGAATGAGGAAAGGTAGGAGAGAGGGAGAAAACTCATCTATCTAAATGCAAAGTCATTCCAGAGGCAGAATCCAAGGTTGTGGTAGTAGTTGGGGGTGAGAGAGATAGTATGATTGCCGGGATGCATGCGTGATGGGTTGTTTATGGTGATTGGTAAATTACAGATTAGACACCCCTCTACTTTTATTTTTCATTTTGTCTTTGTAGTGAAAAATGCTTAGTACAATGTCTGGCACATAGTAGTGGCTCAATAAAGGCAGAAGGACAGAAGGAAGAAAGGAAAGAAGGAAGGAAGGAAGAAAAAAGAAAGGAAGAAAGGAGGGAGGAAAGATAAATGAATGAATTGAGGGATTTTCTACTACAAGAATGCCATAGACCAAGGAAATCAATTCAGTTTCCCAAAAGTCGGTTTCTCCTTCAAAAATATCTACCTCAGAGTTTTTTTTTTTAAAGCATTTTACTTTTTCCCATTTAATGGTATTTTATTTTCTCTGTTACATGTAAAGACAGATTTCAGCCTTAATTTTTTTAAGAATTTGAGTTCCAAATTCTTTTCTCTACCTCCCTCTCACCCTGCTTCCTAAGAGAGGAAGCAATGTGTTATATATTATACATGTACAATCATGTTAAACATATTTCCACATTAGTCATGTTGTGAAAGAACAAAACGGAAAAAATCCACGAAAAAGAGAAAAAAACAACAACAAAGAAGTGAAAACAGTATCCTTCAATCTGCATTCAGACTCCATAGATTTTTCTCTGGATGTGAATAGCATTTTCTATCATGATCTTTTGGAAGTGTCTTGGATCAGTAAATTAAAGACAAGAGCTTAATCTATCACAGTTGATCATTTCACAATATTGCTGCTACTGTGTATAATGTTCTCTTCATTCTGCTCGCTTCACTCAGCATCAGTTCATCTAAGTTTTTTCAGGTTTTCCTAAAATCGTCCTCTCACCATTTCTCATAGTAAGTAATATTCCATTATATTCATGCGCCACAACTTGTTTAGTCATTCCCTGAGTGATGAGCATCTCCTCAATTTCCAATTCTTTGTCATCACTAAAAGAGCTGAAATAAATATTTCTATACATGTAGATCCTTTTTCCTTTATGTTCTCTTTTTGATACAGACCTAGAAGTGGTAATGCTAGATCAAGTGGTATGCTTGGTTTTTTTATGCCTGAGCAAAGTTCCAAATTGCTTTCCAAGAATGGTGGGATGAGTTCATAACTCCACCAACAATACAATAGTCTTCCAATTTTCCTACCTCTCCAACATTTATTATTTTCCTTTTTTGTCATATTACCCAATCTGAAGGGTGAAGGTAGTACCTCAGAATTGTGTTGATTTTCATTTCTCTAATCAATATTGACTAAGAGCATCTTTTCATACAACTATAGATAGCTTTAATCTTTTCATCTGAAAATTGTCTATTCATGTCCTTTGAGCATTTGTCAATCAGGCAATGGCTTGTATTCTTATAAATTTGACTGTATTCTCTATATATTGAGAAATGAGGCCTTTATCAGAATCACTGACTGTAAAAATTATTTCCCAACTTTCTGCTTTCTTTCTAATCTTAGTTACATTGATTTTCTTTATGCAAAACCTTTTCATTTAATGTAACAAAAATTATCTATTTTGCATTTCATAATATGCTCTGTCTCTTGTTTGGTCATAAACTCTTCTCCATAGACCTGATAGATAAACTATGCTTTGCTCTCCTAATTTACTTTTGTGTCTAAATCATGTACCCATTTTGACCTTATCTTGTTATATGATGTGAGATGTTGGTTTATGCCTAATTTCTGCCATGCTATTTTCCAGTGATTTCTTATTTCAAACGGTGGAGTTTTGGGTTTAATAGACAGTAGACTACTATAGAAATCTATTTCTATGTCGTGTACCTAACCTACTCCACAGATCTACCACTCCATTTTTCTGCCAGTATCAAATAGTTTTGATGATTGTTGCTCCAGTTTTACATCTGGAATGGGTTGACCACCTTCTTTTGCATTAATTCCTGTGATATTCTTGACCTTTTGTTCTTCAAGATGAATTTTATTATTTTTTCTAGCTCTATAAAATAATATTTTGGTCATTTGAATGGAATGACACTGAAAAGTAAGTTAATTTAGGTAAAATTGTCATTTTTATTGTATTAGTTTCACCTATGCATGAGCAATTGGTGTTTTTCTGGTTGTTTATATCTAATTTATTTGTGTGAAAAGTGTTTTGTAATTGTGTTCATATAGTTCCTGGGTTTGTTTTAGCAGGTTGACTACCAAATATTTTATATTGTCTACAGTTATTTTAAATGGGATTTCTTTTTCATATTTTTTGTGGTTGGGCTTTACTGGTAACATATATAAATGCTGATGATTTATGTGGGCTTATTTTCTATTCTGTGGCTATGCTAAAGTTATTAATTATATCAAGAAATTTTTTAGTTGATTCTCTAAGTATACCATCATATCATCCGCAAAGAGTAGTAGTTTTATTTTCTCATTGCCTCTACTAATTCCTTTAATTTCTTGTTTGTCTGTTATGGTCAGAACTAACATTTCTAGTATAAGACTGAATTATAGTGATGATAGTGGGCATACTTGCTTCAGCCATGATCTTATTGGGAAAACTTCTAGTTTTTCCCTATTATATCCTTATTATATGTAATTACATATAATTCTTCATAATTAGATACTACTTATTATTTTAAGGAAAATTCCATTTTTTCTTTTTCTCACCAATGTTTTTTAATAGGAATAGGTGCTATATTATATCAAATAAAATTTTTCTAAAATTATAAAGGTAATCATGATATATGTTATTTTGTTATTGATATGGTCAATTAGGGTGATGATTTTCCCAATATTGAACCTGTCCTGCCTTCCTGGTATAAATCTCACCTGGTCATACTCTACTATCCTCATGATAAGTTGTTATAATCTCCTTACTAATATTTTATCTAAATTTTTTGCACCAATATTCATTAGGAAATTGATCTATTATTTTCTCTGTTTTGGCTCTTCCTGGTTTAGGTATCACCATAATTGTATCATAAATAGAATTTGATAGAACTCCTTCTATGACTATTTTTTCAAATAGTTTACATGGTATTGGAACACGTTGCTCTTTAAATATTTGGCAGATTTCATTTGTAAATCCATATGTCCTTGGATATTTTTTCTTCAGGAGCTTATTTATGGCTCATTCAATTTCTTTCTCTGAAAATAAAATTTTAGAATATTTAATTGTATTTAATATTTAAGTGTTTTATTTCCTCTTCTCTTAATCTGGGCAAGTTGTATTTTTTTATAAATATTCATCAATTTCACTTAGGTTGTTACATTTATTGTCACACAGTTGGACAAAATAGCTCCTAATTATTGATTCATTTTCCTTATCATTGGTGGTGAATTCATTCATTTCATTTTTGATGCTGGTAATTTGTTTTTTTCTTTCTTTTTAAATCAAATTAACCAAAACATTATCTATTTGATTTTTTTTCATAAAAGAAGCTGTTAATTATATTTATTAGTTCAATATTTTTCTTTCAATTTTATTAATGCCTACTTTGATTTTCAAAATTTCTATTTGAGTACTTAATTTGTTATTTTTCTAGCTTTTTTAGTTGCATGTACAGTTCATTGATCTTCTTATTCTCTATTTTATTCATGTATGCATTTAGAGATGCAAAATTTCCCCTAAGAATACTTTGACTGCATCCCATGAATTTCAATATGTTGTCTAATTACTATCATTCTCTTTCATGAAATTATTGATTGTTTCTATGATTTGTTTTTGACCTACTATTTCTTTAGAATTAGAGTATTTAATTTTCAATTAATTTTGTATCTTTTCATGACCATTTGTTGTGCATAGACCTTAAAGCATCATGATCTGGAAAGGAAATATTTAGTATTTCTGGCTTTTTACATTTGATTGTGAGTGTTTTATCCGTAGTATTTGGTCAATTTTTGTGTAGGTGTCATACACTGCTGAGAAACCATTGTATTCCTTTCTACCTGCATTAAGTTTTCTTCACAGGTCTATCATGGCTACCTTTTCTAAAATTTTATTTACTCTTTAACTTCTTTCTTGTTTATTTTGTGATTAGATTTATATAGTTCTCAGAAGGGGAAGTTAAAGTTCACAAGTACTATAATTTTGATCTCTATTTCTTCCTGAAGCTCACTTAACTTCTCTGCTAAAAATTTGGATGCTACAGGTTGTGGAGTAGACAGGGACTTCCTTGAGCTCTTCTCCTAACCTCTCCAAACACCTCTGAAAATGATTGTAAACAAATTCTAGAGCAGCAGAATCTCCCCATCCCCCCCCAAACAGATTGAAACAAATTTCATTCCAAGAAAAACTGCAAAATCCACAGAAAAGGTTTGTTGCACCAGACTTGGACAGGAGTGCCAGCCTGAGTGAGCTGCACCAGCATAAACTGGCCTCAGTGAAGCCAAAGCAAGCCTCAGGGGACTGAAGTGCAAGTATCTGGGTCAGTTTCCAGATTTCTCAACCCACAAACATCAGAGACAACTTAGAACATTAGTTGGAAAGGTCAATTGGACCTGGGTGAGAGAACAGTACAGTCCTGATCTGGCCCCAGCACTGCCCACAGATGGTATCAGCAGTGGCAATGGCAGCAGCTGCTTCCAGAGATATCAACCCACAAACAGTAAGGGGGAGTGAACCAGTAATCAGAAGGACATTACAGGGGTCTCTTTGCTGGCACTGAAGCAGGATTCATTTGTTCTGCCCATGTTTGTATCTGGTGGTAGTTCTGGGGTAAGGAGGAGAAATGGCATAGCAGAGTGTGTGGCAGAAGTGGAGAAGGAACTCTCCTCACAGTACCAGGCAAGAAAAGTATGCTTGTGGTCATGCACAGAACAGAGCTCAGGCTGAGAGAGGAGTAAGCACTTCTCCTTATATCATATCACTTTAGAGCAAATGAAAATTTACAGGTGCCTAGAAGTATCTCTGAAAATAGCTGCACAAAACCCCTGAAGCTTGGTAAAATATATCCTCCACACTGGAAGCAGAGTCTTACCTTAATAAAGAGTTAAAAAGTCAAATAGTTGGCTGAGAAAATGACCAAACCTCAGGGAAAAAAGCTCATACTATAGAAACTTACTTTGGTAACAAGGAAGATCAAAACACAAACTCAGAAGAAAACAGGAAAGTCAATGCTCCTACATCCAAAACCTCCAAGAAAAATATGAATTTAACTCAGACCATGGAAGAGCTCAAAAAAGGATTCTGAAAATCAAATAAGAGATGCAGAGGAAAAGGTGGGAAAAGAAATGACAGTGATTCAAGAAAATCATGAAAAACAAGTCAAAAGTTTGCTAAAGGAGACCAAAATAAATACTGAAGAAAATAATGCCTTCAACATAGACTAACCCCAATGGCAAAATAAGTCCAAAAAGCCAATGAGAAGAGTGCTTTAAAAACAGAATCAGCTAAATGTAAAAAGAGATCCAAAAGTTCACTGAAGGAAATAATTCTTAAAAATTAGACTGGGATAAATGGAAAGTAATGACTATATGAGAAATCAAGAAATTATAAAACAGAACCAAAAGATCAGAGAAAATACAAGACAATATCTCACTGGAA